>OY728128.1:2022275365-2022805171 GCA_963277665.1 Viscum album | reverse complement strand
GTATATAATCCAGGAATTCGTCATGTTTGAGGAAGTAATGGAAAACTGGGTTCAATTTTCTCATACTGTTCTTCTTCATTTCTCATTGGTCTGTTCATTCTTACAGTAAGATCAGACAAATACATTGAGCAGAAATCCATACATTCTTGATCCAAGTAACCATTCACGATAGAACCTTCGGGATGATTCCTGTTTCGGACATAAGACTTTATTGTTTACATATTTATTTCAATTAGATACATCCAATGAAAATAAACAGGTCCTCCAATAAGTATTTCAGTGGGAATATGGACACTCAGATGCAGAATGCATGTGAAAAATGATGGAGGAAATATTTTCTCCAACGGACACAAAATTAATGGGGCATCTGTCAACATTTTTTGCAAGAACAACTTGGAAAAATTCTTAGCACAATGATCTCTAAAAAAATGGCACAACCAAATAAAATTCACCATTACATTATTGGACAAAAGGTGACGGATTTCTATTGGAATCAACTCATGCAGAAGAATGTGATAATAACGAGACTTCAAAGATTTAAAATTCAACTATCTTCTATTGACCCATTTAGATATGTTTCTTGAATAGCCATCAGGAAAACTAATAGTCTCTAATACATCCAAAAATTGTTTTATTTCCGTAGGTTTCATCACATAAGAAGCACATGGAACTTTCCATTTATTTTTACTGATACGCACATGATGAAATTTTGGTCTGATGCCCCAATCCACCAAGTCACGCCGAGACCGTAAATCATCTTTTGTCTTTCCCTTAACATTTAGAAGTATTGAAAAAAAATCACATATATTCTTTTCAATGTGCATTACATCTCAACAATGATGTATTAAATTGGTTTTCTAATTAGGTAAATCAAAAATGATACTCCTCTTCCTCGAATTGTAACAGGTTTCAGTGGATACATTCTTTCTCTTTCCAAATTTCATTTGACCCTTCCTGAATGAAAAACCAAAATCTTTCAATTCTTTATGCACAACACTTCCAGACATATGGTGAGATGGATCATCGGTCTCTGTGGTATTAACAAATCTTCGATGATTATTTCTATATGGATGGTCCATTGGCAAAAATCATTGATGTCCCATAAAACTGAAACTACAGTGATGTTTCAGTCTTTTGGAATGTGTATTCTTCATACAAATAGAACATCATAGTTTTCCCTTTGTGCTCCATCCATACATCCTTGCATAAGCCAGAAAATCATTGATCGTCCACATAAGCGCAGCACACCTCAGAAATATGTATTTCTATTATGCATCGTATGTATGCACTCCCACATCCTAAACAAGTTTCAACTCTTTTATTAAAGGTTACATGTATACGTCAATATCAATGTCAGGACTAGAAGGGATAGATATCAGTATACTCATGATAGTGAAATGTTTTTTCCTACACAACCATGGCGGAAGATTATAAATGTGTATAAAAATGGGTCATCTGTTGTGCGAAGTAAGCATCTGCCCAAACAGATTAAAACCGTCGCAAGAAAGACCCAGCCTCACATTACGCACGTCAGTTGCAAAATCAGGATATTGAGTATCAAATATCTTCCATGAAAATACATCTTCAGGGTGAACCATCTCATCAGTAGTATTCTTTCTCTCGGTATCACACCATCTCATTTTTATTGATATTTTATGAGACATAAAAAGATTCTAGAGTTTGGGGATTAATGGAAAGTGCCACATTAATTTCTATGGCATGCGGGGTCGTGTTCCATCAGATTTTGACTTCCTACGTGATGTTCCACATTTTATATAATCATTTGGTTTAGCGGTTTCCTCCCAGAATGAACTGCAAACTTTTGGGAAAGAATAAATTTTGTTTCTTGAAAATCCAAGTTCCTCAACTAAATTCCATCCCATATAGTGGTTTGAGAGAATATCTGCATCATCTGGAAGTAAATCCTTCTAAAAGGTAAGAATGTAATTGACTTCTATATTAGAAATCCCATACACAGTTTCCCATTAAACAATCGGATTAAAATTCCAGTTTTTTAATTTTATCACACTATCGGTATACTGGAGTCGTGGAAGCATCATTCAATTTTTTCACCCTTACAGTATCATCATTTTCATTAGACGCATCATGTGTGTTCATATCGAAGTCTTCTTGGGTCAGAATCCTTTATTATTTATGATGATGAATAAACAGAAAACCGGTCATATAAAAAATTCTCCACTCCAGTCCTCTCATTTGAATCATCATCAATTTGAGATTTCATTTTCTCCCCATTGTGATACCACACATAGTAGTTTGTTTGAAAACCATATTTGGTTATGTGGTATCTGACTTCTTCACACCTCATCCAATGTATGCCAAAACAATTTGAACATGGGCAGTGTATGCAACCACTATCTTAAGCATTGTGAAATGCAAAACCTAAAAAACATGACAAATTTTTTTGAAAATCGCTTGAGATCTGATCGGTTTCATACGTCCAACTTCTATCTATTCTATAAAAATATAATTGTTATAAGTCATTTCCTCAAAATAAATTCAATAAGATTGACGTTTCATCGAAAATATATTTATGTAAACGAGAATTTTTCACTTTATATGAAACAATAACTGACACACTACTCTATATGAGAATCATAATATAAAAGACAAAAAATACTATATTTATAAGAAAAAAATCTTTTATTAACTATACATGAGTGTACAAGATCATTTATACTTGTGGAGGAGAATTATTCAGAAGTTGACTAAATTTTAGATTGAATAAATTTTATATTTTAGTAGATAATTTGAGTGATCACATACATTGCCCAAGGGGGAGGGAGTGTCCAAGGGGGGTGCGGGGTGTCTAGGGGGGTGGATGGGCTGCCAAGGGGGGTCGAAGGTGTCCAGGGGGTGGGGGCTATCTAGGGGCGTTGTGGTGTCTAGGTTGGTGGGATTTCAATGGGGGTGGTCAGGCTATCCAAGGGGGTAGGGGGTGTACAGAGGGATGGGGTGTCCAGGGGGTGGTCAGGCTGTCCAAGGGGGTGAGCGGGGTGTCCAAGGGGTGGGTCGGGATGTCCAGAGGGGTACGGGGTTTCCAAGGGATGGGTGGGTTGTCCATGGGTGTGGCAGGGCTATCCAGGGGGTACGGGGTGTCTATGGGGTGGGCGGGTTCTCCAGGGGGTGGGCGGGTTGTCCACGGGGGGGTGGTCAGGCTATCCACGGGGGTGGTAGGGCTATCCAGTGTGGTCGGGGGTGTTAGGGGGGGGGGGTTCAAGTGGTGGGGGCGTCCAGGGGGATGGGGGGTGTCCGGGGGGTGGTGGTCGGGTGTCCGGTGGGTTTGGCGGGCTATCCATGAGGGTGGGGGCTATCTAGGGGGGATGGGCTATCTAGGGGGTGGGTGGGCTATCCACGGGGTGGCGGGGCTATCCAGGGGGGTCGGAGATATCCAGGGGTGGGGGTCTTTTCTAGGGGGTGGGGGGGGGGGGGGGGTTTGTCCAAGGGAACAATGTGTCCAGGGGGTGGGCGGGCTATCCAGGGGGTGGCGGGCTATCCAGGGGGTATGGGGTATTTAGGGGTGGTCTGGATATCCACAGGGGTGGAAAGGTTTTCCAGGGGGGTTCGGGGGTGTCTAGGGTTGGGGGCTTTCCAGAGGTGGGGGGATGTCCAGGGGGTACGTGGTGTCGAGGGGGTGGATAGACTATCCAGGCGGGAGGCAGGGCTGTCTAGGGGGTACGGGGTGTCCAGGGGGTTGGGCGGGCTGCCCACGGGGGTGGGGCTATCCACGGGGGGAGGGGGTGTCCAGGGGGTGGGTGAAGCTATCCAGGGGGTGGCGGGGCTGTCCAGGGGGTACGGGGTGTCCAAGGGGGGTGGGAAGCTTGTCCACGGGGGTGGGGCGTTGTGCAGGGAGGTACAGGGTGTCCAGGGGGTGGACGGACTGTCCACGAGGGTGTTGGGGGCTGTCCACGGGGGTCAGGGGGTCTAGGGGGTGGAGGATTTCTAGGGGTGGGTGTGTCTAGGGGGTACGAGGTGTCTAGGACAGCCCACCCCACCCTCCTTAGACAGCCCACACCCCCCCCCCCCCCACTAGACAGCCACCCCCCCCCCCTCCTTGGAAATCCCATACCCCCTCCCCCACTTGGATAGCCCCCCTCCCCCCCAAGGACAGCCCACCCCCACCCCCATTGAACAGACCACCCCCCCACTGGACACCCCCCCCCCCATGACAGCCCATCCCATCCATGGACACCCCACACCCCTCCCCTGTAGCCCCCCCCCCCCACCCACCTGGACATCCCCCCCCACCCACCTGGAGATCCCCCCACCTGGACAGCCACCCCCCCCCCCCCCAACCTGGATAGCCCACCCCCCTCCCTTGACACCCCACACCCCCTCCCCCACCTGGACACCCCACCCTAACCCCCCTGGACGGCCCACACCCCTCCTTGGGGCAGCCCATACCCCCCTCCCCCCACACCCCTATAGCCTCCCTACCCCCCTGGACTACCCACCCCCACCTAGAAAGCCCCCACACCTGGACAACACCCAACACCTGGATATCCCCCTACCCCTCCTGCACCCCCCCCCCCAGGGTATTTTTATTTAAAATCATTTTATTATTTAAAGGATCCAAACTATCATGCATTAGCCATTTCACTATATGAAAAACAGAAATCCCTACTAAACATAATATATGAAACCCCACTATAAAAACATAAAACAAACATAAAACAAACATAAAATAAACATAAAATAAACATAAAACATACCCTTTACCCCACTAAACAAAAACCTAAAACAAACCCTTTACCCCTGCACTAAACAAACCCCACTAAACAGACCATTTATGATGTATGAAGTGTAGAACATAAAAAACATAATACAAACAATGGTTTCCATACTCCAACAGCACTAATTCTAATTTACCCGAAATCAAAACATCAATCATAAAATAAAAATAGGAAGAAAAGTAAAACTAACTTACTAATATGAAGTGTAGAAATAAATATTTGTTTGATTAAAGATGTATATTTGGCTGGAAGGTGTTTTGAGGCTGAGAATACATTGGGATGTGGTCTAGATTAGGTCTACAGTCGGGCGTACTGAAAGCTAGGGCACTGGGTATTTGGGTGAAAACCGTCCCAATATTTTTTAAAAACCGTTGTGAAAGCCTCTCTTTACCAACGGTTTATTAAAACCAGTGGTATATGTTAGAGGAACTGAAGCTTTCTCGACGGTTCTATCAAACCGTTGGGAAATGCGAACTATTTTAAAACATTTGCCAATAGTTTGAGCAAATCGTTGGAAAATGTGGCTTTTTATAGTATACCAATAGTTTCTTCAAACCGTTGGTATATATCCATTGGGAAAACCTCCATTTCTAGTAGTACCACCCTGCATTATTCATCTATCATCATCGTGGATTTTAACCAAATGGGTGGCATCGAAGACGATGCAAATCAAGATGGATCAGGAGAATATGGTTCCATTCAGGATGTGATTCACAATGATCCAGCAAGCATGCACATCCAGAACTAGAGGACTTACCTGAACCTAGCCTCTCTAGAAAATCCCCCTCCACATCCCCATCAAGTCACAAATAGAGAAAAGAACAAAGGACAGGTTTTCCTCAACCTGTCTCCTTCTCTCAACACCAATGTGCCTCTCGTGCTCGAAGAGAGGCTCACTCGGAAGGGGGAGGAAATGAAGGAATTAAGACGGATTAATGACGAGCTACTCCAGATGAACTGTCATGTCGAATATGTTCTTCAAGATGGTTCACAGTATGAACATCCAACAAGTGAACCTCAAAAACAAGGTTTTGCCTCGGGAAATGAAACATGGTCTGGGCCCCCACCCAGTGCGGCACCTGGCCCATCCAACTACCTGAACATGTGTTCATAAGCATAACAAGACTTCCCACCACTCAGGAAGAAACTGTACAGAGTACATTTAAACCCTCTGAAGATACCTCCAATGGCATATGTGAGTTAGGTACCAGCTAATCTATCACCTCATGTAGTACCCCAGGCTGTACCCTTTTGTGATTAGGCTAAACAGGATGTAAACTAGGATCTCTCCAACACCATTGATGCACTGGCAGCTCTATTAGAAGCAATTCAAGACTAGTGTGCTATGATACAACCATAGATAAAGCCTTGCCCATACTGGGTGAGCAACACGCCACCCCCACTGAATTTTGGAAGCCCTGTATTCTCTATATTCAATGGATCTAGTGACCTAAAATAGCATTTGATACACTATCTGTCTCATTGCGACCTTATGATGTGAACTTCAGAACAACAAGATGCAGTGAAACTCAGATACTAAATGAGAACCATACAAGGTTCGGCCTTCATTGGGTATACAAGAGTGCCATCTCAGTTAATAAAAGGCTGGGAGGATCTTCGACAACAATTCATGTTCCACTTCAGCTCATTGTTACCCATGAGGACGGTTAGCGACCTCGTGAATTGAAAACAGAGGGAGAATGGGAGGGTCTCAAACTTCATTACCCTATGGAATGGTCTGACCTACTCTCTAAATGGGATGCTTACCCAAGACGAGATGCTTTATATATGCATCGATAACCTCTGAGATGAGCTGCGAACAACACTCATACAAGTGATATGCACCACCAGATTCCAGTATTTCTCTATTATTTCCCAAAGAATCAAAGACACCTTGTAGTGGACTAACCTCAAGTCCTAAATAGACTAACATTCTCCTTCAAAGAGAGAAGGTAGAGGTTAAGAATCCTCTGTCACACTCAATCCAGCCCCCGCACCTACTCCACCACCTAGGCCTCCACAGAATCTTCATGGACCTCTGGTATATCAATGGCTTCCCCCACCTCGGTGAGACGATCAAAGAGGACATAGGCGAAACCATCTTGAGGAATGAGGAAATAAAGTTTACATGTTCCAATAGGACCAAGTCCATGACTATTTCATAGATTCCCTGAATTGAAACATTCTCCACTTACCACAGCTATGAAAGCCTAAATAATTCGACCTCAACAACCGACCAGATTATTGTCCCTACCATCAGATGATGGGACATAGAATTCAGGAATGCTTCATCTTCAATGAACTTTTATAAAGGATGGTGGACTTGGGGTAGGCCAAGATAGGACCGCCCTCGACACACATAGCATATGTTTATTCCATTGACCCAAATGAGGGGGAGGAGTGGAGAAAAGTATTTAGCAAAAGGGATTAAATATTTTATGGTTGGATGACTCGAATGATGGTCAATCGAAGTCATGGAATAATCTGAGCTCAATTGTAGCAACTGGTTGTGCCTCTAACTTCTCCTAATTCAACACAGTCGTTGTCCTCAGTCCCACATCCATCTACAAGCCGGCAATCTAGGCATAACCATAGAGGAAAGAGACATGTACAAGAAGAGAAATATCTGATGGGGACAAAGGTATACTTGACACTTTCATATTTCATTCCCTCAAGCATAACACAACGAGAACCAACCCACCAAACAGCACCATTAGAGGCTTCCAACCAGGCTAATCTGTCATCGAATGAGGAACTAATATTTGGTTATTCCAATGTCCTCAATTTACTAGAACCATTATCTAACAAAGAGTGTGTTTATGAACCAAAGTTCCCGAATCCTAGTCTATGGATCAGATGGAGGAATCACAGAAGCAAGGGATACCAAGGCAGATGCAGCCATGGCCAGAAACAACCCTACGTTTATACCCTGACTCAAACCATTAATTTTGCAGAGACTTGCAAGAGATCCCTTCATGGGACCGATATGGAGAATGAATATTCACATACCCCCACGAGCAGCCACTCTGGACCCATTATTCTAAGGTACCCGTCAGAGGAGTAACCATTGTCTAGCCTCCTAAGGCTCACAAGTAAACCAACCAAGTCGGGTCCCCAGAACGCATGAGCACCACCAACGCATACCCTTGTGTCTACTCCCACCTCATCTAATGCCCCAACCCCTAAAGTGCCCATTAATGAGATCCCACAAATGGAGATGCATCAGCCTATCAAGAAAAACTATGCTATCTTAAAGTAGCTGGCCTCAGTACCAACCAATATATCAATCCCAGATGCCCTGAGTTTGTCAGCAGACCTCAGGGAGGCATTCATAGAATCCCTACTCATCCCCTATGAATTTCAAACTGAAGTTTCTTCCATTGAGATATATCGAATGGAGACTAGCCCAGATGAATGTAATTCAATGATTTCCTTCACCAATCAGGATGAATATTCCACCATGTAATGACACATCAAAACTCTATATGTGTCCAGCATGATAAATGGCATTGATTTCCGGAAAGGCTTCATCGACAATGGCTCCAGAGTTAACCTTCTCCCACTATGAACACTTTGTAGGTTGTATTACAATGATAAAAATATGACACCCTTAGCCAAAACACTCTTAGGTAATGACAATAGTTAGCAGAAGCTGGTGGGACAAATCATGCTTAGAACCCATTTTGGCAACCTTGTGGGCCATTCATAGATTCTGGTGGTCCGAAAAACCATGGCAGTCAACACCCTGTTAGGAAGTCCATGAATTCATCAACACATGGAAATTCCTTCCTCCTATGACCAGTGTATTAAATATTGCGTCAATGTAAAAGGTGGGACATTTTACACTAATAAGTCCCCTTTCAAGCTCTCTGAGTCGCATAACATCGATGACAGATTTTACAAGCTAAAGGGGAAGACATCTGCAATTGATGGTATTTATTGGTTCCCTACCCCAAATGGTCTGTAAGTGGTTCCCAAAGACCCCATCAAGCAGCTTGGTGAAGAGTAAGTGTTTCCCATCAACCATGTTAAGAGTAGGAACCCGATTCTTGACGCGTATTCAGCTGTTCTCTTGATCTCATTTGTGACAACCGAGCCTGACAATGCATAAGCACCTACTGACCCTCAATCTAGGGAAGAATGCTCAAGAAAGGGTGATCACGCCCCATATTTGGAATATCAATATATCCCTACCTAACTCTCTAAAGAGGAAGAAGGACAAGAAACTTGTCACCCCCATGTTTCTCCCTCTCGACAGGTTCCCTCACAACCAATTGAGTTAGAGGAAGTCGCTTCCGCCACAGAGTGACCAAGCGACATCTTGCCTCCAAGCATTAGAGAGACAACATCAAGATCTCTCTCCCCATCAAAAGGAGAATAGAATGAGGATTTGGGGGGAGAAGAGGAATATGACCTTAAATATTCCCCTCCTGCTTTCGAAGAGGGTATCTCTACAACTGTCGACGAACCCAGGGAAATAAACATAGGTACCGAAGAAGACCCAAGACCCACTCTAATAAGTTCAGCCATTTCTTCAGAGGAACAATAGGTATATACATCCTTCTTGAGGTAGCATCGAGATTTTTTCTCGTAGAATTACATATAGATTCCATGACTCGATCCCGAGGTGGCGGCGCACCACCTACGCCTAGAAAAAGATCATTGAGGCTATAATAAAGCTTCCAGAAGGATGCACCCCACACATGCGACCATGATAGAGGCTGAAGTCGACAAACTGATCAAAGTTGACTTCATTCGGGAGGTCCAATATCCCATCTGCATTTCCAACATAATCCCCGTAAAAAAGAAGAATAGACATATCCACATCTGCATCGATTTTAGAGATCTTAATCATCATTTCCCAAAAGACGATTTCCCAATCCTGATCACCAAATTATTGATCGATGTGATAGATAGATATGAGGATATCTCCTTCATGGATGGTTATTCGGGATATAATCAAATCAGAATGGCCTGAGAAGATGAGAAAAACACTGCCTTTAGGGCCCCCAGGGATTATTTTTCTACAAGGTCATTCCGTTTGGTTTGAAAAACATTGGATCCACATCTCAACATGTTATACATCTTATTTTCAAACCATACCTAGGGAAGTTCATCGAATGTTATGTTGATGACTTGGTGGTCAAATCATGACAATTCTCGGATAACCTGTCAGACCTTGATACTATCTTTATAAAACTTCAGCAAAACATCCTGATGATGAATCCCTTGAAATGCGCCTTCGGGGTTACCTCATGGAAATTTCTCGGCATTGTCATATTCCATCATGGAACCAAAATTGACCCTGAGAACACATAGTCTCTCTTTGGTTTTCCACCTCCCTGCAAACTCAATGAGCTGAGAGGACTCCAAGGACACTTGGCCTATATCAGGAATTTTATATCCAACCTCGCATGCAATTGTTTCCCCTTTACTACTTTGATGAAGAATGGAGTTACCTACCAATGGAAAAATTATTTCCAAGAGGCATTTGACTGCCTCAAGAAGTACCTCTTGAGTCCACCGGTGCTCATGCCTCCGGTGGAAGGAAGGCCACTAATCCTCTATGTGACGGCCATAGAATGGTCACTAGGATCCTTCCTCACACAGATGAATGATTTCGGCATGGAAAACAACTTTTATTATCTCATACGAACCATGATCGATGTTGAGAACCGGTATTAAAATATCAAGAAGATTTTTTTGGATCTGGTCTTCATGGTCCATAAATTAAGACATTATATTTAGTATCATGAAGTCCATTTGATCTCATATAGTTATCCACTAAAGTACATCCTCATCCATCTAATGCGGACCAGATGCCTATCCCTATGGGAAATCATCCTGCAATAGTTTGACATTCTCTTTGTGCCTCAGAAAGCTATCAAGTTCCAAGCATTGGCATTCTTTCTGGAAAATCATCCCTCGACAGAGATCACCTCATCAGATGTAGAACTCCCCAAAGAAGATGTATTCTTTATGAAAAAGGATTTCCCAATGTGGGAAATGTACTTTGAAGGCACATCCAGAAGATTGACAGGTAAAAGAATAGAATATCCCAAGTTTAACAAGGTGGGGATGAAAGTCATACTCATATCCCCAGAGTAGGCGGTTTTTCCATATTCCTTCCACTTGTCAGAAGGATGCACAAACAATGAGAAAGAATATGAGGCCATCGTTTCAGGTATAGAGTTATCACTCCAAGCGCAAGTTCAATACCTTGATGTAAAAGATGACTCGTAACTGGTCATCAAGCAAATCAACGGTGAAAATTCAATTAAGAAGGAGGAGATGATCCCCCTATTTGACCATGTCTGAGGTTTAATGGCAGAGTTCCCCCAATGAACTATCATTAAACTATGTTCCCCAGTCTCAGCATGCCAAGGCCGATGTGTTAGACAATGTGGCCACAACCCTAGCTGACCCAGAGTCAGATGAAATAGTAATCAGCATTGCTCACTGTCAAATAGTAGTGTTGTATATTCAAACTAACGTGAAAAAAATAGATGAAGTTGGCCTTGTCCTTGAGCCATAAGTTCCTACTACCAGTTGGATGACCACCATTACGATCTACATTCAAAGTGGATAACTTCTATCAGACAAGGCTGGAAGAGAGAAAATGTGGAGAAGGGAAGTCAATTTTGTCATATACGGAAACACGAGATAACAAAAGGTCTTATACGAGTGAGGTCTTGATTGAGTCCTTCTCAGGTGAATTGATGGAGAAGAGACTATTGCCTTCATTAATAAAGTTCATTCCAGAGTGTTTGGAGCACATCAATCAGGATCCAATCTTTCTAATCAGATTTGAAGTCTTGGATACTATTGGCCCACCCTGTCATAGGATTGTGTTAACTTTATAGTGAAATGAACCTTCTGCCAACTTCATTCATCAGCCCCCAGAGCTACTTCACAAAGCTAAGTACTCATGGACATTCTCCTTCTAGGGAATAGACGTTGTCGCACCATATCCTCCCTCCATGGTCAAAAAATTCAAATATATTCTCATAGAGAACAAACTCTTTTCCAAGTTTCCATAATCTACACCCCTTAATGAAGTCTGGGCAAGAAGCATCATCAGCTTCATGAAAGGCAATATCATCACCATATTTGGTTTCCCTCATACAATAGAGATGGACAATGACACCAAATTCTGCTCTGCCTAATTGCAGAAACTATACCAGGAATACGGTATCAAGACCAACCATTCATCCCGCTACCATGTAGCATCCAACAGATAGATAGAGGCCTTCAAAAAGTCCATATCTAACAAACTCCAGAAAATGGTTGACAAAGAAAAGAATTCGTGGCTAGAAAAACTATTCCATGACTTGTGGTCCTATCAAATCACAACTCGTACTGCTACCTAGGCTACTCCGTACTGATTAGTATATGGAATGGAAGTAGTTCTTCCCATTGAAATCCAATTGTCATCACTCCACACTGCCATTTTTGATCAACTGTCCAACAATGAGCAAGTGGGAAAGAAATTTGATGAATTGGAGTGAGTGGATGAAAAATGATTGCACACTTTTCACCACCTGGATGTATATCAAAATTGGATTGCATGAGCCTTCAAGAAAAGGGTTGTCTTCGGTATTTCATCAAAGGAGAATTGGTATTGTTCCTATGGATCCCAATGATACCTGGAAAGAAGCCACCAAAGCTAGAGCCATAGTGGGAGAGACAACATATTATACACAAGGTTTACTCCAATGGAGAATATTCTCTAATCTCCATAGATCGGAATCTCACCACTACTCCTACAAACGCGAGATTTATGAATAAATATTTCATGTAACCATAAGAGTAGTTTTCGTCCGAGCTGCAGGACGTTAAACTACCAATCCCAGAATATCCATACTGCATGACAATAAACTACATAGTAGAGTGTCCTTACCCCATGTCATTAAACTGCATGTTACATTGACCCTACGACATTACAATAAATTGTGTCACGCCAGTCCGAACTCTATGACCCTAAAACAAGATCTAATAATCATTGTACTGTGATCTAAAACTATCCAGGATTTCCCCTAAGAGATGTGCGTCAAAGGCTCCAAGCCTCATTCACGTCGGTTCTACTATAAAATCGTAGCATGCTCCCATATTTGGAAGAGATTACTTTCAATTTGAGCTCTAGGACCCCAAACTACGAGAATGATGTCCTAGTGTCATTACATTAAATTGTATAATGATACAATGTCTTCACATGAGAAAAACATTGAACTCCTAGAATTTTTCATCTATTGTTCCATGTTCAAAGTGCTATATACGGCTTGATTCCTACCGTCACAGGATGCATTGCGATGCTAGGATTTCTGTACCCTGGACCAGCCTCCATGAAAAATTTCTCCACTCCCACGTATAATTCATATTTTCATAGGAAGACCATTTTAATTACTAGGGATTTGAGAACTGCGTATGGAAAGATTCTTTCCCTCATAGCATAGGTAGCAATGTCAGTATTTCTGTATCTTGGCCTAGCCACCCCTAAAAAATTGAAAACCCTCATCCTTACCGTATGATGCTAAACTGCACGAAGCTCTTCCTTACCGCATGATGTTGAACTGAACAGATCTCATCCTTACCGTATGATGTTAAACTGCATGGAAACCCTTTTCACATCGGTTCGACGCCATCTTTACTGCATGACATTAAAATACACGGATTTGAGAAAGCTCACTGTCCTTACTTCATGTCAATAAACTGCACGGAAATCTTCCTTACTTCATGACCATAAACTACATGGAACAAGTCCTAATCCACTCCAGATACCTAGTAAACCATGGCTGGAACACTAATAGAACATTTAGATTCATCATCTCTATGCATCAGACTCCATGAACCGGAGGAGTGTAGATCATCATAATCACCCATGGACATCGGAAGTGGATGGTCATCAACCTATGGACACCTTTTCCTGACTATGCATACCATGCCCTTAGTGGCTCTTCATATTGACGGCACCCGTACCATCTAAAAATGGAAAGTATTTCATAGGTGACACTCTTTTTGTCTCTACATACTTACCAGTCCCCGAGCCCCCATATCTCATTTCCTAATCCAAAAATTTCTAGAGGAATGGTTTACATTTTTTCCCCCTTCAAATCCATACGATGCTAGGGTGACTCTACCTGGTTGTCTTTCATATCCACATGTGGTTCCTATGAAGTCCTTCATCCATGACATAATTCCAGAGTTGTGCTGCTTTAACCCAATCAAAAATTGAAATCTAGTTGTTTCTCGTATGCTTGGACACATCTGTCCCTTCCTTCTAGACTATGTGTCATGAGTGATCTTATATCTTCATAATCATTCATGGCCATCAAAAGAAGAAGTTCATCAACCTGCGGAAACCTTTGCATGATTATGCATACCATGCCCTCAGCGGATCTACATATTGATCGCCCCTAGCCCTTCTACCAAAGGCTAGTCTTCTCAGGCGACACACTTTCTATCTTTGCACTATAACTGGCCACAGATCTCCCACACCACATATCCTTATTTGAGAGACCTCAGGATTACAGTTTACACCTTCATCCCCCTTTTTTATTAGAGCATGCCAGAGCATCCTAATTCATTTATCCCATAGGTAATCATAGCATCATCCAATAGTGGTCTGAACCCTATGACCGTTAAACTAAGAGAAGATCATCCTTACAACATGACGTTAAACTTCACAAAATGAATGTGTACCCCACTCATAGGGTAAATCAGTGAAGGTAACATACTAAGCTTCAAAGACAACTATGTCCTAAAACCTCCGACAAGAATATACATACTATTTCCATACCTCAGACTCTTTGACCTAGATAATCATGGATACTCATAAACCTCTAAGGTCATCGAACATGGAAGTTCATCGACCTGTGGACACCTTTTCATGACTATGCATACCATTCCTTTAGCGGCTCTACATATTGATCGCCCCTATCCCGTCTACCAGTGGAAAGGCGTCCTCAGGTGACACTCTTCCTACCCCCGTATGATCAACATCCCCAAAGCCCTCATATCATTTCTCTTGATCCAAGAGTCTCCAAAATCATATTTTACGCTATTTTAATCCTTCCCATGTCTTGGACATGTCTGGGTATTCAGACTCGGTAACATTATAATAAAGAGTGACCTTTACAGCAGCATCCTTACTGCATGACAATAAACTGCACGGAGCATATCCTCACTGTATGATGACAAACTACAAAGTCCAAGAACATCGACATTATAAAATGTCCCCAGTTACATGAATTTATATAAAAAACTAAATTCTCGTCGTCCTCACTGCATGATGTTAAACAGTGTGGAGACTGTTTTTGCCGCATGACATTAAACTTCACTATCTTGAAAGAACTCTTCACATGTTCAGTAAAGAAAGGAGGCCTCCCTCTCTTCCTTAGTGCATGGGTCAGACCTGCATGAATCATCTTCTCACACCAACGTGATAGGTATGACTTCATCCATTCTCAGGATGTCATAACTCAAAATGCTCCTCCCGTGTCAAGACACCCCATCCTCATGAACCATACTTTTTAACAAGAATGAATCAAACTCCCATAAACCACCCCTGGTGGTCTTGAATCCAAAATTCCCTGATGTTTCCTAGAAATCATGATAATACAACCATTGAACTAAGGACACCTTTTCATGACTATGAATATAATTCCCCCAGTGGATCTGCATATTGTTACCCATGAACCATCTTCCAAAGGAAAGTCTTCATTAGGAAATACTTCTTTCTGAATGCCTCATGGCCTCTGAGCCCTCATAACCATCCCAAGATTCAGAAACTCTCTGATTTTCAGTTTACAAACCTTTCCACAATCACATCTGAGTATGGAGGGACATTTCTGGTTAAATTCTTGAGAACTAGGGAATTCCATTGCATTTTGAAAGAATGTCCTAGCTGCATGACTTTAAACTACGTCAATCTCTAACCCTCCTTCACGACAACCAAGTGTGTGTAGGAGTGGTCTCCTATCCATATCCTTGATTAATATGGATTTACCAAAACCCTTCAGATACCATGTCTCTTTTAATCCACCCTTGGTGGTTTCCATAACATTTTTTGAGCCACCCCCAGTGGCCTTCATAATCTGAACATCCATGAAGTTACTCAGCCATCAGAAACAGATAGTCATTGATTTAAGGACACATTTTCATGACTATAAATATCATGCCCTCAGTGGATCTGCTTAATGAGGCTCATTTCCCATCTACCAAAGGAAAGTCTTCCATAGGCGATGCTTTTCCTACCTTTGTACACCGATATGGCTCATATGCCCCATGGAATTACCCACATGCTATCCAAAATTGAATGAAAACTTTTCCCCCATATACGTATGAAAGGTATTAAGGCATCCATAGTTAGTAAAAGCCTCCTCAGGACCCTCATCCCACCACATTTGGTCAATTATCTTTGACCTAAAATATAAGTAATGATAGTCTTGTTTGTGGGACTTTAAACCACTCACAGAAATAGGTATGAAACTTGCCAAGAAGAAAACCCGAAATGGGTGTCTTGGGAAAAACTGAGTATCTTCTCGCCAGGCCTACACCTTGTATGGACTTGGAAAAACATTATGCAATAAATACTCAATAGTCACAAAGCCTATTAGGTTGAAAAACCATAATGGGTTTCCTAATAAAAAACCACGTTATGCCTGCTAAGCCCGTGTCAAGCAGGCTTAGGAAACATTTATGGTAATAATGAAAAATTCACAATAGTTTTTGAGGTATTCCATTCAACCTCAGCAATAGTCAAACTATGCTCGTTGGGCCCCTTAGCTTAGACAAAAATTAGAGCTCAATTCGGTTATCTCAGCTTACTGATTTCAATTCATGATTCAAAAATAACATGTACCTGAAGTTATGCTAATAGGAAGACGTATAGAAGAGGTGTTTAAAAGAAAAAAATTGTTCCATTAAGTTCAGAAATAATGGAGAAACATCCCCAATTCAGAGTCTTTCCAAAGTAAAAAAGGGGGTGGGGGTACATGCTGTAATTTGGGACAAAGCTACAATAGGCCCCAGTTCTCCCTTTCCAAAAGAATGGTGAGTGATTTTCATTGGAAGTCGATAGTTGTTCCATGGAAGTTGTCTCCTTTGTTTCAGCTTTAGCTCTTGGATGCACCCACTCCAAAATAGATTTTGAGGTCCCGCCCTTTTTTCTGAACAACTTTATAAGTCACACGCAAGGAGGCCAGTTGTCCCCTCATCATGGTTTTGCAGGCTTCGCACTCCCACAACTCATCCTCTTGAACCGCCACCAAATCATGGCCCTTCACTTCCTTGTCTGTCAGATGATCATGTGTTTCCAAAATATCCCGGAAAGTTTCCACCTAGTAGTGGGAAAAATTGAACCTGGTCATCTTTTCCATGCAAGAGATGATGTCTCCTCGGGAAATAACGATATGGTAAATAAGGTATTTAAGGTGTTTGAAATCAATGCCTCCATAACCCATATCAATAAATAATCACAGAAAATTTTCACCCTCGTCGGCGAGATTGGCCAGGGGTGTCTCTGTGGAAAGAGAACGGAACTGGCACCATGCCTCTTTGTGCACTTCCTGGTGTCTTGATACAGCATCAGCACTTTGATCCTCCTTTATTGTCACATATTTTAAAGAAGAAAATTTCCCCATAGGATTGTGGATGGACCAAAATCTAGTCACCCAAGGTGGGAGACTATCTTTTCCCTAAGATGGCCCAGCCACTTGAGCCGGAGGTGTAGAACTAACCGCGGCCTCCGGGATGATTAGCGATACTTGGATGGTACTATTACCATGAAAATCTTGGGAAATATATGCTAGAGGGGAGTAGTCTGAATCCCTCTCCACTGAAATGGTTTTCACTGATGAAATTCCTCCTAGACTCTTTTGACGATGGATCAAGTTCCTTCTCACCATGAGAGCATGAGTAGTAAGTGTATCCATCTGGGTTGCTGAAGGGATGGAAGACGAAGGCGTGGCTGTTGCACCTCTCATGATAAAGGGAATGTGTGGTGTTTCTATCGGGGCAGGAAAGGGACAAGAAAAAATCAAGGGTTTTTTTACCCTCTGAAATGGTTCTCCCAGCATCCACGTAGAGTCACAATCAACCCATAGTTGGGCATACTTTAGAGATAGGATGGTGTGACCTATCATGTTAGGAATGATGATCTCTCAAGAAGAACCCTTGTGAATCATCATAAGCCACAATTGACAGAGAACCAAAAGATGAGATTCTCCTCTAATTTGAGCAACCGGAAGCAACGCAGTCTGTTGAAGGCATAGAAACTGCCTGGTGAACTTGTAGGGGAGGTATGGTTCACAAATAACTACTCTTTCTACATTGGTGGTGAGAATCCGGTCCTGAAGATTAATGAGGTATGGACATTCCTCCTAAGAGTCGTCTTTTTCACCTCTCAAGGATCCATGATGAGTAAGATGTGGTGAAAGTGTGAAGTAAGAAGTGTCTTTCAACAACACAACCACGTTGGAAATAGTTAGATTATGGGGACGAACAACAGAAATGTTGAGGATAGATGGATGAAAGTCATAATGGGGAACCTGTGTGGTATGATGATACTCATAAGAGAGGATTATTTCCACCATACACCCATACAGAAACATGAATGGTCCACTAAGATGGTTTAGAGACCTACCTTCCTGATTCTTTCCTAATAATTCATAATGTCGGGCGAGGGTAGGAAGGGAAAAATTAATAGGTCGACCCTCCACCAGTATGGCTGCCATCGTCAAAGTGCGGGCCCGAACCCTATTGTATGAGCCAATGTATGGGAAGAGATATCCACTTAATAACATGGAAAGGAAACATGTTGTCCTAATCATAGGTGAAACGTCAGGCCAAAACTCATATCCCCATGAGGAACACCTCCCTACTTCAATGGTAGCATAGTATGACCCAGGAGTTTGGCAGGATTGACGGGTTGGGTGAGTTCAACTGTGGCGCACCTTCGGCCTACGCCCATTCTTCTATAATAATAACCTTATCCACACTTCAAACGGGATAAGGGAACGAGCATAGAGAGGACAAACCAATTATCCCTCTTCTATAACCAGCAAACTCCTCATCAAAGGAGGCATGTGATCGGTATTATTCCACATGGAAATTGTTGGGATAAACTCATCGTATATCTCTCTGAGGATAGGAAGACCTCTAAGCTGGTATTTGTCCCACAAATTAATCCCCACTTCTCCAAGTGGTAGAATAAAGGTGTTGGTGCTTGAACACCAGCGACTTTTCCATTCCGAAATGATTTCTCCAGGAGATATGGTTGCAAACTGAGACACCCAGGCTGCCTGGTGCAAGCCCACTACCTCCAGCTGGTCAGGGCACTCCAGAGAGGTTTGATGCACCCAGACCACATAGGCCCACTCATCAGAGAAGCATCCTCCAGACCGAAAATCCCACTTAGTGCTCCATCATCCACTAGGATTTTCTCAGGGAATGCTGATGATAAATCGGTATTCTCGGACATCTTGTCTTGGAACATCATCATGACACTCAAGGTTACCCGGAGTCCATGCCAAGCCTTAGAGTATGAAGATGTTTTTCTCAATTTGATTGGAGATTATTTCTACTACTGGGGAGATTTTGGCATGTTCATGACCTTGTGGTGCCTCTAAACGGATAAAAGGGAGGTCAGGGTTAGGTAGCGGCAGAGGTACGTCAGCAGGAAGACCAAAATCAAAAACTGTGTGGATAATGGGTAAGCTAAGAGCTCTGGCGTTAGGAAAACCATCAGAAATCTATCAGGGGAATGATGTGGGTTTGAATATCATCATCACGATTATTTTCCATGGTGGCCCTCTTCTTAATCAATCCAGCAGCAACTCATAGAGGAACCATGTTTTCTTCTTGCATTATAAAACCATACCATGGTTTAGTCCAAAGGTTAATATTCATTCCAAGTCAAAATATTTGGAAAAAGATCAACCAAGGGAATGCATAGTACGCTCCGGGTACTGAACCAAGAGTTGGTTCGCAATGCCCATATTCCATGAACTAGCGGTACGCGGAAGAGGTCTGTAGCATCCTGACCCACAGAACGATGGGCAGTAGACTGCTTACTAAGACCTTACATGAGTTCTCATAATTCGGGACATAAATGAAGTTTGAAATGAAAATTCCAGAGTTTGAAGAATAATTTTAGTCATAGGATCACTGAAACGCGTAGAGTTTTCCATATGCGACCCTTTGTGATTTACTTTTTAAAGTTGTTAGAGTTTAGTTTTCGGTTGGGAAATTAGTTCATGAAAGGGGGAAAGTGCGGATGAGGATCAGTTTGTGGAAGTTGAAGCTAGTTCACGGATGAAGTTGTTCTCAAAGGAAGTCGTACGCGGAGACGGTGCATGGAAGCAAGGAGAGAGAGAGATTTTCGATGAATAATTTGATAAAGGACAAGTCGCATGGACCCCTTTATATAGGCATGGTCCCCCACCATGTCCATCTCTCTACCGTAATCCACTCTAGTTTTAGGACCACTATACATTCTAATAGCCTCCTCTTCCATCCGATCAGACCCATTTCTGATGGGGGGCATTTGTAGGGTCCTGAAAAAATCTGTAGAAGGGAAGGATGATACCACCTTAAAATCAGTGGAAGAATCTACCCAATAATTTGGGAAAAATATGAAGAATGTTCAAAAGAAATGGTAAAGGACCAAACCAGTCCACGTACCGGTTAATCATTAGTGGTATGTGGCCGGTTCGATGAACCGTGCCACCCGCAAACCAGGAACACCCCCCCTGCTGCACATCACGTCATTCGTGAAATAGAGGTGGAGCCCTACATGGCCACAAAGCAGCCCCTTGACCAAGCCAGTTCCCAGGCAAGGTGCATTCAATATTCCCCATGATCCTCGGGTTAAATAAGTCATCCGTAGGCTGGGTATTCTATCATGGGCCTCCTCAAAAGGTGTAGTATAACCATAGATACAACCCCTTCCCCCCTCTATAAAAGGACATCAAGGGGATAATAAAGGGATCGGCGGATTAAGGATATGATTCTTGGAGATTGGCTCTTAGACGGAAGAGGCTTTCGGGAGCTTAGGATTTCGCGGACCCTTAAGTTCTGATTCACAAACTAGAAATAGGTATAAACTGGGATGAATTGTTAAGAACTGAAGAATGAATAAGTAAATTGATAAACCATGATCCTAAAATTGGTAAACTAAAAACCATGGCCCCTATGCGGATGCACTCCCTACGAACCAGGGATCATATTACCCTTCTTCGGTCCAGCACACCACATAACACCCTCCTACATGGGCAAAGCGCTGACCGATGTTGCACCCAGCTTCCATCACTTGGGAGGACTCCAGTGTCGCGTACCAATCTGGTATGCAGACCAAATCTGATGCCTCATACAACTTTGTAATGCGGGATGCCCCTCATTCCGCATACCACACTAGTATACGGACAACCTCTCCATCCGCATAGAACCTACCTATGTGAAGGGCACCACTCCTCGTATGGCCATGTGGCATTCCATGGCCATCATTGTTTCCATACCCCAAGTCATATAAGTCCCTCACAATTTATTCCATTCCTCCAAAATCCCCTTAGTAGCCTATCCATCAGCACAAATCCAAGGCCTCTCCCAAAGCCACCGGACCATCATATTGAATCCTTCGGGCGCATTAGCACGCCCTCCTAAGTTCACATACCCATGGTAGGTGGAGAAAAAAGTGTTACCTCATCCCTTGAATAGACATCTGGAGCATCCCTGGGTTCACATACCCATAGTAGTGCACAGTCGGAGCCTGGGATCCCCTTTCTGCCTCTCCACTCTTTAGGATTGGGGGATCCTATTTGCTTTTCCATTCAATGAGTGCCAGCGGTGAGCACTTATCCCCTCCCCTGAAGAGAATAACTGGGCAACCATCCTATTGTAAGCCCCTAAACTTCATCCCTTCTTCCTTTCATTGGACCCTCTTTTAATGTAATGTGAATAAAGGGATGGCTCGTCACCTCACCCTATTCTACAGTTGATGCGCCCACTTCCACTAGAGGAGGAGTAAAAGTGGAAAAAGTACATGGCTTGCTGAATCTTTCTCATTCACTTGTTTCTCAGACAGAGCATGGCTCATGTGGGCTTAGAAATTTTTGATGGTCACAGAGTCCATATAATGGATGTGATACAATGAACTATGTGGGTTTTTGATCCCTACCTCATAAGAGGGGTACGTAGGACACATCCCTGAGGATCAATCCCAACTCAAGCAACCAACCACATGTAATCCCCGACCATACCCCAACATGGGCTTCCAACCACACCCTAAACAGGAAACTATTACGTGTAAGCCCTAACCTTCCAGAACTACATACACTTTGATTCCCATCCAACCAGGATAGGTAGGAAACCTCCATGGGGGATGAAATCTAAGTCGGATACACATCTATCCTTATTAGACTGTGTACTCATGCCCCTAACAGGACTATACCTGAGCCTAGGAAATCATTTCCCCTGGGTCCTCTGAGCCACTTTGGAATAAGTCCCACACCAACCTTGACTAGGAACTTGTCGCCAAGATGTCCTTACCACATGATGTTAAATTGTATGGTTGTGTCCTTGTCACACGAACTTAAAAGGTGATGTGTCCCTTTAAGTGGCACTAAACTACGTGGATTCTAATTCCTCTCGTGAGGATATGTAGGAATCTCGTATTGTGGTTTCGATCCTGATGCTCAAGTCACTCTCTATCCCACCTGGATGACAATAAACTCCAGAGCGCATAATTATAAGTCCTAAGACCAGTGTTGTCTGAACAATCACAAACAACCCTATAATATCCAATCAAATAAGGGATGGTAAACCTCAGATATATATGATTATGGATCCCTGTGTATACCTGTGACTTGAAACCTAGGGGTAATTCATGGATAATGTGCTTGGGGTTTAACCAAATATTCGAAAATATATGAACACATCTTAAATCTATAAGAGAGTCCTGGAATACGCAATAATTCTCCCCCCCCCAAAGGGTCTGATTAGCCCGAATTCCCATCCTCTTGACCAATGTGAGTATTGAAGTTTCATTGGCCATATCACCCAATGAGCGCTTTCCTTTGGAAAGTAGGTCCATTGATCATTGGATACGAGAAACTTTGGGTGTTTCTAGATCTGTGAATAAACCCATTAGAGACCAGGTGAAGTCAAGATGATGGGGAACCCAACAGAAATGAATAACAGAACTGACTCCCTTTAATCAGTCACGATAACTGATCACATCACATTATCCATGAAACAAAATTGAATAATTAGCATGGAAAATTAAAGGACCCTCTAAATTCTTGGAAGGACTTATAAACAAAGAACTTAAAGCATATTCCCTGGTCATATGAGAATAAAAAGTATGCTCTGGAAGAATTTTCAATGAAAAATATGGTTAAAGATACATTTATTTGAATTTTAAATCATGTGAAGGTATATGATGGGTATTAAAGTAACATCTCAAGGATTGTTGATTTAAATCATCATAGGTAACATAGATTTAAAATCCATGATTTGTGTATTTTTTTACAATAGTTAATACCATTGGAATTGCATACATTATTACATGATATGGTTACTGTAGTTGTACTCCAGTTTTTCACATTCATATGACAACTATGTGAGAAAACTCTATAACCAACTGAGCTTGACAACATTACTGAGAGATTTATATTGACACTTTTTGCAATGGATATGATCTTTCCTCCATCATTTTTAACAATCATGATGCATTTAATTGTGCATTTGGTTGAGGAAACTAAATAAGGAGGCCTTGTACATTATCAATGGATGTATCCAATTGAGAGGCAATTTATTTATATGGTTTTCATCTTAATTAAAAAATTCTTGGAAATTAAATAAATATATAATTGTGTTTTTTAAGTATTAATTCACAGATATCTTGTCCATTTGAAATCATACATGAAAAACAAATTTCAACCTAAAGGCTCTATTTTTTAAGGCTATTTAGAAGAGGATTTTTTTACCTTTTATTATAGACACATGGATGATATTGAGAAAAGATTCAATCAGGTTGGACGTATTGATGACACATCGACTCAATCTTAATTACATAGGAAATCAAAAAAATCCAACTATTGGACAATCAGTTGGGAGAATCTCAAATGTTACACTGACTAAAATAGAATTTTTAAAGACGCACCAATATTGGTAATGAATAGTGAAATTGTAGGACCATTTATTGAACATATTAGGATACAAACAAAGAGACATATGTGAGTCCAAACATGAAATGAGAATGATATAACAAAAGTATGTTTTTAAAAAAAATATTTTTCATGTTAGTTTTGGAAAAAAACCAATGTAAAAATATAGAAACTCTTAATATTGGAATATAATAGGTTTTTGAGACTTCTATTTGACTGGTAATGGATCTAAAATTGACATACAAATTAGTAGATATGGTTGTCGTAAGTTACATCTCTTTATGTTTCAATAGATACAACTTACTTCAATGTAAACATAAGAAACAAGAATCAATAATTATACACCAAATTACCACAAAAAATAAAAGAAATTAAAGATTCAACATAATTTTAATTCTTTTTTTCCTTTGAATCGATATGTTTTTTTTTTCAATATTTCACTTATTTTTATAGATGAACTCACATGGTAATGAAGATAGTGACCGATGGAGAATTTTGCACCTCAGCTGATGAATCTCTTGTGGATGTTTTAACTTTGCATCCCGATCATAACAATTATTCATCATCAAAATAAAAATTATCAATATTTTTAGTGATATGGGAAAAAATAATAATGAAATTAAATGATGAGAATACATACCATGTACAAATCGCCGATTGAAGAATTGTTGAAATTTTGATTTTATCAAAGAAGTAGAAAATGTTGAAAGAAAGAGAATGAGGATATATATATTTTATATGAAAATATTTATGGTGGTGATTGATTAATATTTAGGTGGGATTTTTAATATATAAATTCATGTTGTGAAAAAAAATGAAATATCGAACCTGTGTATTTGAAATTTACTTTTAACATCGGGTAAATATATAACAGATGTTAAAAATATTCTCATGTTGGGGTTTTAAAGTTAATTATTTATAAAAGATGCCAAAAAGTGACTTTCATTATAATTTATTTGAAAACCAAAGCCAAAATGTGACTTTTAATCTTGGTTACTGAAAAAAAAATGATGTTAAAAGTTAAGTCTTACAATGTCCATCTTTCTATGTCCATAAATTTTGATCTTTACGTCTGTTTTAGCTCTATGACCTATAAAATAAAATATTGAGAAATTATATAAAACTTGGATATTATTTTTAGTGTCTTTTATTTGAAAAATTGATTCCAATAAGTGACTTTTAACATTGTTTACTGGAAAAAAAATTGATGTTAAAAACATTATCTTATAATGTTCAACTTCTGATGTCCAAAACATTTTATCCATAAGTCTGTTTTATCCATAAGTCTGTTTTAGCTCCAAGAATAGTCAAATACAAGCTTAAGAAATTATATAAAACTTTTATTAGATTGTTAACAACCTTTATTTGAAAAAAAACACCAAAAATAAACTTTTAATGTCAGTTACTCAAAAAAACGTTAAAAATCAACTCTTACAGTTTTTAACTTTCGACGTCCATAACTTTTGATATGTAAGTCCATTTTAGCTCCATGACCTGTCAAATAAAACATTGAGAAATTATATAAAACATGTATTTTATTTTTAACATCATTTATTAAGTTCCCAGATCAGTGTGAACCACTAATAGGGGGAGGGGGAATCAGTGATCCTTTTTAAATCTTCTTACTAATTGATACTTTTAAATTAACCCTATATAGCTAGTTGAAGCCTCAATCCACTATTCTTGTGTCTCTCAAACTTTCCTAAAATTATGCTATAAATGTAAAATCACAGAACACATGTAATTAAAGGTTCAGTTCAAAGACCTACTCCTTGTTTTGTTGGTTATTCACCACAACACAGCTATAATTCGGTGAGTAATTACAATAGTTGATAGAGAGTCCCACTGTATATCTCCTGATTTAAATAGGAGGTTCGTTTTACTAGTTACCACAGTGTTACTAGAGTCCCACTGGCCTTTTTTAGAGTCCCACTAAAATCTTTTTCCTCCTGGATTTCACAAGATATGCTCCTTGATTCATTGTGGATGGATCTTCTAATCTTCCCTCACGAGCATGTTGAATCACACTTGCTTGTGAATCTCTTCTAGAATCTTCAATATCCTTTATAAAGGTATGTTTTCTTTTCTCAGTAATTTTGATTACTTCTCTAATTAGTACTCACCTCAATAATTCTCGGGCAATTCTTTCTTCTTCTGATAATGACCCGACCTCACTAAGATGTGTTTCAATGGTGCACACAAATTCTTCCAAGAATATGAAATGAAAGAATTATATTTCATAATATCAGCACTATATCTCTTCTTAGATTCTCAAATATTGTTCACTCATATATAATATCTTCTTTAGTTCAGTCTTGATTCAGTCTCAGTTCTCATTCACTCTGTGCGTGGATTTCATGGCATCCAAACATCTTGTTTTTGGATATCTCAGTTCCTTTCGCACGTGCATCTGTTCATGTATGATTTCATGCATGTGTATCATGATATTGTACATGCACTACCTTCATGTGTTCATGTTCATGCATGTATGCATGCACAATCTCTTTTCTTATTAGTGTGAAAATCCCAATGGGTATATCCATTTGATCACACACACTTCATCTTTCTTTTTCTCACTTAATATCACACACACAATCCCTTTTTTATTTAATTCTAGTTTATGTGACTTGTATGTGTTTAAAATAAAATCATCTTTAAACCCAAATGAGTTTGATCCACTCTATGGTTTGTTCGAGTATCTCAAATCATGGATATGCATGCATTTTTATCATGCATTATCCTTCTTCTTTTTGTGAACAAAACTAAATGGATGGGGAATGTGAGTGGGTCCCTCGTCTTATCCAACTGAAGTGTATGTATACACTATCCTTTTCTTATTCTCACACAAAGGGTGTCCGTGGATTCCCTTCACGAACTAGTATGGTTCACGGTCCTTCTCTTTGCGAACCGCAACTGTTACACAACTCATGCATTCGACAACCACAAGTGGTATGCGGACTCCTTATTCACTCTTAGGGTGAGCGATAGTCTCCTTCACATAACCATGGATGTTCTTGGTTCTCTCATCGCAATAGCACAATAAGGGTGAGGAGCACTGGTTGTGTGTTTGTGCTTTCTTCTTCACGCATGAAGAACGGTGAGGGTTTGAAGGAACCTATCATGTGTTCGGCTTCCTTCGAGAACCAGGGTGGTTCACGCTTCTACTTCAGGCAATGGATGTGTGGGACACCTTCTCATAGCAAGGCTGTGTGGAACACTCTTCTTAGCCCAATGCTTTATTTTTCGGAAAATAGGAGATATCTCATGATTTTCAATAGCCGATCCTTAGCCAAGGTATCTTTATTTAAAGGCCAGAATCACCACGTATCTACTCGTTCAAATATGCAGGGTTAAATGCTTTGAAAGCCCATGATATTTAGGTTTGAATTTTTTAAAAATGAGATCGAGATATGGTTCATATCTCAGTTGTTTCCCATTCAACTAGGTCTTTCTTATCCGCGTTTTTCCTCACATTCATGTGTTTTCGAATGCATGCAAATCATCTTCACCATCTAAGGTTGATCAAGGAGCTTTCTTCCTAGCCTTGGCAGCTTCTCATTGCCTTAGAATCGTTTCAACTCTTCATCTCAATGCATGAATGTAAATTTTAATGCATGCATGAGTTAGGTTACATATGATGATCTCCATACACTAAATTTGAGATTCAAAGGTGGTCAGGATCTCAATCTCGGTGGATTGGTAGTGGCGATGGGAAGCAGCGGTGTTGGGTGAATCTCCATGTGGTTGGAGGTTGAACAGGATGACATGGCTATTGGATCAGATCATATTGATAACAGATAGCCACATTTATTTCGTAGGATGCGGGATGGAGTGTGTGGTAGTGATCTTGCATGAGATCTGATGGATTTCCGAGATTGCCTCCATGTTTTCTAAACCCATCTGACATCTAAATGGAGACCCAGGATACAACTCATTTATAATACCATCCACTGCAGCCTTAATTCATAATTCTCTTCCTCCCTCCACGGTACTGCCCCGTTCCGTGTTCACCCTGCGGGTGCGCTCTTAGTGCCCACTATGCCTCCTCCGGGTATGCTCCTAGAGACAACTATTCATGCTTCCTACATGGGTTGACCACCATGCATGCACCTGCTGGCTTATACATCACCTGTGCACACCCTACCTTATGCGGGGATCGCCTTGAGGGATTCCCTCAGGCACAGTTGACAATCGGGTCCCGCATGTGCTTGAGGACGAGGACCTCGGCTGGCCTCCATGGTTGGCCCCTTATTTTTTAATGACAATACATATATATATTTAGTTAAAAACCAAGTGTCTTGTATGAGAATAATGCATGGACACCTTCTTAGTTCATGGTTACTTCTTCAAAATCCATCCTCATGCACATCTTCTTATCGTTTCCTCTTCTTTATTTCCTTTTCTAACATGAAACCCAAAACACATTTCTCATGTTTCTTCTTCCAGCCGTGCAAGGAAATCTTCTTCAACTCCTCATGCATCGAAACACAAGGCATAGAAACATTGTAGTAAACAATGTGTTTCCCTTAACACAAGTCTTGGTACTTGAAGATCATCACAATCAATCATCTGATTTTTAAACTTCATTCATTTAGATTCCATGGATGGATATTCAACACTTCATCCACTTAGTGACTGTGAATGGATATTTACTTCATTCCTCATGCAATTGAGGATTTGATGGAATTCTTCAAGTGTTGTTACAATATATCACCTTGATAAAAGTCTTGGAACTTAGGACCATTTCAACAATTGTTATATTACATATAGATAATGTCCAAGAATGGCATCCAGTGTAATTTCATACTGATTATTAAAGGGACATAAGCTTTGGAACAACTTCTCCTCTTCAATCCTCATTACTACCACTTTTCCATACACATAATGACACCTGACACCTTATTGAAATCTTATTGACAACAAATTCAACACCATTCTCTATAATCTCCCCCTTTGTATTTTTTTGTCAATATTAATTAATCACACTTTAAATGGGTCAATATGTGGGCCAATCTTTTCCCCCTCTTATTGTCAACCAAATGCAAAGGTGTAGTGGGGTCTATTCAAGAACATGTCCTCCTCCATTTGAATAATATATTCTTGAATATTTCTAAGAGAGGGATGATGTAATTGGTCCACTTAGCAATGATCCTCTATTAAATCAACTCTAGGTATACTTTGGACTATCTCGGTATAGAAAAAAAGAGAGATATGACTAAGGTTTTAAATTCTGTCCATAAACAACCATACATGTGAAATCAAGATCGGAATGGTTCAATTATTGTCCTAGGGGTTGGAAATACTCAAATTTATCAATGACATGCTAAATCCTGCACATACTCCACCAAAATTATTATAAAGTTCAATTTCAAAGATAAAGTTCCCCCTTTCACCCTATATTTTCAAGATAAATACAATTAAGAACAAGGGATGAAAGTGTGATTGGAATACGTCAACATCAAATTCTTTAGATGATATTAATTTTAAGGTTTGTCATGAAATAATCCTTGATATCATCTCCTTCATTTTTTCTCCCCAACATTGGGTGAACTCCCTTGGAAATACCATGATGGAGAATATCATCAAATAAGCTTGAAGATATGCATGTTCATAATCTTCCACAGCGGATCACATCAAGTAATTATCAAATCATGAATAATGATTCCAACTTGTAGTTATCCACTTTGATCATCCAATTATCATATTGAGGATGACCTTCACATTTAATTCCTGAAAATGTAATCTCATGTATATAAAAAAAATATAAAGGAATAATATGGAACACTTTTGAACTTCTTAATAGAAGAAATGGGGCTGAAGAAATTTCTATCAACCTAAGAACTCCTCTCCTTGCAGCTCTAAAGTGTCTGGTACTCTTCATGATGATGTCTCTTCTCTATAACGCCCCGACCATAGTTACCTAGTTTTGGTGCATTATTACATAACATTGGCGTGATCACAAAAGATCATGTCTCGAAAGACTGATTAGTTTAGTATCCTTGTAAATACTAGATACATTCATAAGTTTTACATTACATTGTAAAATGAAAACTAAAACAAAATTGTCTCCATAGACCACACTTATATCCCTTAGACTATCCCTGAAAGTTAGTCATAATATAATTCTTCACGTCCTGGGAAAAATAAAAAATAGAAAGGGGTGAGCTCAGATGATCAATAAGGATAAAAATATAGTGAAAATTTTCATAAATAAGACTAAACATTTTAAGGCAATGTATAAGTCTAAAACATAAGCCTTTTAAACATAAAATTCAGAATAATATGGAAAATATAAATCAAATAATGCCATTTACATATTAACATGGATATTCTACTAGTCTAATAATCACATGCAAAATCAATAAGCACTTTCATAATGATGGAATGCATAATGACAGACTTTCATAACCACATAGTCAAGGCCTTGTGCCAAGACTACAAATAAGATTTTGTAAAGGCCTTCTATTAAGACACAATTTTGTCTCATGAGACCTACCAATGCATCGAGGAGCTATAGCAGACTCCACTCGTCACTTACTAAGTCCAATGCATTCCTCATATGAAAAGTTTTAAACATAACATAAACATTCGTATTAAAACTAGCATACTAAATGTGAATACTTTTTCCATAAACCATGAATGGTGTAAAAATAATACATACACAATCAAACATATCACAAAACCTTCAATACAATATGGACATTTTGTATCATAATAAATCAACTTCAAATAAGCTTAAAATCCATCAAAGGACGTTGACATAGATGAAATGAAAACTATTTGAAATAAATAACTCTTTCTATTTTGAAACCATTTAAAAGAAAACATTTATTTTTTAAATATTCTTATAAGCTTTTAATGGAAGATTCGACGATGTTATAACTGCAGAAAATATCCTCACCCACCATATAAGTTAAAAAGACATTGTTACCTTAATTTTGTCAAAAAGCTCATAAAGTACCTTATTTGGAAAACGGCATAAAGATTCTTTTAAAAAACATATAAGGCCAAATAAGGGTATAAATGACTTTAACCCAATGTCTATTAAATAGTTAAAATGTTTTGAAATACATTTTAATGAAACACGGATGTGTATGATAAAGAGGTCCCAGTAGATACTCGCGTATAAAACAACCTCAGATAATGAAGAGATTGTAGAAGTAACCCTTACCTTGTACTTTTCCTTGGTCAAGGTTAGTTTAAACTCCTATATAATGTTGAAATAATTGTTATTAAATTATAAAATAACCATATTCATTAATATTATATCATATATGATCTTCTAATATTGCTTTGTTAATGATATTTCAGCAGTATCATCGTTTCGGTTGTTAACTAATTTGTTTTCCATTATATGCTTTGTTACATAAGTAATGTTTGGTATGGATAAGATGTATCTTATTCATATTCATAATGATATTATGTCTTTAAAAATTATTTGTAATCATCAAATGAAAATTAGTCATGAATGGATAAGATGGGGAATGAATCTCATTACGTTCGTGGAGACGGTAATCCGTACGTACGCATGAGTGACAAAATCATTCTTTTGATATTAAAATATTATATAATTGGATGTTATATAATATATATAGAATCATTAAAATGTTATATTTACTATTTAAATCAATTATATATCATAATTATACCCATCTAAATAGTGAAGTGTTGAATGACAAACTACACCACGACGTGGAGACAGTAAGTCGTGCATACACATGTATGGTGACTTTGTCATTTACAGGACGGATAGAATAACGAATATGGTTGTACCATTTTTATAATAACATCATAGTATATAGAAGATACCGGAGTTATTATTTTAGAATGTAAATAACAAATAATGATGAAGTGGAAGAAGAAAAGAACTTGAAAGAGGTGATGAAATATTTACCTCTTCTTTGGGTTCTTCCTTTTGATTTGATCAAAAGGGCTCCTTATGTTTTATTTCTCACTAAAGGAAGACCTCTTAGATGAAGATAGGATAGTTAGGAGGATATTTGGGATGGGTATGGCTGATCCAAATGGTTTTGGAGGTGTGAATTTGAGAGTAGGGGAAGTTCCCTTTTATAAGAGGGGTGAGGGGCACCTTAGGAAAAGATTGAAATAATATTTTATAATAAATTTATATTCTATTTATAATGGCTCCGAAATGATTTATTTCTAGGATAAGCTGGGTATGGGTTGAAAAAATCTCAAAAAATGGGTTTTAGAGAGGTTTAGGTCACCATATTAACCTTATCATTTAGATTTAACTCTTAGTTAAATAGTTTGACATTAACCATGTCTCTTTATATTTTTATATTATATGGTTAATAAACATACAATATAACCTCAAGAGGTTCATTAATTACATATATAATATTATATAAGCCCTTTGGCCGATGAATAGATTTTTTGGAATAAAATATCAATTAATAATATAATATTTGTGTTAAAAACATATTATGTCAATTTTGACACTATTTGGTATTTTTTTTGTTAAATTCATAACAGCATTTTTACTTCAAAAAAATTAATTTAATCAACCCTAGCATGTCATATTAACCTATAAAATTAGTTTAATTCATTAAAAGTCTCAAATTACATTTATTTGGATATTTATAATATAAATTATTTCAATCTTTCATTAATAAGGTAATTACTCCATTATCATTGTGTCATAAATAAATTTAATTATGTAATGTATAAAATTTATAATTAAAATACCATTATGTAGGAAATATATTTATCTTTATAATGAATATTTATAGTCTAATTTATCATATGTATAACCCTATATTAAAAAAGGTTTAGTTATTAGAAATTGAATTTAACACTTTTAACTCTTCTTTAAATAAAATAATAATAAATGTCTTAATCTAATCCATGTAGACCTAAAGGATCATATTTTATTCCAGAGTTTGTTTTTGGTCGAAATACACATATCTAGTAGAATTAGGACATGTTTTAGGGTAATAATAATATCATTTTTACCTTTAATTACCCTATTTACTTTTAACCGTGGTAAATAAAAGTAAAAAGTTACTATTCACCAAAAATTATTTTCATCTCATTGAACCACATTTTACTTACTGATATAAACTTTGTCTCTTGGATTTTTGAAATCCAACTTATAGAAGTGGTAAAATTATGTTTTATGCAAATTTTCAAAAGCTCCTAGGTGGTGGGTAAAAGACGCTAAAAAGTTCAATAAAATTTTATATATCTAATTTTATTTTAAAAATGACTCCAATAAGTTACATTTAACTAATATTGGTATTATGTATCTATTTTTACTTAAAATAAATTTAAATAAAATAAATAATTATTTAAATAAAAAGTCGGTTGTAACCAATAACGCGGTGTTCTTCACTATTCATCAAAAATTGAATGTTTTCAGAAAAATACCAAAAATTCAGACTATGCTAAATTCGATATTCCGAATCCATAAATGAAGTCCATTTTTAAAGCTAAAATTTATAAAATTTTAAAATGTGGGTATTACTATTCATAACGGTTAGTTAGATTGGTCGCGGTGTGTTAGAATCTCAAAGTTGCGTACGATGCAAGCTGTTGAATTATTCAAAGGGAAACGTACCATGGAATCTCGGGGAGTTACGTTATCCCCACCTTCAAATAATTTCATCCTCGAAATTTCTAGAATACTACCACATAAAAAGATTCGGATGGTTCTTCATCATAAGTTCCTCGGGGTCCCACGTTGCCTCTTCCATCTTATGGTTTCTCCATAGGACTTTTACCGGACGAGTCGTCTGGTTTCTCAACACTTGTTCTCTTGTATCAAGATTCTTGAAATGCTCTTTGCAATAAGGCAGATCAGGTTCCAGTTCAATTTTCTCATAGGTGAGTACATGTGTTGGGTCAAGCATGTATTTTCTCAACTGTGATACATGAAACACATCATGTAATTTGGATAGACTTGGCGGCATTTCCAAACGGTACGCTATAGCCCCAATTCGTTCTAGAATTTAGAAAGGTCTGATGTACCTGGGACACAATTTACCCTTCTTACCGAATCATATAACTCCCTTACGTGGAGATAACTTCAGGAAAATGTGATCTCCTTCTTGAAATTCCAAATCCTTGCTTCGGTTATCGGCATAGTTCTTCTGCCTACTTTGTGCTGCTTTGATGTGGGTTTGGATAACCTTTACCTTTTCCATCATTTCCTCAATAAGATCATGGCCAATGAGTTTTATTTCACCAACATCAACCCAACACGTTGGTGTGTGACACCTCTTTCCATATAACGCTTCATATGGTGCCTTCTGAATACTTGAATTGAAGCTATTATTATAGAAAAATTCTAACAAAGGTAAATATTGATCCCACATACCTTGAAAGTGAAGTGGGAAAGATCTAAACATTTCTTCTAAAGTTTTAATAGTCCGTTTTGATTGTCCAAAAGTTTGAGGGTGGTAGGCAATGCTCAAACAAAATTTAGTATCCAGGTCTTTCAGAAGACTTTTCCAGAATCTTTATGTAAAATGGGGATCAAGATCAGAAACAATCGATAAGGGTACTCCAAGATGTCCTACAACATCATTAATATATATTCTTGCTAGACGTTCAAGTGGTAAATCTTCTTTTTAGAGAAAGAAAATGTGCTGACTTGGTAAGACGATCAACAATGACCCATATTGCGTCATTTCTTCTAAGAGTCTTTCGTATCCCCATGACAAAGTCAATCGTGATATCATCCCATTTATAATCAGGTATGGGAAGAGGTTTCATGACTCCTCTAGGATGTTTTCTTCCATCTTTCACTTGTTTTCAAACCATACATCTCGACAAAAAATTAGCAATCTCTCTCTTCATGTTGTCCCACCAAAAATGTTCCTTCAAATATTTATACATCTTGGTGCTACCAGGGTGTATAGAGAAATTGGAGCTATGAGCATCATCCAAGAATTCCTTTTTCATATTAGGTATATTAGGAACACAATTTCTTTCAAAATTTCAAAATTCAATCTTCATATATGAAGTCACTTAATCTCCCATCATTCACAGCTTTAATTTTCTTTTCAGACTCCTCATCATAATCCTGAGAAGTTTTTATCCTTTCAGGTAAATATGGTTTGGAAACCATTTGAAAAATAATCGATGTTTCACCTTTCATGAATATTCCCATATCCATCTTTACTAGATCCATGAAAATAGTATCTCTTTAAACTTTCATCTTGTTCAAAACACCATGATCCTTTCTGCTCAAAGCATCTGCCACCTTATTTTCTTTCCCCGGGTGGTAGTGTATTGTGAAATCATAATCCTTGAGTAGTTCAAGCCATCTCCTTTGCCTCATAATGATTTCTTTTTGTGAGAAGACATAATTCAAACTCTTGTGATCGGTATATATCTCACATTTTTCACAACATAGATAATGTCTCCATATCTTCAAAGTAAGGATTACAGCATCTAACTCAAGATCATGAGTAATATTGTCTTGCTTGTAAATTTTTAGTTGTTATGATGCATAGGCAATAACCCTATCATTCTTCATAAGGACACAACCAAGTCATTTCATTAAAGCATCCCTATAAATAACAATCCCATCACTCCACGATGGTAGAGTCAAGATAAAAGAATTGACTAATATTCTCTTTAGTTATTCAAAACATTCTTCACACTCTTTTGTCCCAAAAAATTTAACTCCTTTACGTGTGATCTTGGTTAATGGGTTAGCTACTCGGGAAAAATTTTGTATGAAACGCCGATAATAACCTACTAAACCAAGAAAACTACGTACCTCAGTTATACTCGTCGAAGCTGGCCATTCTTGGATTGATATCCTCTTAGAATGATCAACAGAGATTCCATCCTTAGAGACAATATGACCAAGAAAATAAATCTCATAAAGACATAATTGACACTTGTTAAACTTCTCGTATAATTCATTTCTTCTGAGGGTTTTCAGAATGGTGCACAAGTGATTTTCATGATCTTAATAGATTTTAGAGTATACCATAATATCATCAATAAATACCACTAAAAAGTCATCAAGATATTCCTTGAAAACTATGTTCATTGGATCCATGAAAATAGAGGGTGCATTAGTCAGCCCAAAAGGCATTACTGTAAACTCGTAATGGTCGTACCTAGTTCGAAATGCTATTTTTGGAATGTATTCCTTATTTACACACAACTGATGATATCCATATCGAAGGTCAATCTTTGAAAAATATTGATCTCCATGAAGTTAATCGAATAAATCATTCATGCAAGGTAGGGGATACATGTTCTTTATTGTTATAGCATTGATCTCCCTGTAGTCAATGCACAACCTCATAGACCAGTCTTTCTTCTTAAACAAAAGGACAAGGGCTCCCCATGGATAAACACTAGGGAAAATAATCCCTTATTACTCAAATTCTCTAGTTGTTTCTTCATTTACACTAATTCCACAGTGGTCATTCTATAAGTGGTATTCGATATGGGCCTTGAACTAGGAATTAAGTCAATGGAAAACTCAATTTCTCATTCTGGAGGATGTCAAGGTAAATCCACAGGAAACACATCAACATATTCTTGAAAAATAGTTACATCCTATATTTGAACATTTGATTCCTCACCTATAGTTATTTCACTCTCTTCCTCCCCAATAATTATATTTAGTTGAGCTATTGTGGGTAGATCTAGATAAGAATCAAATGGTGACATTTCTTCTCTAAAGATAAGGTACTCCTTATCACCATCGATAATTGTAACCTCCTTATTCTTACGATAAATTTTTATATCATGGTCTGAAAGCCAATCCATACTGAGGATTACATCAAATTCAATCATGGGTATGACTATAATATAAGAAGATAAATAAATTTTAAATTCTTTAATGGGAACGGATTCACAAAAATTTGTTGTAATGATACTTCCCTTAGGTGTTTTGACTGACAACGCCTTTGTTAAATCAAATTGGAAATATCTAATTTTCTTAGAAAAGTGGGAAGATATGAAATAATGCGATGATCCAGAATCAAATAAATCATTGGATAAACTTGAGGAAACCATTAAATTACATGCCACCACGTCTTTCGTAGTTTCATCCTCAGTAGTAGTGATAGAATATGCTTGGCCCTGATCCCTTAGCCTTTTTATAATGTTAGTTTCCTTGGATCTTAGGAAAATCATTTTCATAATTACCCATTTCTCTAAAATTGTATCATTCAACATTGACATCCTATTTCTTCCCCTTGCAATCACGATCTTGGTGGATTTTTCCCCACACTTGTTGTAGACTCACATTCCCTTCAGGCATGTGTCGTGGTGTTTCTTCCCAAATTTACTACAGTATTGATATTCAACTTTTCCCTTCGTCCCCTTATTTCCATTTCCAGTGTGTTTAGAAGATCTCTTCATCTCTTTCTTTTCTTTAATGTCATAAGACTTAGAGAATTCTTTTTCTGTATTGATAGCACATGAGACAATATCTTCATACGATGAGAAGGATTGTGAGACTAATTCTAGATGGAGAAATGTTTTTAACCCATAAAAGAAATGATCAATCTTACTTTTTGGGTTACTTATATAATCTACTGCATGCCTTGATAACCTCATTAAGATATCCTCATACCTTACGACATTCTCATCTTCTTTTTTCCTCAGACATAGAAATTTTCTTTCCATATCATCTCGATGGTCATGAGGAAAATATATTTCTATGATAATCTCTTTAAACTATCTCCATTCCATATTTCATAATTCCTTATTTTCCACTATGTTTTGAATTAATGTCCACCATTTATCATCATCTCCCATGAGGCGATAAACTACCATGACAACTTTTTCCCTTTCACTACTCCCCAAGGCATGAAATATTTTCTCTAATGAACTTATCCATTTCTCATCTACCAATGGATTTATACTCCCATTAAATGATGGGGGTTTTGCCTCATGAAGTTATCTAACATTGATCCTCAACATTATGGATCAAGGTGCTCCATATGGGTAAGGTTATTGTTCATAACCTGAGTGAGTTTTCCCAGTATAGTGATAAGTTGATCAGCACCAGTTGCATCACCAGTTCCACTATAATTATCTTTAGTGGGAGGGTAATCCCTACATGGATTATGTGCATTGATATGGTTTCCATTCCTTCCACTAGGTTCCATTTATAAATAATGGCATACACTAGATTAGTTTATGAATCACAATACATAATTCCAAACTTGTAAGACACTTCACATAAATTGAGTAGTTTATGGATATAATCCATAATCATAAAAATGTTTTCATTGATGAGGTATATACTCATAAATCCTTTATTATTTTTTGTAATGAAAATGATAATTATCCTAAGCATATCCCCCAGGGGTTTCGTAACAAAGAGTGTAGCAAGGCCCGTTGTCGCGCACCATTTCCCATTTGATTCTAGCTCAAAGCGGTGTTTTCGGGTTTTACCCCTAGGTACATCTGTGCCAGAGCCTCCACTATCTGCTCCTATCTAGACAGGGAAGTATTGATTGGAAAACTCAAAAAATCTCTAGAGTACCAAAATTCTAGGAAGTTCTTTTATATTAATCCTCAAAATCAATCTTAGGGTAATTTTCCCTAATCATAGTTTATCTAAATCAAGTTTCCAAGGATTGTACTAAACATCCTCTGATACCAACTATAATGCCCTGACCCTAGCTACCTAGAGTCAGTGCATTATTACATAACATTGGAATGATCGCAAAAGATCAATTCTCGAAACACTGATTAGTTTAGTAGCCTTGGAAATACTAGATACACTCATAAAATTTACATTACATTTTAAAATGAAAACTACAACAAAATTATCTCCACAGACCACACACAAATCCCTTAGACTATCCCTGCAGGTCAATCATAATATTCTTCTTTGCATCCTGAGAAAAATAAAACATAGGAAGGGGTGAGCTCAGATGCTCAGTAGGGATAACAATATAGTGGAAGCTTTCATATATAAGATTAAATATTTTAAGGCAATGTATATGACTAAGACATATTCATTTTAAACAAAAACGTCAGCATAATATGGAATATATAAATCAAATAATGCCATTTACTTATTCACATGAATATTTTACTAGGCGAATAATCACATGAAACATTAATAGCCACTTTCCTAATGATGGAATGCATAATGAAAGACATTCATAACCACATAGTCAAGGCCTTGTGCCAAGACTACAAATAATATTTTGTCAAGGCCTTGTGCCAAGACACTAGTTTGACTCATGAGACCTACAGATGCATCAAGGAGCTATAGTGGGCTCCACCCGTCACTTACTATGTCCAATGAATTCCTCATTTGAAAGGGATTAAACATAACATAATCATTCGTATTAAAACTAGCATATGGAATGTCAATATATTTTCCATAAACAATGAATGGTGTAAAAATAACGCATCCACAGTCAAACATATTACAAAAACTTCAATACAATATGTAAGTTTCGTATCATAATAAATCAACTTCAAATAAGCTTAAAATCCATCAAAGGACATTGACATAGATGAAACGAATACTATTTGAAAGAAATAAATATTTCTATTTTGAAACCATTTAAAGGAAAAAAATAGGAAATATTCCTATAAGCTTGTAAGGGAAGCTTCGACGATGTTTTAACGGTGGAAAATAGCCACACCCGCCATATAAGTTAAAAAAGACATTCTTACCTTAATTTTGTGGAAATGGTCATAAAGTACATTGTTTGGAAAACGACATAAAGATACCTTTAAAAACATATAAGGCCAAATAATGGTATAACTGACTTTAACCCACTGTCTATTAAATAGTTAAATTTTTTTGAAATGCATTTTTATGAAACACAGATGTGGATGATAAAGACGTCCTAGTAGATACTCACTTATAAAACAACCTCAGATATTGAGAAGATTGTAGAATTAACCCTTACCTTGTACTTTTCCTTGGTCTAGGGTAGGTTAACCTCCTGTATAATGGTGAAATAATTCTTATTAAATTATAAAAGAACCATATACATTAATATGATATCATATATGATCTTTTAATATTGCATTGTCAATGATATTTCACCAGTATCATCGTTTCGGGTGTTAACTGATTCATTTTACTTTATATGATCTATTATGTAAGTAATGTTTGGTATGGATATTATGTATCTTATTCATATTAATAATTATATTAAGTCTTTAAACATTATTTTTAATCATCAAATGAAAATTACTCTTGAATGGATACGATGGGGAATGAATCTCATTGCGTTCGTGGAGATGGTAATCCGTACGTACGTACGAGTGAAAATATCATTCTTTTGATATTAAAATAGTATATAATTGGATGTTATATCATATATACATAATCATTAACATGTTATATTTATTATTTACATCAATTATATATCATTATTATACTCATCCAAACAGTGAAGTGTTGAATGACAAACTACACCACGACATGGAGGCGGTAAGCCGTACGTAAGCACGTATAGTGCCTTTGTCATTTATATGATGGATATAATAAATAATATGGTTGTAAAATTTTTATAATAACATAAAATTATATATAATATACAGGATTTATTATTTTATAATGGAAACAACAACAAAAGGAAGTTTAAGAAAAAAAGAACTTGAAAGAGGTGATGAAATATTTACCTCTTCTTCGAGTTCTTCTTTTTGATTTGATCAAAAGGGCTCCTTTTTTTGGCTTAATAACTAAAGTAAGGTCTCTAGTATTAAGGTAGGATAGTTGTGAGGATATTTGGGTGGGTTATGGTCGATCCAAACGGCTTTGGAGATGTGAATGTGAGAGAAGGGGAAGTTCCCTTTTATAAAAGGGGTTGAGTGGCAGCTTAGGAAAAGATTGAAATAATATTTTATAATAAATTCATATTCAGTTTATAATGGCTCCAAAATGATTTATTTATAGGATAAGGTGGTTATGTGTCTAAATTCTCTCAACAAATGGGTTTTATAAAGGTTTCGGTCACCATATTAACCTTATCATTTAGATTTAACTCTTAGTTAAATAGTTTGACATTTACCCGATCTCTTTGTATTTGTATATTATATGGCTAATAAACTTACTATAAACTTCAAATAGAACCTCAAGTGGTTCATTAGATACATTTATATTATTATCTAAGACCTTTTACCTAACCATATATTTTTATGAGTATAATATCAATTAATAATATAATATTTGTTTTAGAAACTCTTTTATGTCAATTTTGACACGATTTGGTATTTTGTTTTTTTTAAATTAATAACAGTATTATAACATCCAAAAAAATCATTTAATCAACCCTAACATTTCATATTATCCTAGAAAATTATTTTAATTCATTAAAAGTCTCAAATTACATTTATTTGTATATTTATAATATCATTTATTTCAATCTTTCATTAATAAGGTAATTACTGCATCATCATTGTGTCATAAATAAATTTAATTATATAACGTATAAAAATTATAAATAAAATACCATTATGTAGGAAATATTTTTATCATTCTAATGAATTTTTATAGTATAATTTATCTTTTGTATAACCCTGTATAAAAAATTCCATAGTTATTAAACTTTGAATTTAAAACTTTTAACTCTTCTTTAAATAAAATAATAATAAATGTCCAAATGTAATCCAAGTGGACATAAAGGATCATATTTTGTTCCTAAGGTTGTTTTTGGTCGAAATACACTTATCTAATAGAATTAGTACATGTGTTAGGGTAATAAAAATATCATTTTTACCTTTAATTACCATATTTACTTTTAACCGTGGTAAATAAAAGTCAAAAGTTACTTTTCACCAAAAATTACTTTCATCTCATTGAACCACATTTTACTTACTGATATCAACTTTGACTCTCGGATTTTTTAAATTCAACTCACAGAAGCAGAAAAATTAAGCTTTATGAAAAATTACAAAAGCTCTTAGGAGGTGGGTAAAAGACGGTAAAAAGTTCAGTAAAATTTTATATATCTAATTTTATTATAAAAATGAATCCAATGAATTAAATTGAACTAATATTGGTATTATTTATCTATTTTTAATTAAGATAAATTTAAATAAAATGAATTATTATTTAAATAAAAAGTTGGTTTTAACCAATAACACAGTGTTTTTCACCATTCATCAAAAATTGAATGTTTTCAGAAACAAACCAAAAATTCACCCTAAGATAATTTCGATATTCCAAATCCAAAAATGAAGTCCATTTTGAATGATAAAATTTATAAAATTTAAAAAAGTGGGTATTACTATTCATAATAGCTAGTTTGATAGGTCGCAGTGTGTTAGAATCTCGAAGTTGCGTACGATGAAAGTTATTGCTTTATTCAAAGATAAACATACCGTGGAAGCTTGGGGTGTTACACACTCCATTTGAAATCTTTATATTTCATTGTCATCATGGACCATTTACATCCATTCACCTTAAACTATTGTGGATTGTCTGTCTTAACTTGTGTAAGTAGTGAAGTATATTTTTTATGTTCTCTAGAAATATGCAATTGGTTAGGCTATATTATAAGACACTACTTGGAATTTTCTATCTTGGAGCTTCCACATTGCTTCTACAAGGCTTTCAAGTTACCTTTATTAGGAAACTTATCAAAATTATCTTCAGGAATGGCTTCAATCAATCCTATCTTCTTTTGGATTCATTCTTCTTTAAATTTCATATTCTTTCCATTCACATCCATGGCTTTTTTTCAGTGATCCAAGGTATCGCCTTTCTTTACATACTAGAAGCATATTTTCTTGGTTGAGATGACATTCTTGGAATCCAGCTTGAACTTCTTCTAGGGAATATTTTGTTTTATAGTTTTCATGAGATTAGTGTTTTTTATATTTCCCAAAGAATACTTTTCAACACTTTTTGATTTCTCATACCTTTGTTGTGGTATGTGCTTCTTATTTACATACTCATGAGGCATAGTAGGACTAAACCAGCACTCATCATAACTGTGAGAACATCTGTTGAAATTATCACAGAATTATTCAGGATACTCAAATCTATTCTTGATAGGAAGATTGTTATTCATATTTTCATTCTTCCTTATCATTGAAGGTTTCTTCATTTCTTCACTTCTATTTTCCCTAAATGTAGGCTTTCCAAAATTTTCATATGTTGTCATATTATGGTAGGAATCATTGACTTGATGCCCAAACTTCTAACAACACAAAAAATAGCCAAGAAATCTACTTATTTTCCTTGTAGTATCAATCTAGTTATATTTAGTGCATTTTTGTCTTTCGAATTGTCTTTCTTTATTTGAAGGATTCTTTTGGGAGATTCTCTTCTTAATAATTCTAGTATCCACCCTTTACATTTGGATGGATGTATTTATATTTTTATCAATACACTTCTTCCTTGCTTTTGGATTTGAAGATGTACTTGTAGATAAAACTGCATTAGTAGAAATATAAATAACTAGGTTATGGGATACATTCTTTTTTTAAGATTTTTCCATTATATTAGATGATGGTTTTATATTCCTCTTGGAATCATATTCCACAATGCAAACTCAAGTGGCAGCATCTCTTCTTTCAGATCATTGGGAAGTTACAGGTTGGAGTGATTTTTGATTCTTCAATTTCACCTCTAACTCTAAACACTTCATGTGGATGGAGTTTTTATCATCCTCAACTGATCTCATCTTTCTTTACCAATTATCCTTCAGGTTTATCATTTTTTCTTCATGCATATTTTTTGATTGTTACAAAGAGATGTCATGTAACGACCCAAACTTTCATTAATAAAAATCCCTCTTGATCTAATTTAATGTTTCTTTATGTAAAATTTTTATATAAAATGTCAAATTATTTTGTTTTATGTTAAGAATTGTGACCATTGATAATATAGCCATTGAACAGTGATCACATGATTAGTATAAATATTGGGCTTTAACGAATCAAATTTACTTAGACATAGGAAGTGATGGCCTCATCCAGTAGGCATGCCCCATACGAAGCCCAATTGTCAGATCTCGGAAAGGAGGTTGCATCTTTGGGCTTCTCTCTTGACCAAGACCAAGCCGAGCTTGAATATGTTAAAATCGAGTGGGACTACCAATGAGAGAAGTGGAAGGTGATAGATATTACCACCCGAGCAATGTTATCTGAGCCACCCCAAGAGTCTATCACTGTCGCACACCTTACACTTCGGTCTTATGAGGGTGTTATAAGGGTTTATGTAACAATACCCTAGTACTATGGTTATGTACATTATTTTTTTATATAATAATGAATATACTTTATTTTATTATTTTTACCTTGTAAATAGTTTTAAAAGCACAAATATTATTTTTAGTTAATGTTCCACTAAGAAATCTATTTTGATGAATTAAAGTATTTTTGAATTAAATAATATTTTAATAAAATATTATTATTTTTATTATTAAATTAATATTTATTAAATATAAATGATCGTATAATTTTATGAATGCAATTGTAATTTTCATTAAGGTTCGAAAGACATTTTTGTCAAAACCTGTTAATTTTCTATAAATATCGGTTTTTATTTTAAAAGTATAAATTATCATATTTATAAAATTATTAAGATAAAATTAATATTATTTCTATAATCAGGACATTGAAATTATCCAATGGTTAATTTTTCATAATTTTCTGAGACAGTCAAATTTTTGGGTAATAATAAAATGTCGTTTAAATTTATAATGTGTTTTATGACATCATAATGACCCAATAGTGATGTAATAAAACAATATAAGATTTATGTTCGGCCAATATATGTTTTACCATTAAAATAGTGTTATTTTGGGTTTGTTTGACATATTTTATAAAGCAATAATGGACCCTTCAAGACTTATTAAACATCTTTTCTTTTTAAATTGTTTTCCTTGGGAGTGTGGCTCACCTCCACATAAGCAACCCCATTATTTTAAGAAGTTAGGACATTGTACTTATAAAATATTTGTTTCCACTTCCTTTTGACAAAAAAAATGGAAAAAACTATGGGATGTATTGTGGTTTGAATTAGTTTATTGTGAGGTGTCCCAAACCTAGATAATAAAGAATTCTCTCACCTTTCCAATATAAACCCACCCAAGATCCCACTTTCTCCACACTCAAAGCCTTTTTAGTTAGTCCAACCTCTGCCCTAATCTCTATAGAATCCTCTAAAGGTTCCCCAAGCTCCAAAGAATCCTCTCTCAATCCTCTCTCAAGCCTTAGGAGGTACATTTCCCAGTAAGGGTTTTTCATCCTTTCGCTTTTTTGTCCAATTTTCATAATGTTTTTATTCCCTTTTAATTTCAATTATAAATGTTGGGGTATACTTTCTCAACTCACCAATAGTTCTTTATTTATGTTTGAATTATTCTATACCCCTTTCTATCTCAATAAATTTCTCCCATGTACACTCGTTACTATGCTGAAATTCTGAAAGGAATTTATCTCTCCTCACATGCATTCAAGAAATTATTTTTTATCAAGAATCTAAAATCCATTATAATTATTGGGACATGTATCTATATGACCCCCTTACTTTCCATGTCATTTAAATATGATGATACACCCCTTTCTCTCTCATCATCCTTTTTTATGAATTCTTACGTTACACCGTTACTCTACTGAAATTGCACCGATTTTCCAAGCCAATGTCATTGAGTAGGGAATACCATGCCAATTTCCCTATCAAGGGTATTCCCCTTTATACACATTTTCTTATTTATTAAAAACATTCATGTATTAATTCCACATTCCTTTATTGTGGAATAAATTATTATGTTTTATGAATCCATGTGATATGATCCATGTGGCACACTTATGAATGAAATTAAATTTTTAAGAAGGGGGTTCCCTTATAGCACTCCAATGCATTGGGTAAAGTATAGTATCATGATATATCATGTGAAATGGTTGTTTACTCATGCTAATTTAAGTGAAACGAGTTTTTTCTCATGCTACATGTGCAATGAGGATTTACTCATGCTCCATGTGCAACGAGCTTTGGCTCATGTAATTCCTTGTTAAGTATTGTTTCTATATTTCCATATTTTGATTATCATGCTTTATCATGGTTTTATGTTTATACTTCTCTTGTGACCTATTGATATTCCTATTTTCTATCATGTATTGTATTCCTTATGTTATTCCATGATTATTCCCTTACTGGGCTTTATAGCTCACCCTTTTCTTAGGCATATCATCAGGTTATCCCATGCAATGCTAAGTACAGGGGAATGTAGTGGTCATGTAAAGGAAGTTTTCAATAAAGATATTGTATTTCATGTTTTAATTTTTTATGTAATGATCCTAATCCACAAATACACTAGACCCCTCGATCTTCTATGTTGTATCAAGTGAATTTTATGTAATAAATCAAGTTTAAGTTTGGAATAAAGATCAGGGTTTTCATAGTTAGTATCAGAGGATAAGTTTAAATATTTTTGGGATTAGGATTAGAAATCCCTAGTAAAGCCTTAGAGACAAGACTAAGTATAATAAAAACATCCGTAAGTTTTGGTGATTATTGACTAAGTGGTTTATCAAGAAAATACATCCCTGTTTGGATATGAGCTGGTAGAGGCGGCTCTGGCACATATGTATCCTAGGGGTAAAACCCGGAAACAATGCTTTGAGCTAGACTCAAACGGGAACTATTTCATGAAAATAGGTCTTGCTGCACTCTTGGTTATGACACACCTGGGGGAAATGCTTTGATAAATTCACAAGCATAGTATGAAGCATTATTAAGGGACAAAAAAATGCTCTAAGAATATATGTTAGAAAGTAGATCATGGATAACATAGACTGAATCCAATAGATTTGTATGTTAAGGAAATAAAAATTATTTAAAAGTCATTTGTTTTGTCCTTGGATTACCCTTTATATGTTAAACCTATATTTCCTTTTATTCTAGCCAATGGCCGGTAATAGGATGACTCGGGCTAACAACCGATTTGAAGATCAATGTGATGACTGTACTAATGAGATGCCCAATCCAATGGGAGCGGGAATCGCAAACTTTTTCATGCTTCCCTCTCAGCTAACTCAAGATTTTAATGGAAAAAATGGGTCAATAGGAACATTCAACCCCCCTATGAAAGAACAAGTCGCTATCAAGAGCTTCATGAGACAAAGTCCTTCTATTTTTAATGGATCATCTAATCCCTCAATTGCTGAACAATGGACCAATGCCAATGAAAAGATATTCTACATACCTCAATGTTATGAACAAGAGTATGTTATCATGGCTGGTTATCATATGGAGGGTGAAGTTGATCAATGGTGGATTTTGATAAAAAAAATATGAAACCTGAGGAGGAGATTGAGGCGTTGGAATGGAAGGATTTCGGGAATATTTTTTTCGATAAATATTTTTTGTGCACCCTCCGACTTAAGATGGAAAGGGGATTACTTAACCTCAAGAAAAATGACGACGAATATATTGGAGCGTACGAGGAAAAATTTACAAGGCTTGCATGATATGCTTCTGACTTTGTCTTTACCCTCGAATGGCAGGTAGACCACATCTTTGGTGGGCTGAAACCTAGCCTTCGGAAAGCACTGGTGATCCATGACTTCGACAGCTATAAAGAAATTGACTGATGTGCCCTCAAGGTCAAAATGGAAATCGGAGAATTTCAGGGGTATCATGGGGTTAAGAAGCGTAAGGTGCGATTAAATTTTTGTGGTTCGATGGATAAATACAATGGTGCTAAGAATATACATCACCCCTCATGCCAAAGGTGTGGAAAGAAGCATCCCGGATATTGCGTGAAGGGTGTGAGAAAATGCTTTAGGTGTGGAAGAGAAGGGCACGTGGCTGTTAACTATCGGTAAGAAAGACCCACAGCTGCGACAGAGGAGAGGAATGCCCTATTCAAACCTCAATGCATGGTTCATTTCTAAAACTGCAAAGAACCAGGGAATCTTGCAAATAAGTGCCCTAAGATAAGGGTTTTCGGAGGCAACCAACAACCTCCAAGGTAGAAGGGGAGATCTTTTTCCATCATTACTGCCGAAGTGAACCCCGACAACGAAGTGGTGATAGGTACTCTAGATATTCATTAAAGAATAGAGAACTTACTTTTTGATTCACGTTCTACGCATTCTTTTATATATCAAAAGTTTAATAGAACAATCCCAACACCACCACAAATCCTGGAAGTGAAGATGTGGGTGAGTACTGCAAATGGGGAAATCATTGCATCCCATGAATATAACTCCTCCCCTATCATAATATGTGGATTGAACCTCCTAGCTAACCTCATAAAACTCCCTCAAGTGGAATTTTATGCAATTCTTGGCATGGATTGGCTTTACTTATATAGAGCCAACATAAATTTCCGTGAAAGGGAAATCATTGTCCATGTGGAGAATCGACCCCCAATTCTTTAAAAGGTCAAGGAGGAAAATTAATCTTCGTTAGCTCCATCATCTCAAGCATGGATATTACTGCCCTATGAGAATGTGTATCTGGCTTAGATGTTTGAGTCTAAGGATGTAACCATCTTAGAGGACATTCCTATTGTGAGGGAATTCATAAAAAAAAATCCAAGGAATTGCATGGTCTTCCTCCAAGAAGATATGTTGAATTATTAATTGATCGTATACCTAGTGTTTATCAAATATCCAAGACTCTGTATAGAATGGCTTTTGTGGAGCTTGAGGAGATGAAGATACAACTATAGTAGAATCTGGTTAAAGGGTTTATACGCCCAAGTGCTTCACCATGGGGTGCACCAGTCCTCTTCATCAAGAAGAAGGATGGGTCAATGCGACTTTGCATCGATTATCGTGAGCTCAACGAAATCACGATAAAGAACAAGTATTCTCTCCCATGAATTGATGGCTGGTTCAATCAGCTGTGTGGAGCACAATACTTTTACAAGGAGTATTTGAGGTCGAGATATTATAATTTTAAAGGTGAAGAAGGAAGTTATCCCCAAGACTACTTTTCATACAAGATACGGGCACTATGAATTCATAGTAATGTCTTTCGGACACACTAATGCTCTAGCAATATTCATGGACTTGATGAATAGAGTCTTTAGAGATTACCTTAACAAGTTTTTGGTAGTCTTTATAGATGATATTCTAATATAATTTAAAACCAAGGAGGATAATGGGGAGAATCTGAGAGTTGTACAAGAGACCTTGCAAAAGGAGAAGCTTTATGAAAAGTATAGCAAGTGTGAGTTCTAGTTGAAGAAGGTCTCATTCGTGGGCTATATCATCACAAGAAATGGGATATATATGGATCCCTCCAAAACAGATGCAATTTAGGGATGGATGAGGCCAAAAACAGTAACGAATATCCATGGCTTCTTGGGGTTAGCAGGATATTATTGACGATTTGTGAAAAAATTCTCCCGATTGTCCAACCTTCTTACCAAGCTAACTCGGAAGTGAGTAATGTTTTAATGGACTGATGAATGCAAAGAAATCTTCAAGGAGTTGAAAAAGAGGATTATCACTACGCTTGTACTCAATTTACCCACAAGTGGATAACTTTTTGTGGTATTCAGTGATGCTTCAAAGAAGGTCATGGGATGTGTGTTGATGCAAAATGAAAAATTCATTGCCTATTCTTCAAGGAAATTGAAAGTTCGTGAACATAACTATCCAACATATGACCTAGAGTTGGCTGTAGTGATCTTCGCTTTGAAAATTCTACGGAATTATCTCTTTGGGGAGATGTGTGAAATATATATGGACCACAAAAGCCTCAAGTATATATTCACACAAAAAGAGTTCAACGTGTTCCAAAGAATATGGTTATGGATGATCAAAGACTATGACTGCTCAATCCATTACCACCCTGGGAAAGCGAACAAGGTGGTGGATTCCCTATGTAGAAAGGACCCAATGATTCTATAATTGATGAGAATTGAAAAGGATCTAATCTTCTTATATTTGATGAAGATGGATATGGGAATCATAAATAAGGGAACATCATCAATCCTTTCAAAAATTATTTCTCAAACATCACTTTTGTAAAGGATAAAGGATGCTCAAATGGATTATGTGGGAATTCAAGAAAAAGTGGAAGCTATCGGAAAAGGGAAATCCTCCGAGTTTAATGTTAATGAAGAATGAATCGTGATATTTAGGAAAAGACTATGTATTCCATAAATTCTGGAGCAAAAGAAGGAACTTTTGGATGATACACATAGTTCAAATTTCTCTATTCACCCCGGAAACACAAATATGTATCGAGATCTCTGAGAAAATTATTGGTGGGATAATATGAATAAGGAGATCACTGGATATACATCAAAGTACATGGTGTGTCAGCAGGTGAAGCCAGAGAGGTAGAAGTCTAAGGTGATGATGCAACCATTTCCCATACCAGAATGGAAATGGGAGAAAATCACCATGGACTTTGTCACTGGACATTCGAAGACATCCAAAGGCAACAATTAAATATGGGTTGTTGTGGATTGTCTTACAAAGACTACATGCTTCATTTATATTCGGGAGGATTTATCATTGGATCAACTGGCACAGATATATATCAGGAAAGTGGTAAGGCTACATGGAGTACCAATATCCATTGTGTCCGATTGAGATCCAAGATTCACCTATAAGTTTTAGAAAAGTATTCAACATGCTCTGAATACTGAACTGAACTTCAGTACAGCCAATCAACCTCAAATTGATGGCCAATCTGAGCGGACTATCCAAACACATGAGGACATGTTGAGAGCGTGCTCAATGGATTTTAAAGGAGGATAGGATCAACATCTTCCTCTGTTTGAGTTCTCTTATAATAATAGTTTCTACTTGAGCATCCAAATGGAAGCATATGAAGCCCTTTATGGGAAAAGGTGTAGAACACTAGTTTGTTGGGATGAGGTCAGTGAGCATATGATGCTTGGACCAGAAATGGTTAAAGAAATGGTGGAGAAGGTGAAAACTATTCTGCATCATATTAAGGCAACCCACAGTCAATAGAAGAGTTATGAACATAACCGTTTATGATACCTTGTGTTTAAAGTTGGAGACATGGTATTTCTACGTATAACTCTGTGGAAGAAGGTCATGAGGTTTGGAAAGAAAGGGATGTTAATTCCAAGGTACATCGGCCCCTTTGAGATTCATGATCGTGTCAGGGCTGTGGACTTTCGACTGGAACTTCCACCTACCATGTCCAAATTACATGATGTCTTTCATGTATACCTCTTAAGGAAGTACATACCAGACCCTTCACATATACTCTCTTCAGAGGTGGTACAGTTAGCAGATTATATTTCTTATGAGGAGAAACCAGTGAAGATCTTAGATCGTAGAGAAAAAGTTATATGAAATAAGACAATGCCCCTTGTCAAGGTGTTGTGGAGAAACCACATGTTTTAAGATGTGACGTGGTAATCGGAGGAAATGATGAAGCAGGGTTACCCAAATATATTTTATTGTGGGAAAAGGAAATTTCAAGGGAGAAATTTCTTAAGGGGCGAAGATTGTAATGACCCAAACATTAATTAATGGAAATCCCTCTTGATCAAATTAAATGTCTCTTTATGTAAAATTTTTATATAAAATGTCAACTTATTTGGTTTTAGGTTAATAATTGTGACTTTTTCTAATATAGTCATCAAACAGTTATCACGTGATTATTATAAATATAGGGCTTTAACAAATCCAATTTACTCAGACAAAGGAAGTGGTGGCCTCATCCAGTAGACGTTCCCCATACGAAGCCCATTTTTTAGAGCTCAGAAAGGAGGTTTCACCTCTGGGATTCTTTCTTGACCTAGCCCAAGTCGAGCTTGAATGTGTTATGCTCCAACGGGACCACCTACGAGAGAAGTGGAAGTTGATAGAAATTACCACCCGAGCAATGTTATCCTAGCCACCCCAAGAGTCTGTCACCATCGCACAGCTTACTCTTCTGTCTTATGCGAGTGTTATAAGGGGTTATGTAACAAGTCCCTAGTACAATGGTTATGTACATTAGTTTTGTATATAATAATGAATATACTTTCATTTTATTATTGTTACCCTGAAAATAGTTTTTAAAGAAAAAATAGTAGTTTTAGTTAATGTTCAACTAAGAAATCTATTTTGATTAATTAAGAGATTTTTTAACTAAATATTATTATTATTAAATTAAATTTTATTAAATTTTAATGATCGTATAATTTTATGAATGCAATTGTAATTTTTATTAAGGTTCAAAATCCATTTTTTTCAAAACCCATGAACTTTCGATAAATGTTGGTTTTTATTTTAAAAGTGAAAATTAAAATATTTAAAAAATTATTTAGATAAAATGAATATTATTTCTGGAATTAGGATGTTGAAATTATCCAACAGTGAATTTTTCATAATTTTCTGAGACAGTAAAATTTTTGTGTAAAAATTAAATACCGTTTAAATATATAATGTGTTTTATGACATCATAATGACCCAATAGTGATTTAATAAAATAATATATTCGTTATGTTCAGAAAATATATGTTTTAAAAGTACAATAGTGTGATTTTGTATTTGTTTGACTTATTTTATAAAGCATTAATGCACCCTTCAATACTTATTAAACTTCTTGTCTTTTTAAATTGTTTTCCTTGGGAGAGTGACTCACCTCCACATGAGCAACCCCATTATTTTAATATTTTCAGACTTTGGCCCTATAAAATATTTTTTTCCAAATCCCTTTTCCAAAAACCATGGGCTGGTTTGTGTTTTGGATTAGTTTAATGTGAGGTGTCCCAAACCTAAATAATAAAGAATTCCCTCACCTTTCCTATATAAACCCACCCAAGGTCCCACTTCCTTCTCACTAAAAGCCTATATAGTTCGTCCAACCTATGCCCTACTCTCCCTAGAATCCTCCCAAGGTTCCCCAAGCTCCCAATAATCCTCTCTCTAGCCTCTCCCAGTCCTTTGGAAGCACACTTCCAAGTAAAGGTTTTTCTTCCTTTCTCAATTTTGTCTGATTTTCATAATGTTGTTATGACCTTTTAATGTTGATTATAAATGTTGGGGTATGGTTTGAAACCTCCCCCATACTTTCCTATTTATTTTTTAATTATGAGATACCCCTTTATCTCTCAATAAATGCCTCCCATGTACACCCATTACAATGCCGAAATTCCTAATGGAATTTATCTCTCCTCACTTACATTCAAGAAATTATTTTGTATCATGAATCTAAATTCCATTAAAATTGTTGGGACATGTATTTATATGACCCCATTACTTTCCATTTCATGTAAATATTATGATCCACCCCTTTCTCTCTCATCAATTGTTTTATGAATTCTTACGTCACGCCATTACGCTACCGAAATTGCACCGATTTTCCAAGACAATGTCATTGTGTAGTGAAAACCATGCCCATTTCTCTATCAAGGGTATTCACATTTATGCACATTTACTTATTGATTATAAAGTTTCATGTATTAATTCCACATTACTTTATCGTGGAATAAATGGTTATGTTTTATGAATCCATGTTATATGATCCATGTGGCACACTTATGCATGAAATGAAATGTTTAACAAAGGTGCACCCTTATAGCGCTCCAATGCATTGGATAAAGTATAGTATCATGATATGTCATTTTCAATGGGTGTTTACTCATGATAATTCAAGTGCAAAGAGTTTTTACTCGTGATTCATGTGCAATGAGGATTTACTCATTCTCCATGTGTAATGAGCCTTGGCTCATGCTAATTCCATGTTAAGTGTTGTTGCCACATTTCATGTTATGATTATCATACTTTATCATGCCTTTATGTTTATTCTTCTATTGTACTCTATTGATATTCCTATTTACTAACATGTATTTTATTTCTCATGTTATTCCATGATTATTCCCTTACTGGGCTTTGTAGCTAACCCTTTTCTTATGCATGTCCTCAGATAATCTCATGCAATAATAGTACGAGGGAATGTAGTGGTCATGTAAAGTATGTTTTCAATAAAGATGTTGTATTTCATGATTTAAGTTGTTATATAATGATCCTAATCCCTAAAGACACTAGAACTCTTGATCTTCTATGTTGTATCAAGTGAATTCTATGTAATAAATCAAGTTTATGTTTGGAATAAAGATCAGGGTTGTCATATGTCAAGATCCTTTATCTTGTTAGCTCTTTCTTCAAGTTGAGAAGCATTGACAACTATAGAGACTTTGTGAAACTTTTCAAATGCATGTAAAACTTCTAAAAATGTTGTTTCAATGAATTATTTCTCACAAATACTTCCCTGAAATTTTTCAGCGAGTTTATCATATCTGTCATTGAAAATAGAAATTGTTTCTTCCATTACCTTCAAATATTTTGTGAGAGTGTTGGATAGACCAACCCATTTATCCAATGCCTCTTCAATGGTATCATCTTCTTCTTCCAACTATAATTTTTAATCTTGAAGTGTGCTAATGCTTCCAGCAATGTGTCTTGACACTTCTCTAGGGACATTCTTCAGATGATCATTGAGTTCAGTATGAAGATCACTAATTAATCTATCATCATCACATCTTGATCATGCTTCATCAGAAGAGTCATAATAATAAAAGTAATTATAACATGTTGTACATTTCATTTTACCTTCAATAGAATTTGTATCCCCATTAGCAGTAATCTTCTTCTTCATCTTCCTTTCATGTTTCTTCTTTTTGTTCTTCTAAGCCTTGGAAGATATCTCCATTTGTGGTGGTTCACTCATCTCCTCAAATATACACTTAATAAAGACTCCCTTGGATTGTTTATAGGTAAAATCCATCTAATACCAATTGAATTGCCCATATCATTGTGAATCCCTTAGAGGGGGAGTAGGTGAATCAGTGATCCCTTTCAAATCTATTTACTAATTGATTATTTTCAATTAATCCTATATAGCTAGTTAAAGCTTAGATCCACTCTTCTTGTGTCTCTCATCCTTACCACAAATTATGTTGTAAATGTAAAGGTAATGAACATAAGGATTTATAAGGTTTGGTTCAAGGACCTACTCCTTGTTGTGTTGGTTATTCTCCCCATCACAGGTTCCCCACAATAATTCAGTGACTAATTACAATGGGTACCATTGTATCTCCCCTGAGTTCAATAGAAAGTTCATTATAATACTTCCCACATTGTTACTAGAGTCCCACTGGCCTGCTTCAAAGTCCCACTGAAGATTTATTCCTACAGGATTTTAAAAGAAATGGTTCTTGATTCACTGTGGATAGATCTTCTGATCTTCCCTCACAAGCTTGCTGAATCACACCTGTTTGTGAATCTCTTCATGAATCTTCACTAGCCTTTGGAAAGGCCTGTTGGCCTTGATCAATAATTCTGATTACTTCTCTGATCAGTGCTCATCTCAATAATGCTCGGGAATTTCCATCTTCTTCTGATGAAGACCCGACATCACTAAGATGTCTGCCAATGGTGCACAAAACTTCTTCAAGAATATAATATGCAATAATGATCGTTCACAATATCAAAACTACCTCTCTTCTTTGATTATCAAATATTGTTCACTCAAATATAAGATCTTCTTTAATTAATTTTGTCTTCAGTCTCAGTTCTCATTCACTTCATGCATGGACTGCATGTCATCCAAACTTCTGGTTTTTTGATATTTGATTTCCTTTCACACATGCATGTGTTATTCCATGATTGAATGCATGTGTCTCACGATTTTTTACATGTAATTCCATATTTTTTACACACATTCACTAAAAATCTTGATTATGCCTTTTAAGTGTCTTCACTTGTGCATGTGCATGCATGCATGCATTCACATTTTCTTTTCTTATTTGTGTGAAAACCCCAATGGGTATATCTTATTGAGCACACACACTTCCTCTTTATTTTTATCACTTAATATCAGTCACAAAATGTCTTGTTTATTTTCACTCAAGTTTATGTGACATGTATGTTTTTAAACATAAATATTCCTTAAACCTGAATTAGTTTGATCCACTCTTTAGCTTGTTCGGGTATCTCAAATCATGCATATGAATGCATGTGCATCATGCAAGCATTATCGTTCTTCTTTTTTTGAACATACCTGAATGGATGGGGAATGTTTGTGGGTTATTCTTCTTATCCAAGGGTAGTGTATGTGTAGGTTTTCCTTTTCTTGTTCTCTCTCCAAGGGGGTGCGTGGATTCCTTTCGCAAACCAGGATGGTTCGTGGTCCTTCTCTTTGCGAACCGCAACTGGTCCAAGGATCCTACCTTCACAAAAAAAAAGTGGTACATGAACTTCAATGTCACTCTTAGGGTTTTTTGATAGTCTTATTCACATAACCAATGATTTTTTGGGTTATTTATTTGCAAGATCACAACTAGGGTGCGTAGCACCGGTTGTGTGTTTGCGGTTTCTTCTGCATGCAAGAAGCACGACGAGGGTTCGAAGGAACCTGTCACATGTTTGGATTCATTCGTGAACCAGGGTGGTTTTCACTTCTACTTCACACATTGGGATGTGTGGGACTCCTTCACTTAGAAAGGCTATGTGGAACACACTTCTAATCCTGATGCTCTATTTTTTCAAAAAACATTTTCTCTCTCTATATTTTCAACAACCGAGCCCTGATCGATGGCTCTTTATTTATAAGAAAGAATCGCCTTGTATTTACATGTTCAAATATATGGGATTGAATGCTTTAAAAGACCATGATATTCGATTTCAATTATTCAAACATGGGATCGAGATATGGTGCATATCCCAGTTGTTTCTATTCAATGAGGGCCTTCTTCACCGTTGTTTATCCTCACATACATGCATTTGTGAATGCATGAAAATCATATTCACCATGTAATATTGATCGAGGTTCTTTCTTCCAAGACCTGTAAGCTTTTTTTCCTCATCCTCATTTGAACTCTTCATCTCGATGCATGCATTCAACTTTTATTGCATTTAAGAGTTCGATTTTTCCAGACGATCACCATGCACTAAATTTGAGCTTCAACGGTGGGTAGGAGCTAAATCTTGGTGGATCGGCAGTGGAGATGGCGAGTAGCAGTGTAGGGTGAATATCCATGTGGTCATAGGTTGAATATGATTCCATTATGGTTGGATTAGCTCAAATTTATCACATAAATCCACAATTATTTCACAGGACGCGGGATGGAGGGTGTGGCTGAGATCTTACGTGAGTTCTGATGGACAGCCGAGATTGCCTCTGTTTTTTTTAAACACTTCCCACATAAAAAAAGAGACGTGATACAAGTCTCTTTTATAATAAAATCCATTATAGCCTCAACTCAAAGTTCTCATCCTCCCTCCATGATATCACCCTGTATTGTGTTCACCCTGTGGGGGTGCTCTTAATGCCCACACTTCCTCCACTAGGCGTGGTCCTAGAACCTACTATTCATGATAGCCACATGGGTTGATCACTATGTTTTCACCTACCAGATTATACATGGCTCATGCATACCCTGCCTCATGCGGGGCTGGCCTTGAGAGCTTCCCTCAGGTGCAGTTGACCCTCGGGTCGCGCATGTGCTTGAGGATGAGGACCTCGGCAGGCCTCTATTATTGGCCCCATTATTTACAATGTAATTCCATATATATACTCTTTTAAAATAATGTTTATAGTACAAGAATAATACATTTCCACCTTCTTAATTCATCTTTACTTCTTCAAATTCCATCCCCATGCACATCTCTTTCTCTTTTCATCTTATTTATTTCTTTTTGAAACATGAAGCCCAAAGCACATTACTCATGTTTCTTCTTCCAACAGTGGAAGGAAATATTCTTAAAATTCTCATGATCGAAACACAATGCATGAAAAATTTTTACTAAATAATGTGTTGTCCCTAACACATGTCTCAGCCCTTGAAGATTAGCATAATCAATCATATGATTTTTAAACATCATCCATTTAGATTCCATGGTTGGATCTTCAACACTTCATCAACTTAGTGAATGTGGATAGATCTTTACATCATTCCTCATGAAATTGGGGATTGCATGGACATCTTCAAGTGGTGTGACAATGTATCACCCTGATAAAAGTCTTTGAACTTAGGACCAGTTCTAAAATCATCAGATTTTATATAGAGAATGTGCAAGAATGACATCCAATTTCATTTCATACTAATTTTCCAAGGGACATAATATTTGGAACAACTTAACCTCTTAAATCATCATCACTACCACATTTCCCTACACATATTGAAACACGACCCCTTATTGAAATCTTATTAACAATAAATGAAACACCATGCTCTAGAATCTCCCCCTTTGTATTTTGTTTCCAATATTACTTAAGCACAGTTTGAAAGGGTCAATATGTGTACCAATCTTTCCTCCCCCTTTTTGGAATCCAAATAAAAATGTGTAGGGGGGTATGTCCAATAACATGTCATCCTCCCTTTGAATAATATAATCTTGAATATTTCTGAGAGAGAGATGAAGTCACATGGTTCACTAAGAAAAGGGACTTTAGTAAATCAACAATAAGTCTACTTTGGGCTAACTCGATGTAGAAAATGACAGAGATATGACCAAGGTTTTCAATGTTGTCCATAAACTACCATGCATGTGAAATCATGATCATAATGGTTTAATTCCTCTCTTAGAGGTTGGAAATAGTCATATTTATCAATTACATGTTAAATCATGTACATACATCACCAAACATATTAGAAAGTTCAATTGAAAAGATAAAGCTCCCCCTTTCATCCCATTTTTTCATGATAAATACAATTATGAACAAGGGATGAAAGTGTGATTGGAATACCACAACTTCAACTTCTTGATATTATATGAATTTAAAGGTTTTTCATGACATAATCATTGATATCATATCCTTCATGTTTTCTCCCCCTCAATGGGTGCACTCCCTTTGAATTACCATGGTGGAGAATATCATCAAATAATCTTGAAGATGTGCTTGTTGATAATCTTCCACTATCTATCACTTCAAGTAATTATAAAATCATGAATAATGATACAAACTTGTAGTTATACACTTTTCTAATCAAACATTATTCTTGAGGATGACCTTCACCTTTAATTCCTTGAAATGTAGGCACATGTATATAACAAAAATATAAGGGAATAAGATGGAACACTTGTGAACTTCTTAATAGAAGCACTGGGGCGGGGAATTTATTCTCAACTCAAGAACTCATTTCCTTGTAGCTCTAAAGTGTTTGGAACTCTTCATACTAATGTATCCTATCCATTTGGAATCTTGATATTTAATTTTCAGCATGGTCCCTTTACATCCATTCACATTCAACTTGTGTGGATTGTTTGTCTTCACTTTTTTTAGTATTGAATTACCTTTTTATAGTTCTCTGGAAATTTGAAATTGATTAAGCCAGATTACTAGACACTCCTTCTTGGAATTTTTTGGCTTGTATATTCCACATGGATTCATCAATGCTTTCAAGTTACCTATATTTGGATACTTATCAAAATTATCTTTAGTGATGTCTTCAATCAATCATGTCTTTTTCTGGATTGACTCTCCTTTCAATGTGAGACTTCTTCAATTCATTTCTGTGGCTTGTTTGTATTGTTCCAAGTTATGGCCTTTATTTCCTCAGTAGAAGAATATTTTCTTTATTGAGATGACATTCTTGGAATCCATCTTATACTTCTTCTTGGGAATAGTTTGTTTCATAGTTTTCTTGACATTAGAGTTTTCTATATTCCCAGCTGAATACTTTTCAACTCTTTTTGATTTCTCCTACCTTTGATGTGGTATATGATTCTTATCAACATAATCTTGAGGCATGGTAGGACTAAACCAACACTTGTCATAACTATGACCACTTCTGTTGCAATTATCACAGAAGACTTCAAGATACAGAAATCTATTTTGGATAGACAGATTCTTCTTCATGTGTTCACTATTCCTTAGCATTGAGGGTTGCTACATTTCTTCACTTATACATTCCTTAAATTTAGCCTTTCCACAATTTTTATATTCTGACATATTATGCCAGCAATCATTTACCTGATTCCCAAAATTCCAAAAACACCAACAATATCCAACAAATCTCCTTCTTTTACTTATACGATTAGTTTGTTAGATTTTGTGCATTTTTTCACTGTAATTGTCTTTCTTTCTTTGGAGAATAATTTTGAGAGTTTCTCTTCGTAATAATTCTAGTATCCACCCTTGATGTTTTGATGGATGTATTGACATTTTTATCAATCCACATCTTCCTAGATTTTGTCTTTGAACTTGTACTTGCAGATGAAACTACATTAGTAGAAACAGAAATAACTAGGTTATGGGATACCTTCTTCTTGGAGGATGTTTCCATAATATTAAAGGATGATTTGATATTCCTCTTGGAATCCTATTCCTCAATGAAAACATGAGTGGTATCATATCTACTTTCAGTTCTTTGAGAAGTTATGGGTTGGAGTGATTACTTATTCTTTAATTTCACATCCATCTCTAAACACTTCATGTTGACGGTGTTCTTCTCATCCTCAACTGATCTCAACTTACATTCCCAATTCTCCTTCAGGTTAATCATTTATTCCTCATGAATATTTTTTTATTGTTGCAATGAGATCTCAAGATCCTTTATCTCGTTAGCTTTGTCTTCATGTTTAGAAGATTTTAAAACCATAGAGACTTTGTGAAACTTTTCAAAAGCGTGTAAAGGTTTTACAAATACTGTTTCAATGAATTATTTCTCACAAATACTTCCCTAACATTTTTTCAGTGACTTCATCATATAATTAATTACAAAGATAAATTGTATTTTCCTTTTCCTTCACATGTTTTGTGAGAGTGTTGGATAGACTAACACTTTTAGACAATTCCTCTTCCATGGCATCAACTTCTTCTTCCACCTACAATTTTTCTTCTTGAAGAGTGTTAATGCTTGCAGTAATGTGTCTTGAAACTTATTTAACACTCTTTAGATGGTCTTTGAGTGTCATCTAAATAATCACTAATTGATTTATCATCTTCATATATTAATAAGGATTCATTATAAGAGTAATAATAATAAAAGGAATTATCACATGTTGTACCATTCAGATTACCTTCAGTAGAAGGTGTCTCCCCATTAGCAGTAAGCTTCTTCTTCATCTTCCTTTCCTGCTTTTTTATGTTATTCCGAGTCTTGGTAGATATCTACATTTGAGGTGGTTCACTCATCTCCTCAAATCTGCACTTCATAAATCCTCCCTTGGATATTTTACAGGTAACATCCCTCTGATACTAGTTGAAGTTACCAAATCAGTGTGAATCACTGAGAGGGGGAGGGGGTGAATCAATTTTACCTTTTAAATATTTTTTATAATTGATTCATTTCAATGAAACCAAAATGGATGGTTAATTCCTCGATCCACTCTCCTTGTATCACTTAGCCTTATCTCAAATGATTTAGTAAATGTAAATTCACTAAACACAATGATTTACAAGGTTCGGTTCAAATACATACTCCTTACTCTGTTGGTTATTCTCCCCAACAAAGATTCTCCACTATAATTTAGTGAGTAAGTACAATGGTCAACACAGAGTCCCACTGTATCTCTCTTGAGTTCAATATGAGGTTCTTTATAATGCTTTCCACATTGTTACCAGAGTCCCACTAGCCTTCTTCAGAGTCCCACTGAAGACTTCTTCCTCCTGGATTTCACATGAGATGCTTCTTGATTCACTATGGATGGATCTTATAATCTTCCCTCCTGAGGATGCAGAATCACACATGCTCGTGAATCTCTTCAAGAATATTTACCTGCCTTTGGCAAGGTCTGTTGGCCTTTCTCAATAATTCTGATCACTTCTTTGATTAGTACTCATCTCAATAATGCATGGGAAATTATTTCTTCCTCTAATGAAGACCCAGACTCACTAAGATGTGTGCCAATGGTGCACACAACATTTTCAAGAATATAATATGAAAGATTGATCTTGAAAAATATACGCATTGTCTCTCTTCTTGGATTCTCAAATATTTTTCACTCAGATATAAGATCTTTAATTCTGTCTGGCTTTAGTCTCATTTTTCATTCACTTCATGCATGGATTGAATGGGATCCAAACTTCATGTTTTTGTATATATCAGTTATTTTCACACATTCATGTTTTCATGCATGTGTCTAAATATTTTACACATGAATTGTCTTCTTTGTTTACACACGTGCACTAAAAATGTTGATTATTCCTTTTCAAGTGTCTCCACGTGTGCATGTTCATTCATTCATGCTTTCACAATATCTTTTCTTATTTGTGTAGAAACCCCAATGGGTATATCCTTTTGATCACACACACATCCTATTTATTTTTCTCACCTAATATCACACACAAAATGTCTTGGTTATTTCATTCATGTTTATGTGACATGTATGTGTTTAAACATAAATCATATTTAAACCCGAATGAGTGTGATCAACACTTTATCTTGTTCGGGTATCTCAAATCATGCATATGCATGCATGTGCATCATGCATTCATTATCCTTATTATATTTGTTAAAAATCCTGAATGGATTGGGAATGTTTGTGGGTTATTCTTCTTCTCAAAGGTTAGTGTATGTGTACACTATCATTTTCTTCTTCTCACGAAAATGGGTGTACGTGGATTCCCTTCACGAACCAGGATGTTTCGCGGTCTTTCAGTTCGTGAACCGCAACTGGTGCGCGAATCCAACCTCCACAAACCAAAAGTAGTATGTGGAATCCTCTTTCACTCTTAAGGTGGTCAATAGTATCCTTCACATAACCAAGGATGTTCTTGGTTCTGTCTTCTCAAGAGCACAACAAGGGTGTGTAGAAATGGTTGTGTGTTTTCAGTTTCTTCTTCACACATGAAGCATGACAAGGGTTCGAAGGAACATGTTGCATGTTCGTATTTTTTCATGAACCAGGTGTTGAGGTTCAGCCCACATCTTGGTGTTTCAAGATTTGAGATATGTTTTTCAATATTAGATATCTTTTATCATATCACACAGATAAAGCTGCATGTGTATCTCATGGGGAGATATATCTTATCTATTTAGATGAGATAAGTGTTTAAATCATAACATGGAAGATACATGGTGATTTGGAGATATAAGATATAATATTTCGTATCTTATCAGCATTTTGAAAAAGGAAACATTGAATCCTATAAAAGGGGAAGCTGCTGGTGGAGAACAGAGAGAGTTTCTCAAGATGTAGTCCACCGAGAGCAAGAAGGGGGTTGCCGCATCGGTGGTGGCATGTGCGGCATGTTGGCGTTTCACAGGTGTGAAGCAGCAGCAACATGATTAATGATCGAGACACGTATCGAAAGTCTTCCTGATAGATGTGATCAGGTGGCGTTTTATGATTGCAGATCGGCAGTAAATCATGATGGCGAGATCATTCGGGTGTTTCAAGCTGGTGTGAGGTCAACGCATGTTCGGGTGAAGATCTCCAAGGTAGTGACATTTCATCGACAGAAGGATGGCGTTTTTTCATAGATTGATCTTCTAATACATGGCGTCAGTGGGATGATTATCAGAGAGATGGTAGAGGCATATCGGGGTGTGTATTTCACACAGGTTTTCTACGCTCTCACATTTTTTATTCAAGTTCGAGCATTACCTGAATTATTGTATTCTATGATTCATAGTGCATATTTGGGAATTGCCTCGTGGTTTTTTAATCCTCTGCATCGGATGGTTTTTTCATGTTAAAAAATCCTGCATGTTGATTTATTTATTCTTTTCATATCGCTTCTATATTTCGCTTCGGTTTTCTCATGATATTTTTGGAAAGAAATTTTTTGCCCGGAGTCGGGATTCTCCCCCAACAAGTGGTATCAAAGGTGATGGTTTGGGATTGAAATTTGTGGTAATAATTGTTTGGAAGCTTTGAAGAGGATCGATGGTGCATGGGTGAGGCAGAATAAGTTTTGGAAAGCAGGTTCAAGGAGGTGTTCCAGATCTTACACCTAATTCTTTTCTTCAGAATGTGTGACTTTTGAAGAAAGAATTAAAATTTGAAGATCGAGGTGATGCACTAGGTGCTCGAGATTTTGAGCAGGGGGAGCAAGTAATTCCTGCAGGTGCTCCAGATTTTTTGGCGATCACAATTTTGAGGGAACCAGATATTGATGATTCTGGTATTGGCGGTGCAGAAATGGGTAAGACGGAGACTTCAGCATTTGAATTTCTTTTTGCAGGGGGACCAGTCAGGTTTCTACCAGAGTTGCAAAAGGAAGTCTTCATTTTTCTGCAGAGGACGGTGGTTGGTGTAATACCAACAAGTGTTTTGGTCCAACTAATTTTTTTGGATGGTATCTCCATTGACGGGCTGAAGGGGGAGATTGTTGAGGTTCATCCCGCATCTTGGTGTTTCCATATTTGAGATATGTTTTTGAATATAAGATATCTTTTATCATATCACACAGATAAGGCCACATGTGTATCTAATGGGGAGATATATCTTATCTTTTTAGTTTTGATAAGTGTTTAAATCTTAACATGGAAGATACATGGTGATATGGAGATATAAGATATAATATTTCATATCTTATCATCATTTTGAAAAAGGAAACATTGAAGTCTATAAAAGGGGAAGCTGTTGGTGGCGAACAGAGAGAGTTTCTCAAGATGTAGTCCACCGAGAGTAAGAAGGGGGTTGTTGCATCGGCGGTGGCATGTGAGGTGCATCGGCGTTTGACAGGTGCAAAGCAGCAACAACATGATTAATGATCGAGCCACGTATTGAAAGTCTTACTAGTAGAGGTGATCAGGTGGCGTGTCCCGATTGCAGATCGGTGGTACATCATGATGGCGAGATCATTCGGGTGTCGCAAGCTGGTGCAAGGCTGATGCATGTTCGGGTGAAGATCTCCGAGGTAGTGACGTTTTGTCGACAGAAGGGTGACGTTTTGTCACCGATTGATCTTCTGCTACATGGCGTCAGTGGGATGATTATCAGAGATACGGTAGAGGCGTATCGGGGTGTGGATTTCACAAAGGGTTTCTATGCTCTCTCATTTGAAATTCATGTTTGGGAATTACCTGAATTATTTTATGCTCTGATTCATAGTGAATATTTTGGAATAGCCCCATGGTTTTTTAATACTCCACATCAGAGGGTTTTTCCACGTTAAAAAATCATGCGTGTTGATTTATTTATTCTTTTCATATCGCTTCCATATTTTTCTTCGTTTTTCTCATGATATTTTTGGCAAGAAATTTTCGGCCTGGATTCGGGATTCTCCCCCAACACCAGGGTTGTTCTCACTTCTACTTAGTGCAATGGATGTGCGGGAATCCTTCATGTAGCAAGGCTGTGCGGAACACTCTTCGTAGCCTGATGCTCTCTTTTTCAGAAAACATGATCTCTCTCAATATTTTCAACAATCAAGCCTCGGTCGGGGGATCTCTATTTATAGGCAAGAATCACCGCTTATCTATGCGTTCAAATCTACGGGGTTGAATTCTATTAAAGCCAGCGATCATTGGGTTTTAATAATTCAAACACGGGATATAGATATGTCACATAACTCGATTTTTTCCATTCAACTAGGTCCTTCTTCTCCATAGTTTATCCTCATGTACATGTATTTTCAATCACATGAAAATCATCTTCACCAAGTAAGCTTGATCGAGGAGATTTATTCAAAGCCCTGGAAGATTCGCATTGCATTAGCCTCATTTTGTTGGGGTGCAGTGGAGGTGTGTGGTACCTCAAACACACAAAAACCGGAGTAAATGGACCAACACAAGTATTTAACGTGGTTCGGCGAGTTTCCTACCTCCACGGGAGAAAAATATTTCTCTATTCACTTCTCTCTGGTTCTCGTCAGAGGATTACAAACTTACACCACACCGATCACAATACAAAGGTATACAATCCAATTTAAATAGAAGAACCAAAACCAGGATTTCCTTCAGTTGTTGGGGTGGTTTAGCTACCCTACAAAATTTCCTCCCCGCCGGCTGCTTCGATATTGGAAGCTTCAAAGATGGCTGCTACCCACCATGCTACCATCCATGTTGCCCACCATGGAGGAACCCACTGCAGGCTGCTGCCGAAAATTTCTCCTCTACTAGAAAATGCCACCCCATATTGGGATTGGCCCCCACAAATCTCCCCCTCACGACCAATTTGGGGTAGAAGCTTGACCTGCAGTCTCCTTGCCGGTGTTGAAAACTTCATCGGCAAATCAAACACGCTTCTTCATGCCAGATGACCTGGCACTTCCACCATCTTTACTTGATCTCGGGATGACTGTGGTCCCCATAAAATGATACAGCCCTTGAGACTCCTTCCCAGTAAACAACGCTGCATCCCCATGTGAGACTTCCAACACTCCACCTGCTATGTAAATCTTGAACCCTTTTGCATTGATCCAACTTAATGATATCAAGTTCCACCTCATCCTCGAAATTAATTTCACGTCATCTAGTTTTTGAATTCCTCAATCGGGTGTCTGCAATTTCACCGTCCCGACACCTCGAACCTCGCATGTTAACCCATCACCAAGTCTCACTGATTCTTTCACCTGGTGAAAAGTATAAAATGTAACTCTCATTGTACATATGTCTACTGAGATCCCTGAATCCAAAACCCATATGTCTTTCTTTGGATTTTGAGCCCACTCATTCTTCCTCTTTAGAAATCGGCATTCCCGCTTCATGTACCCGTATCTTTTGCAGTAATGACACTGCACTTCTCCCTGTTCAACTCGCTCATCTGACTGCATGCAACCTGTTGTCATGCATATTTCATCATCTGCTGATAATCATGTGATGTTCATATCCTTCTATTCAACTTTCTTCTTCCCAGCAACGTACCATTTGCGCTCTCCACAATCACTTTTATAGTGACCCTTCCTCTCGCACCATAAACATGTGATTTCACTTGGATATGCCCCCTGGATTTTGGCCACCATTATTTACCTCCTGACTTCTGATGTCGGCTCCTCCCATGCTGATCATCTTGCATCACCATGATTTTCTCACCTGAATGTGTCGTGGGTCTTCGAAATGCCTTCGAATCTTGAAGTGACGGCATCACCTCGTCCAGCTTCAATGTTTCCTTCCCAATGAGTAATGCAGTCACAAGCCCATCAAATGATCTTGGTAGGGATGAAAAAAGAAAAAGTGCTTTGTCTTCTTCTCCAACCTTCACACCGAGCCCCAATAACTGTGTCAGGATCTTGTTGAATTCATTCATGTGATCCAGCAAATTTTTCCCCTCGTCCATGCACAACTGGTAATTTTTCTTCTTCAGGAATAATTTTTTGGTGAGCGACTTCACCATATACTACTACTCCAACTTCTTCCAGATCTCCTTTGGTAAAGTCTCATCCAACACAGAGTATTTTACCTCATTCTCCAGACATAGTCGAATTGTGCTGACGACCCACATCTTGAGCTCTTCCCAATCATCGGCACTAGTTGTCTCGGGCTTCTCTCCGATCAACGGTCTGATCATTCCCTACTGCACCAAAATATCTTTTACCTTGTTTTTCCACAATCCGAAATTGTTTCGACAATCGAACTTCTCGATATCAAATCTTGGTAGTGCTCCGCCACCAGCCATCGTCATCGTCACAAAATGTGATCACCACTATCGATGTCACACCTCTTTGTCACCACCTGATAAATTGAGAAATTTAAAAAACTAAGTTTATGGATGCGTCCGTAACGGTCTAAATAGTTGGAATCAACTCCTGGATCGCCGAAATCGAACACCAATTGACCGAGATATGGTCAAAACACGTTCAATGGTCCAGATCACACGCTAATGTGGTGCTAACGTGGCACGCGGGAGTTCCTACCGGAATTGTCGTTGGCGGCATGAACATTGTCATCTTCTCCGGCACAGGGGTCACTATTCACCCGCGAGTTTGACCAAACTTTGACCGAGCTTATCGGGCTCGTTTCAACTTCATTTTCATCGTTGTTTGTGCCATTGGAATCGTCTCTCCGTCCTCTTCCCAAATATGGGCTCGGAAAAATTTTCCGAACACTTTTAATTTTCCGGCCACTAGAAAAATCCTCGTTGCCTTGCTAGTTCACCTCTGTTTGCTCTGACTCGCCTCTGATACCACTTGTTGTGGCGCAGCGGAGGTGTGTGGTACCTCAAACACACAAAAATGGGAGTAAACTGACCAATGCAAGGATTTAATGTGGTTCGTAGAGTTTCCTACCTCCATGGGAGAAACATCTTTCTATATTCACTTCTCTCCGGTTCTCGTCGAAGGATTACAAACTTACACCACACCGATCACAATACAAAGGGTTTCAATCCCATTTAAATAGAGGAATGAATACCAGGATTTCCTTCAGTTGTTGGGGTGGTTTAGCTACCCTGAGAAATTTCCTCCCCGCCGGCTGCTTCAATATTGGCAGCTTCAACGATGGCTGCTACCCACCATGCTGCCCACCATGTTGCCCACCATGCTGCCCACCATGGAGGAACCCGCTGCAGGCTGCTGCCAACAATTTCTCCTCCACTGGAAAATACCACCCCATATTGGGAGTGGCCCCCACACATTTGAACTCATCATCTCGATGCATGCATGAAACTTTTAATGCATGCATGAGTTCTGTTATTATGGACGATCACCATGCACTAAATTTGAGATTCAATGGTGGCTAGGAGCTCAATATCAGTGGATCGGCAGTGGCGATGGCGAGAAGCTCTGTTGGGTGACTCTCCATGTGGTCATGGGTTGAAGGAGATTCCATGACTATTGGATTAGCTCAGATGGATCACAGACAACTACGATTATTTCGTAGGATGTGGGATGGAGTGTGTGGCTGAGATAGTGTGTGAGATATGATGTACGACTAAGATTTCCTCTATGTTTTTTAAACTCACCCCACGTTGAAACGAAGACACAGGACACAACTCTTTTATAATACAAGACACCATAGCCTCAACTCAGAATTCTCCTCCTACCTCCACGGTTCCACCCCAAACCATGTTCACCCGGCGGACGCACTCTTAGCGCCACTCTACCTCCTCAAAGCACGCTCCTATCACCCACTATGAATGCTAGCCACACGATTGGATCACCGTTCGTGCATATGTGGGCTTATACACAGCCTATGCTCACCCTGCATCATGCGGGGCTAGCCTTAAGGGATTCCCTCAGGCACGGTTAACCCTCGGGTCCCACATGAGCATGAGGATGAGGACCTCGACTGGCCTCCATGGTAGGACCCTTATTTTTTAATTTAAGGCCATATATATACATGGTTAAAAACCAAGTGTCTAGTACAAGAATAATGCATGTAATCCTTCTTAATTCATGGTTACTTCTTCAAAAGCCATCCCCATGCCCATATCCTTCTTTTTTCCTCTTCTTTATTTCTTTTTGGATCCTGAATCCCAAAGCACATTACTTGTGTTCCATCTTCCAACCGTGGAAGGAACTCTTCTTCAACTCCTCATGCATTGAAACACAATTCATGGAATAATTTTGGTAAAAAATGTGTTGTCCTTAACAAATGTCTTGGTCCATGAATATCATCACAATCAATATGACAACCCTGCTTTTATTACAAACTTAAACATGATTTATTACATAAAACATCACTTGATACAACAAGAAGATCGAGAGGTTTAGTGTATTTGGGGCTTAGGATCATTACATAAAAACTTAAAACATGAAATACAACATCTTTATTGAAAACTTCTTTTACATGAACACTACATTCCTTCGTACTTAGCATTGCATGGGAAAACCTGAGGACATGCATAAGAAAAGGGTGAGCTATAAATCCCAGTATGGGAGTACACATGGAATAACATGAGGAGTACAATACATGTTAGACAATAGGCATATCCATAGAGCATAAGAAAAACATGAACATAATGGCATGATAAATCATGATAATCATAACATGTAAATGTGGCAACAACACTTAACATGGAATTAGCATGAGCCAAGGCTCATTGCACATAGAGTATGAGTAAATCCTCATTGCACATAAATCACGAGTAAACCCTCATTTCACTTGAATTAGCATGATTCAACACTCATTTTACATGACGTATCATGATACTATACTTTACCCAATGCATTGGAGCGCTATAAGGGCGCACCCTTCTTAAACATTTCATTTCATGCATAAGTGTTCCACAAGGATCATAAAACATGGATTCATAAAACATAATCATTTATTCCACGATAAAGGAATGTGGAATTAAAACATGAAACTTTGCAATCAATAAGTAATGTACATAAAGGTGAATACCCTTGATAGAGAAATGGGCATGGTATTCACTACACAATGATATTGGCTTAGAAAATCGGTGCGATTTCGGTAGCGTAACAGCGTGACATAAGAATTCATAAAAATGGTTGATGAGAGAGAAAGGGGTTAATCATCATATTTACATGTAATGGACAGTAATGAGGTCATGTAGATACATGTCCCAACAATTGTAATGGAATTCAGATTCATGATACAAAATTATTTCTTGAATGTAAAAGAGGAGAGAGAAGTTCATTTCGGAATTTCGGCATAGTAACGAGTGTACATGGGAGGCATTTAATGAGAGAGAAAGGGTCTACCATCATTAAAACATAAAGAGAGAAGTATGATGGAGGTTTGAAAACATACCCAAACATTTATAATATAAATTAAAATGGCAAAACAACTTAAATAAAATTGGACAAAAATGAGAAAGGAAAAAAACTCTTACTTGGAAGTGTGCTTCCAATGGCTAGAGAGAGGCTTGTGAGAGGATTCTTGGGAGCTTGGGGCACCTTGGGAGGATTATAGAGAGAGTAGGGAAGATTTTGGACGAAATCCAATGGATTTTAGTGAGGAGGAAGTGGGATCTTGGGTGGGTTTATATAGGAAAGGTGATTGAATTATTTATTATTTAGGTTTGGGGCCCCTTATATTAAATTAATCCAAACCACAAACCATCCCATGGTTTTTGCCCATGGTTTTTATCAAATGGAAGAGGAAACCATTATTTTACAAGTCAAAATTTCTAACTTCTTAAAATATTAGGGTTGCTTATGTGGAGGTGAGTCACACTCCCAAGGAAATTAATTTAAAAACGCAAGGTGTTGAATAAGTCTTGAGGGGTCCATTAATGCTTTGAAAAGTAAGTCAAACAAACCCAAAATCACATTATTTTAATGGTAAAACATATATTGTCCGAAAATAATGATTATAGTATTTTATTACATCACCATTGGGTCATTATGATTTCATAAAACACATTATATATTTAAACGGTATTTATTTTTTACCCAAAAATTTGACTGTCCCAGAAAATTATGAAAAATTCACCGTTGGATAATTTCGACATCCTGATTCCAGAAATAACATTTATTTTACCTAGATAATTTTCTAAATATATTAATTTTCACTTTAAAAATAAAAACCGACATTTATAAAAAATTCACGGGTTTTGACAAAAATGGCTTTCAAACATTAATAAAAAATTTAATTGCATTCATAAAATTATAAGATCATTTATATTTAATAAAAAAAATAATAATATTATTATTATTTTATTAAAATATTATTTAATTCAAAAATCCCTTAATTTAATAAAATAGATTTCTTAATTAAATAATAACTAAAAACACCATTTGTACTTTAAAAACTATTTACAATGTATCAAAAATGACTAGAAATTATATTCATTATTATATACAAAAATAATGTACATTAACATAGTACTACTTATTTGTTACATAACCCCTTAAAACAGCCGCATAAGACCTAAGGGTAAGGTGTGTGATGGTGACAGACTCTTGGGGTGGCTCGGATAACATCGCTCGAGTGGTAATTTCAATCAACTTCCACTTTTCCTGTAGATGGTCATGTTTGAGCTTGACATGATGAAGCTCAGATTGGGCTTGGTCAAGGGCGAATCCCAAAGACGCCACCTCTTTTCCGAGCTCCGACAAATGGGCTTCATATGGGGAAATTCTACTGGATGAGGTCATCGCTTCCTTTGTCTGAGTAAATTGGATTTGTTAAAGTCCTATATTTATACTAATCATGTGATCACTGTTCAACGACTATATTAACAACGGTCAAAATTCTTAACATAAAACCAAAGAAGTTGACATATTATAAAAAAATATTTTTCATAAAGAGACATTTAACTAGATCAAGAGGGATTTATCAGTAATGAAACTTTGGGTCGTTACAATATTCCCCCCTTAAGAAATTTCTCCCTCGAAATTTTCCTTTTCCCACACTAAAACAAATGTGGGTTACTCAGCTTCATCATATCCTCCAATTCCCAAGTTGCTTCTTCAAACTTGTGGTTTCTCCACAATACCTTGACGTGGGGCATTGTCTTATTTCATAGAACTTTTTCTCTACGATCTAAGATCTTCACTGGTTTCTCCTCATAAGAAATATCTTCTTCCAATTGTACCACCTCAGAAGAGAGTACATGTGAAGGGTCTGGTATGTACTTCCTTAAGAGGGATACATGAAAGACATCATGTACTTTGGCCATAGTAGGTGGAAGTCCTAGTCGATATGCCATAGCCCCGACACGATCAAGAATCTCGAAGGGGCCGATGTACCTTGGACTTAACTTCCCTTTCCTTCCAAACCTCGTGACCTTCTTCCATGGAGATATGCGTAGAAACACCATGTCTCCATCTTTAAACTCAAGGTCTCTTCGATGATTATCTGCATAACTCTTCTGTCGACTCTGAGCTGCCTTGATATGCTACTGAATGGTTTTCACCTTCTCCACCATTTCTTCGACCATTTCTGGTCCAAGCAGCTTACGTTCACCGACCTCATCCCAACATGCCGGTGTTCTGCACTTTTTCCCATACAGGGCTTCATATGGTTCCATTTGGATGCTCGAGTGGAAACTTTTATTATAAGAGAACTCAATTGGAGTAAGATGTTGATCCCATCCTCCTTTAAATTCCATTGAGAAATCTCTCAATGTATCCTCAAGTGTTTGGATAGTCCGCTCGGATTGGCCATCAGTTTGAGGATGATAGGCCGTATTGAAGTTCAGTTCAGTATTCAGAGCATGTTGAAGACTCTTCCAAAACTTATAGGTGAATCTTTGATCTCGGTCAGACACAATAGATAGTGGTACTCCATGAAACCTTACCACTTCCCTAATATATATCCGTTCCAGTTGATCCAAAGAGAAATCCTCCTGAATAGAAATGAAGTGTGCAGTCTTTGTAAGATGATCTGCAACAACCCAGATTACATTGTTGCCTTTGGATGTCCTTGGAATTCCGGTGACAAAGTACATGGTGATGTTCTCCCATTTCCATTCTGGTATGGGAAATGGTTGCATCATCCTCTTAGACTTCTGCCTCTCTGCCTTCCCTTGCTGACACACCAGGCACATTGATGTATATTCAGCGATCTCCTTCTTTATATTATCCCACCAAATGTTTTCTCAGAGATCTCGATACATCTTTGTGCTCCCTGGGTGAATAGAGAAATTTGAACTATGTACATCATCCAAAAGTTCCTTCTTCAGCTTCGGACTTGAAGGAACACATAGTCTTTTCCCAAACCGCACAATTCCTTCTTCATTAACATTAAAATCTGAGGATTTCCCATTTTTGATAGCTTCCACTTTTTCCTGAATTCCCACATCATCCTTTTGAGCATCCTTTATCCTTTCCAAAAGATATGGTTAAGAAATAATTTTTGAAAGGATTGATGATGTTCCCTTCTTTATGATTCCCACTTCCATCTTCATCAAGTCTAAGAAGATTGGATCCTTCTCAATTCTCATCGTTGATAGAATTGTTGGGTCCTCTCTACTTAGGGCATCTGCCACCTTGTTCGCTTTCCCAGGTTGGTAATGTAATGAATAGTCATAATCCTAGATGAGATCTATCCATCTTCTCTGGCGCATATTAAGCTCTTTTTGTGTGAATATATATTTAAGACTCTTGTGGTCAGTATATATCTCACATTTCTCTCCATAGAGATAATGCCGCCAGATTTTCAAGGCAAAGATCACCGCTGCCAACTCTAGATCATGTGTTGGATAGTTTCTCTCATGGATTTTCAACTGCCTTGAGGTATAGGATATCACTTTATCATTCTACATCAGCACAAAGCCTAATCCCTTCTTTGAAGTATCACTGAATACCACAAAAAGTTCCCCACTTGTGGGTAAAGTGAGCATGGGCGCAGTGATAAGCCTCCTTTTCAACTCCTTGAAGCTTTCTTCGCATTCATCACTCCAAGAAAACTTTACTCCCTTTCGAGTTAGCTTGGTAAGAGGGTTATAAAATCGTGAGAAATTCCTCACAAATCGTCGATAATATCCAGCTAACCCCAAGAAGCTACGGATATCCATTACCGATGTTGGCCTCGGCCATCCCTCAATTGCATCTGTTTTGGAGGGGTCCACAGATATACCATCGCTTGTGATGATATAGCCCAAGAATGAGACCTCCTTCAAACATAACTCACACTTTCTTTACTTTTTATAGAGCTTATCCTTGTGAAAAGTCTCTAGTACAGTTTTTAAATGCTCCTCATGATCCTCCTTGGTTTTGGATTTTATTAGAATATCATCTATAAAGACTACCAAAATTTTGTCAAGGTAATATCTAAAGACTCTATTCATCAAGTCCATGAATATTTCTTGAGCATTGGTGAGTCCTAAAGGCATTACTATGAATTCATAGTGACCGTATCTTGTACGAAAAGCAGTCTTGGGGACATCTTCCTTCTTCACCCTTACTTGATAATATCCCGAACGCAAATCCACCTTGGAGAAGTATTGTTCTCCATGCAGCTGATCAAACAAGTCATAGATTCTTGGGAGATGATACTTGTTCTTTATCATGATTTTGTTAAGTTCACGATAATCGATGCAAAGCCGCATTGACCCATCCTTCTTCTTGACGAAGAGGACTGGAGCACCCCATGGTGAAGCACTTGGGCGTATAAACCCTTTATCCAGATTCTCCTGTAGTTGTTTCATCAGCTCTTCAAGCTCAACAACAACCATTCTATATGGAGTCTTGGATATTGGTATCGCCCCAGGTATAAGTTTAATTGAGAACTCAACATCTATTCTTGGAGGAAGACCAGGCAGTTCCTCGGGAAACACTTCAACGAATTCCCTCACAATACAAATTTCTTCAAGGATGGTTTCTTCCTTGGACTCAATCATCTGAGCCAGATACGCATGCTCATGAGGCAGTAATATCCGTCCTTGAGATGATGGAGCTAAAGGAGATTCATCTTCCTCTTGAAACTTGTAAAGAATCGGGGGTCGATTCTCCATATGGAATGTGATTTCCCTCTCCCGACAATTTATGTTGGCTCTATATAAAGAAAGGAAATCCATGCCAAGAATTGCATCAAATTCCACAAGAGGGAGTATGACGAGGTTCGCTGGGAAATTTAATCCATAGATTATAATAGGGGAGGACTTATATTCATGGGATTCAATGATTGTCCCATTTTTCGTACTCACCGACATCTTTACTTCCATGATTTGTGGTGGTGATGGGATTGTTCTACTAAACTTTTGAGATATAAAAGAATGCATAGAACCTGAATCAAAAAGTACGTTCGCTATTCTTGAATGAATAACTAGCGTACCTGTCACCACTTCGTTGTCGGGGTTCACTTCGGTAGAAGTGATGGAAAAAGCTCTTCCTTGCTTCCTTGGAGGTTGTTGGTTGTCTCCGAAAACCCTTGGATTAGGGAACTAATTTGAAAAATGACCCGGTTCTTTGCATTTGTAGCATTGAACAACGTGTTGAGGTTCGAATGGAGCGTTCCTCTCCTCTGTCGCAGTCGTGGTTCTTTCTTGCCGAAAGTTAACAACTAGGTACCCTTCTCTTCCACACCTGAAGCATTTTCTCGTCCCCTTAAGGAAATTTCCAGGGTGCTTATTTCCGCACTTTTGGCAAGTGGGGTGCTGGATCTTCTTAGCACCGTTGGATTTATCCATCGGACCACCAGCATTGAATTCCACCTTATGCTTCTTGTCCCCATGATACCCATGTGATTCCCCGATCTCCATTTTGACCTTGAGGACACATCGGACAATCTCCTCATAGCTGTCGAAGTCACGGATCTCTAATTCTTTCCGTAGGCTAGGCTTCATCCCACCAAAGAAGCGGTCAACCTTGCATTTGGGGGTAACGACAAATTTGGAAGCGTATCGTGCAAGCCTCATGAAGTTTTCCTCATACGCTCCAACATATTCTTCATCATTTTGCTTGAGGGAAAGGAAGACCCTTTCCATATTAAGCCGGAGGGTGCGCGAAAAATATTTATCAAAAAACATCTTCCGGAAATCGTTCCATTCCAATGCCTCGATCTCCTCCTCAGGCTTCGTATTTTTTATCAACGTCCACCATTGATCAGCTTCACCCTCCATACGATAAACCGCCAGGAGAACCTTCTCTTGTTCAGAACATTGGAGGATGGAGAATATATTTTCAATGGAGTTGATCCATTGTTCAGCGATGGTGGGATCGTATGATCCACTAAAAGTAGGAGGCTTTTGTCTCATGAAGCTCTCGATAGAGACTTATTCTTTCTTAGGGGGGGTTGAACGTTCCTCTTGACCCGTGTTTCTATTCAAAACTTGAGTTAGATGAGAGAGAAGCATGACAAAGTTCACGATTCCTGCTCCCATTGGATTGGGCATCTCATTAGTACAGTCATCACACTGATCTTCACAACGGTTATTAGTCTGAGTCCTCCTATTACTAGCCATTGGCTGGAATAAAAGGAAAGTTAGGGGTAACACATAAAGGGTAATCCAAAGATAAACTTTGATGACTTATAAATAAACTTTTATTTCCTTAACTCATGAGTATATATGCTTTAATCTTGGCTTTTCATGATCTACTTTCTAACATATATTCTTAGGGGCATTTTTTTAATTCCCTTAATAAGGGTTCATACTAAGATTTTGAATTTATCAAAACATATCCCCCGGGAGTGTCATAACCAAGAGTGCAGCAAGGCCCGTTGTCGTGCACCAGTTCTTGTTCGAGTCTAGCTCAAAGCGGTGTTTTCGGGTTTTACCCCTAGGATACATCTGTGCCAGAGCCACCTCTACCTACTCGTATCCAGGCAGGGATGTATTTTTTTGATAAACCACTTACTCAGAACTTACCAAAACATAGGGATGTTTTTATTATACTTATTCTTCTATCTAATGATTTACTAGGGTTTCCTAATCCCAAAAATAACTAAACCTTCCTCTGATATCAGCTATGACAACCCTGCTTTTATTACAAACTTAAACATGATTTATTACATAAAACTTCACTTCATACAACAAAAATATCAAGAGGTTTAGTGTATTTGGGTCTTAGGATCATTACATAAAAACTTAAAACATGAAATACAACATCTTTATTGAAAACTTCCTTTACATTACCACTAAATTCCTTCATACATAGCATTTCATGGGAAAACCAGAGGACATGCATAAGAAAAGGGTGAGCTATAAATCCCAGTAAGGGAGTACACATGGAATAACATGAGGAGAACAATACATGTTAGAAAATAGGAATATCCATATATCCTAAGAAAATCATGAACATAAAGGCATGATAAAGCATGATAATCATAACATGGAAATGTGGCAACAACACTTAACATGGAATTAGCATGATCCAAGGCTCATTGCACATAGAGCATGAGTAAATCATCATTGCACATAAAGCACAAGTAAACCCTCGTTACACTTGAATTAGCATGAGTCAACACTCATTTAACATGACGTTTCATGATATTATACTTTACCCAATGCATTGGAGCGCTAAGGGTGCACCCTTCTTAAACATTTCATTTCATGCATAGGTGTGCCACATGGATCATAAAACATGGATTCATAAAACATAATCATTTATTCCACGATAAAGGAATGTGGAATTCAAACATGAAACTTTACAATCAATAAGTAAATTTACATAAAGTTGAATACCCTTGATGGAGAAATGGGCATGGTATTCACTACACAATGATATTGGCTTAGAAAATCGGTGCGATTTCAGCAGCGTAACAGCGTGACATAAGAATTCATAAAAATGGTTGATGAGAGATAAAAGGGTTAATAATCATATTTAAATGTAATGGACATTAAGGAGTTCATATAGATACATGTCCCAACAATTTTAATGGAATTAAGATTCATGATACAAAAGTATTGCTTGAATGTAAAAGAGGAGAGAGAAGTTCCTTTCGGAATTTTGGCATAGTAACGGGTGTACATGGGAGGCATTTAATGAGAGAGAAAGGGTCTCCCATCATTCAAACATAAAGAGGTCAGTATGAGGGAGGTGCGAAACCATACCCCAATATTTATAATTGAAATTAAAGGGGAAAAACAACTTAAAGAAAATTGGACAAAAATGAGAAAGGAAGAAAAGAACCCTTACTTGGAAGTGTGCTTCCAAAGGATAGAGAGAGGCTTGTGAGAGGCCTCTTGGGAGCTTGGGTCACCTTGGGAGGATTCTAGAGAGAGTAGGGTAGAGGTTGGATGAACTCCAAGGGATTTTAGTGAGGAGGAAGTGGGAGCTTGGGTGGGTTTATATAGGAAAGGTGATGGAATTCTTTATTATTTAGGTTTGGGTCCCCTTATATTAAATTAATCCAAACCACAAACCATCCCATGGTTTTTGCCCATGGTTTTTAGAAAAGGGAAGAGGAAAACATTATTTTATAAGTCCAAAGTCCGAAATTCTTAAAATATTAGGGTTTCTTATGTGGAGGTGAGTCACACTCCCATGGAAATTAATTTAAAATGCAAGGTGTTGAATAAGTCTTGAGGGGTCCATTAATGCTTTGAAAAGTAAGTAAAAAAACCCAAAATCACATTATTTTAATGTTAAAACATATATTGGCCGAAAATAAGGATTATATTATTTTATTACATCACCATTGGGCCATTATGATGTCATAAAACAAATTATATATATTTACACGGTATTTTATTTTTACCCAACAATTTGATTGTCTTAGAAAATTATGAAAAATTCACCATTGGATAATTTCGACATCCTGATTTCAGAAATAAAATTTATTTTATCTAAATAATTTTCTAAATATTTTAATTTTCACTTTTAAAATAAAAACCGACATTTATCGAAAATTCACGGGTTTTGACAAAAATGGCTTTCAAACCTTAATAAAAATTTTAATTGCATTCATAAAATTATAAGATCATTTGTATTTAATAAAAAACAATTTAGTAATAATAATAATAATAATTTATTAAAATATTATTTAATTCAAAAATCCCTTAATTTAATTAAATATATTTCTTAATTAAATAATAACTAAAAACACCATTTGTACTTTAAAAACTATGTACAATGTATCAAAAATGACTAGAAATTATATTGATTATTATATAAAAAAATAATATGCATGAACATGGTACTACTTATTTGTTACATAACCCCTTAAAACAGCCGCATAAGACCTCAGGGTAAGGTGTGCGATGGTGACAAACTCTTGGGGTGGCTTGGATAACATCGCTCGAGTGGTAATTTCAATCAACTTCCACTTTTCCTGTATACGGTCACGTTTGAACTTGACATGATGAAGCTCAGCTTGGGCTTGGTCAAGGGAGAAGCCCAAAGACGCCACCTCTTTTTCGAGCTCTGGCAAATGGGCTTCGTATGGGGCAATTCTACTGGATGAGGTCATCGCTTCCTTTTTCTGAGTAAATTGGATTTATTAAAGTCCTATATTTATACTAATCATGTGATCACTGTTAAATGGATATATTAACAACGGTCAAAATTCTTAACATAAAACCAAAGAATTTGACATCTTATAAAAAAATATTTTTCATAAAGATACATTTAACTATATCAAGAGGGATTTTTCATTAATGAAACTTTGGGTTTTTACAATCAATCATATGATTTTTAAACATCATCCATTTAGATTCCATGGATGGAAACACTTCATCCACTTAGTGACTATGGATGGATCTTTACTTCATTCCTCATGTAATTGAGGATTGAATGGAATTCGTCAAGTGTTTTTAAAATGTATCACCTCGATGAAAGTCTTGGAACTTTGGACTAGTACTACAATCACCAAATTTTATATAGAGAATTTCCAAGCATGACATCCAATGTCATTTCATACTGATTCTCCAAGGGACATAAGCATTGAAACAACATCTCCTCTTCAAACATCATCACTACCACTTTTCTGTACTCATACTGACACTTGAAACCTTATTTAAATATTATTGAAAAAATTAAATAGCACTCTATACAATTTATTTGGAAAAATGATTCCAAAAAGTGACATTTAACATGAGTTACTAAAAAATGATGTTAAAATTCATGTCTTGAAATGTTTGACTTCCGACTTCCATAACTTTTGGACCATAAATCTGTTTAACCTTCATGACCTATAAAATTGAATATTGATAAATTATATACAACTTGGATTTGGTTTTTAATGTTGGTTATTTGAAAAACTGATGGAAAAAAGGGACTTTTAATGTCAGTCTTGAAGAGCTTACGTTAAAATGTTGACATTAAATACCATTTTTTTACTTGTTTTAATTCAAACAAAAATATAATTAATTAATTAAAAATTAAAAAAATAATTAAATAGAAATAAAAATTGAAATAAATTAAAGGCATGTTTTTTCCATCACATTCCTCACAACCTGATATAAAAATAATTAGCCCGTCATGATGACAACACATCCCATAAAACAATAAACAGATATCGTTGTGCTCGTGTCATCACAGTTTCCATCGCAATCCACCTTCAATGATCACAAAATAATAATCACCACTATGAAGATCACCATAACATTGAACCAAACCATCATGAAAATATGTCAACAGGAAAAATAATGATAAGAAACATCGATCTTCTGAAATCAAATATAATCCTTCACATGTGATGGTATTGCACCCGAACCAATGCTGAAAACCCAGAATGGAGGAGATCGACGTAGATGATGGTGATGGTGGTTCTCTTCAGCACAAGAGGGAGTCTGGTTCAAGGGGTATTGATTCCTAGATGATGCACAATGTGAAGGGATCAACTGCAGCACAAGAGGGAGGCCGGTGGAAGGGGTATTGTTGCCTATATGATGTGTAACATGAAGGGTTCGACTGAAGTGGTGCACACATGGAGAATGTTGAAGATGGGTGGCTTCTTTCTGGTGTGTCGTAAAAAGAGAGTAGTGTATAATAGCTCCTACAGCTAGGGTTTATATGAAGGATCGAGGGGGGAAACAATGGGGGAAGTGGAGTTAGTGTGTTGGAGATAGGGAGGGGGTGTTGTATGAAGGGGGTGTTGGGGACTGGGATGAGGGAAGATGGGATTGTGACGTTGGGGAGGGGGGATTATGGGAGAGGAGGTGACATTGGTGGGGAATGGGGGGAGTTGGGGTAAAGGGGAGACATCCTCCCAAAACAAAAAACAAGTGGAAATAGAAATTCTAATTTATTATTTTAAAAATAATAATTAACTAAATTTGTTAAAAATTTAAAATATATATTTTAAAATAAAAAATTTAAAATTTAATATATACTATTCTAATTAACTATAAATAAAAATAATTAAAATAAAATGTTATAAAAGTGAAAATAAATGAATATTTATGCAAATATAATTAAACACCGTAAAATATAGATATAATAATACTTTGAAAATGATATGAATACTATTAAATATAAACATAATAAAAATAATAATCTTATAATAAAAAAAATATTTTATTAATACTAAAAATATATAAACGAATAAAATAAGATACTAATATAGACAATTAATATATATACTAATAAATATTAATAAACTAACAATAAAACTATTGTTAGAGAAACTAACAGTAATAAAATATATTTAAAATATAATATAAAAAATAATTTAACTAATAAAAATATAAAATGACTAACACTATTATATAAATTAACTAAAAATTATCAAAATATCTAAAATACCACAAAACTAAAAAAATCATCCTAAAAACACTAAAATTGGTTAGAATAATAAATAAAACTAAATTATAAAATTATTTAAAATATAATAAAAATTCATGTGCATAAAATATAATGCCCCGAACCTAGTTACCCAGAGTCGGGGCATTATTACATAAAATTGGCATTATCACAAAAGATCAAGTCTCGAAAGATTGATTAGTTTAGTAGCCTTGAAATACTAGATACATTCATAAGTTTTACATTGCATTATAAAATTAAAAACTACAACAACGTAGTCTCCATAGGCCACACTCATATCCCTTAGACTAACCATGTAGTTTATTCATAATATACTTCTTCACATACTATGAAAAATAAAACATAGAAAGGGGTGAGCTCAGATGCTCAGTAAGGATAACAATAGAGCGGAAACTTTCATAAATAAGAATAAACATTTAAGGCAATGTATAAGACTAAAACAAGAGCCTTTTAAACTTGAACTTCATCATAATATGGAAAAGATAAAATCAAATAATTCTATTTACTTATTCACATGGATATTCTACTAGTCGAATAATCACATGCAATATCAATAGACACCTTCATAATGATGGAATGCATAATTCTAGACTTCATAACCACATAGTCAAGGCCTTGTGCCAAGACTAAAAATAAGAATTTTTCAAATACATGTGCCAGGACACTAGTTTGTCTCATGAGACCTACTGATTTATTGAGGAGCTATAGAGGTCCGATCGCATTGTCGAGCGCGTCAAATTAGTTGTTTAATTTTGACTAGAATTTCTACAGTATAGCAGCAACCCTAGGTCGTCTCTCGACAGAGCCTTAGATCATTAATTTAAAAAGAGGGTTTTGATTGTGAAATTAGAAGTGGAATGAGGTTTTTTAAAACTTGGGGGTTTTATTATTAAAGATGAAAATAGAAAATGATAGCGATAAAAAAAGTATAAATGAACAAGATTAATTAAGTGTGATCAACCCAGGGAAGTCTCATGATGCTCATCCTTCATCACTTCAAGAGATAGGGTTAAGATCTTTTAATACCTTGTTTGTAACACATATTAACATAATTTTAATGAGTTTATTCTAGGATACCACCTAGGGTTTAGTAAAAAATACACAATGATTCCCCAGACATCGTCGATGATTGAGTGATTTGTGTTCGAAATCATAACTGAAACTCACCAAGGCAACACACGACGAACTCGATGAGTTTTACAAGTTTGTATGTTACATCTTTGTGATACCATGAAATAAATTTTCATGACCTTGATAGTGCTTATGTGAGTTCAATTGACCAATATGGACCACACAAACACCGCAATTGAATGAGGGAAGAAAAAGTGAAGAACAGTGTGTGAAACATCACATGAAAGGGTACCCCCAAACAAGATCATTTGAGTTTGAGTATAACATACCAGTATATAACACAATTAAATAAAAATAGAAAATGAATAAAAACAACATACAACCTGGAATTAAAAAAATATCATTCCAAATAATACAAGTATGAAGCTCGGGATTACATCTCTTTCATCCTCAAGTGATCACAAGGGGTTTAGAAACCCATGGGAGGGGAAGAAGAAGAAGATGTTGAATTAGAACATCCCATAGCCTCCATGACTTATTGTGATGATTAGAAGACTCCTTGGGGACTCCAAAATGTTTTCACCTTACCTCCTGGTCGAACTCCAAAATGGGGTGCCCAAGGTGCCAATTTATAGGAAAAGTTGGAAGTGGATTTGGGCACCCTGATTTCATGAATCCTCTTGGTCCATGATTTTGTCCAGAATAAAGCTTTAACTCAATTTAGACAAATCTAAAGAGATGTTGGTAGACACCTTTTCTACCTTCATGTCAAATTTGGCATCCAGATATGGAATATAATAAGTGATATCGCCAAAATACAGAGGCAATGTTTTGACCCCGTGTAGATCCACGTTATTGGACATATTATCTTGTATGGGGCTCTTAATGGACGAACTGGGCTTCAATTCCTTTATATGAAATGGATCCCATTAATTTTCAGACCATCCCACAAAGTTTTCACCCATTTGGATGCACAGATTAGTAGCATCATGCGTTTTAGTCTACTAGTGTTCTTGGATCATGTGCAGAATGGCCCATTTTTCATGGACTTCATCACATGTCCTCCAAATCACATCTAACTACAATATAATTATCAAAACATGTAACATTTACATTTTTAAAATATTTAAACACAAAATAATTGAATCAAACATGGAGTGAAATTTATTATTATACAGGTAATTATCAATACAAAATCAGTTTAATACATTGGTATAAGGGTGAAATAAAACAGTGAATTGTGGTACGATCACACCCCCACACCAAAACATTTGCGCTCCTAGGAGAAGTATAATATTCTAATAATGTCCCATACCTAAAGAAAAGGTTTGAAAATATCCATGATTCTTTTTAAATTAAATTAATCATATATTTTCTATGGAATCAATTTTCCTATCATTTTTCTTTCCTCACATTCAAATTAGTTGAACTTCATTTGCTCACCCATACAACATGTCACAACCTACCTCCCCTTAAAATTTTCCCTCTTCAATCAAAGAACATATTAAAGTGGTTTTATGCTCTTTTACTATTGATCATGTTATCTTACCATATTCTTTCTAAGATTCTCATTTCTCTACCGGCAGAAACTAGTGTTCTACTCAAGAGGACTTCCAACAGGTTGTTCTGAGGTTCAAGGATTGGTAGGATTTAATGTTTAAAATTTTGAGGCAGAAGAAGAGTTTTTAATCTCTTATATACAAAACATGTCAAAATTCAGAATGTGTTCACAACTAATGTACACACTCAACCCCTCACAAAGTGTATCACCTCTAACTCACTCTCCCCATTGTCTATTTTTATGGGTCACAATCAAGCAATGAATAATAATGAGTAAACATCTTATTTTCTCCATTTTTTTCTTTTGTTCTACTTATTTCAATGTATAGAACTATTTTTTTTGTATATTTTTTTGGAGTTAAAGAGGGAAATATGTGTAAAATAATGATGTTATATGTCTTGTGAACCCATTGCCCAAGGAAAATGTAGGCACCCATTATATCAACCCATAACAATGATTCTCTCCCTAGAATTCCCATGGAAACACACACTTTCCCACACTTTCTGAAAATAAAACAAGAATATACACAAGATATGGGTAGGTATGGATAATTTAGCTTGTAATTTGGCTACCTAACAGGCATTTCATTGTCTCTTAGTCTTAAGAAGGATAAAATGTAATGGTGGCCAAAAATAGAGGATAATTGTAAAAGGGGATTTTCAATGGATGATTGCCTCTATCGTTAATGTTGCATAATTGAATCCTATGGCTTAAAATAGATTCAAGGAAAGTTCTAGTTTCTCTAAATGACCCAAGACTCTCAAGAAAGTTGTTAAAAGGAATAATATACAATAAAGGGAATATAATATCTCTTGGGTAAGGGATTAAAATATTAGTCAGTTCTAATAAGGCATGGGTTTCAAAAATCCATTAAACACCTAAGAATGATTTGAAAATACAAATTCTAGAAAAATATTCCATATCAAAATTCATTTGAAAAACATTTTTCCAAAAACAATGGAATTTTCCACACAATCTACTCAAGCATGAAAAATGATTTTGGATATTCTTTTTAAGATCAATTTTTATCTAAAAACACAAAATAAAGAAAAAATAAATAAATAAAACTTTTTTTAAAATTTTTTTTGTTTCATTTAATCCTAAATATGACATGTCACCCTTCCCAAAACCTAAAAGTTACATTATCCTCAATGAAAGTGTTTGAAATAAATAGGCATGTAAATAAAGGTAGGGAGAAGGGACAACCTACTAAATGGTGTCATATGTGGCATCTATCAGTTGGATTTCCTCCATGATATGCTTTGGAAAATCCTCACAGATGTGTATGATCCACTGCCCATTGACAGTAATCTTTTCTCCACTCTTATCATGCAAAACCTATATAGCACCAAAAGGGTAAACATCAGTAGTAGTATAAGGACCGAGCCATCGGGAACGAAGCTTACCTGGGTGGAGATTTAGCCTGGAATTATACATGAGAACCTTGTCACCAGTATGAAACTTCCACTGATGTATCATTCTATCATGGACATCTTTTTTCTTCTCTTTATATATTCAGGAGTTTTCATATGCATCACGTCAAATTTCTTTCAACTCTTGAATCTACAGCTTCCTATGTGCACTTGCATCTGATAGATTCATACTAAATTGTTTAACAGCCCAATATTCATGGTGTTCTACCTCTACTGGGAGGTGAAAAGCCTTTACAAACACAATTCTATATGGTGACATTCCAATTGGGGTTTCAAAAGTTGTTTGGTATGCCCAAAGTGCATCTTTCAAGTGAAAATTCCAATCTTTTCTATTGGGTTGTACTGTTTTTTCCAAGATTCTCTTAACTTCCTGATTTGGTATTTATGCTTGTCAGTTAGTTTGGGGGTGATATGTTGTAGAGACTTTATGAACAACCCCATACTTACGAAGCAAATTTTTCATGTTGTGATTGAAAAAATGTGAACCCTTATCACTAATGATTAATATAGGTAAACTAAACCTACTGAAAATTTGGGACCTCACAAAATCAAAAACCACTCGAGAGTCATCGGTCTCGGTGGCCTTTGCCTCCAACCATTTAGATACATAGTCAACAGCCAATAAGATATACACAAAGCCAAATGAATTTGGAAAAGTCCCCATGAAGTCAATTCCTCATGCATCGATGATATCACAAAATAACTTGGGCTATTGGGGAATTTCATTCCTCTTGGAGATATTCCCTATGAATTAACAATGACTACATGACTTGAAAAATATATGGGCATCCCTATAAAAAGATGGCCAATTAATTCATGAGTCGGGGACCTTTCAAGCTATACATTGAGAGCCAATGTGGCCCCCATAGGCCAAAGTGTGGAAGAAGGTCAAAACAGAGGTGAACTCTTAGTCAGGGACACACTGACGAAATACTTGGTCACCAAAAATTCTCCACAAATATGGGTCATCCCAAATGTACCCCTGAGATTCATACATAAGTCTCTGGAATTTTGAAGTTCTAAAATTAGTTGGGACCCTATATTTTGCTAGAAAATTCACAATGTTCACATACCAAGGGGTATGGTTCCCAAAATCACAAAGGGGCACATGAGGGAAGAATTATCCCAATGAGGAGGGGTGAGTCTATATGATGGTCCAATGGTGGAAAAATCCTACTAATGTGGTCAGCTACAACATTTTCCACTACGCTCTTATCTTTAATCTCAAGTTCAAACTCCCAGAGGAGGAGCATCCACCGAATGAGGTGTGTCATAACTTCAGGTTTCTTTAGGAGGAAATGATGGGTATCATGATCAGAAAAGACAATGATTTTTGAACCAATAAGATATGAACAGAATTTTTTCAAGGCAAACACAATACAAAGAAGTTCTTTTTCAGTGGTCGTGTGGTTTTCCTGGGTAGGTTCAAGGGTACTTGAGGCATACGCAATGACATGAGGAGCCTTCTCAACCCTTTGTGATAAAACTGCCCCAACTAAAAAGATAGAGGCATCACACATAAGTTCAAAGGGGAGATCCCACCTTAGAGGTTGGATGATGGGAGGTAATTTGAGACTCCTTTTTAGTTAATTGAATGAATCCTCACAATTTTTATCAATCAACAACTTAGAATCCTTTTGTAATAACCGAGACAAGGGAAGTGTGATATTACTGAAGTCTTTAATGAATCGGCAGTGAAAACCAGCATGACTCAAGAAGGATCGTAGCTCACAAACACATTTTGGATATGGAAGGTTTGAAATTAATTCAATTTTTATTTATCCACTTCAATTCCCTCTTTTGAAATAACATGCCCAAGAACTATCCCTCATTCAACCATGAAATGGCATTTCTCGTAATAGATCTTCTTCTATGCAACGACGGAGGATAGAACCTATGTGAGCCAAACAATAATCAAAGGAAGTTCTATAAACTATGAAATCATCTATAAATAATTCCATGAAATTTTCTAGGCACTCTGAAATTATACTCCACATACAACACTAAAAAGTACCTGGAGAATTACAAAGACCAAAAGGCATACTTCTGTATGAAAATGTGCCAAATGGATAGGTAAATGTTGTCTTTTATTGATCCTTAGGGGCTATATGGATTTGAGAAAAACCCGAATATCCATCAAGGAAACAATATTGGGACTTACCAGCCAATATTTCTAACATTTGGTCAATGAAAGGTAGAGGAATGTGGTCCTTCTGTGGGGCTTGATTTAGTCGACGGTAGTCAAAATAGACTCGCCAACTTTTTTGCACACGTGTTGGAACCAATTCATTTCATTCATTTGACACAACTATTATTCCTGTTTTTTAGGCACAATTTGCACTGGGCTAACCCATTTACTATCAGATATAGGATAAATGATCCCCGTAGCAAGTAATTTACTAAATTCAAAATTTACCACTTCAAGGAGAGTGGGATTCAACTGGTATTGAGATTTTCATATGAGCTTAGCCTCATCATCCAAAATTATATGGTACATACAAATAGATGGGATAATCCCAAGAATATCATCCAATGTCCAAAGTATTTCCTTTTTACAGTCTCTCAGAAGATCCAGCAGTTTTGATTCCTGCTGTTGAGAGAGGTTATTGTAAATAATGACGGGAAATTGGTAAATAACCTCAAGATAGGCATATTTTAAATTAGATGGAAGTGGTTTTAATTCCAACACCAGGTGTTTTTAGACTGAGGGAGGGTATTTAGGGGGAGTGAGGTCCATCAAAATATCTATCTGCTCATTTTTATTCTCTAAAGATAGAGAATCTATTGAAATGAGATTTACAGAATCATCGACAGTCATGGGTACCTCAGAATGAACACACTCATGAATTAAAGTACAAAATTTACACTTTTCAGAACCCACACAACACTCAGAACATGATTCAAAACTCAAATAATCCAATGGTGAAGAAGAGGAAATTGAATCAGAGTATTGGTTGAGGAGAGAATTGTGTGTGTGTGAATCATTTGAGAGTACTTCCATTGAATAGATAGGAAGAGTGCAGTGATCTTCAACAAGGTGTTTCATAGCCTCAAAGATGTTAAAACTTACCTTTTCTCTGCCGAACTCCATGGACATCATACCATTGTGAACGTTGATGATCGTAATTGTTGTTTTGAGGAAGGGCCTCCGAAATATGAGAGGGGTATGTCCTTGGGTTCGAGTATCTTCCATCTCAATAATGTAGAAATAGGCGAGGAAGATGAGATTCTTCACTCTTATAAGGACATCCTCAATCACTCGAGTTGGATGTGTTGTACTCTGGTTGGAAAGTTTCACAGCAATGCATATTGGTTGAAGCTCTCCAACATGCACATAAGTATACATGGAGTGAGGTATTACATTAATGGAAGCACCAAAATCTCGCATAGCATCATAAAATAAGGTCTCCCCTTTGGTAAATGGTATCGAGAATGTTCCTAGATCCTTGAATTTTGTTTGAATTACTAGTTGAATCAAGGCCGAGACATTCCTCCCCAATTTAACTCTCTCATTCCCCTTCAACTGTCATCTATGGGTTCAATGTTCTTTATGAAATTTGGCATAACGGGGAATTTTCTTGACTACATACAATAAAGTAATATTAACATGAACCTTTTTAAATGTATCCATTATTTCATTATCAATCTCATTATCAAAATTTTTCTTGGATTTAGAAAGTCTTTAGGGGAAAGGAAGAGGAATCGATTATTCATTTGAATAATAAATTATAATTTGATTACCCTTTTTATTTTTATTTTCTTTACATGAAATTTTTTAGGGTTGGGAAAGAGTGTTTTCAAGAGGGGGACATACCTGTTTTGTAGAATCAGTAGAAGGAGAAACTTCTTTAACACTACAATGTGTAATTGCACATAAATTACCTTTTTCCTTTGGATTGGCAATGTTTTGGGATGATAATTTTCCAGAACCTTGCATTTTAAGCTCACCGATGGTGTTCTCCAATTGTCCCACTTGAGTTTGTAGGTCTTGAATTTCTGATTGTATGGTCTGTTGGAACTGGAGGTTCTGGGTTTCCATTTTTTTCACCATATCCTTGAGGCTTGGTTCAGATTTGGTAGGAGGAGGATGATTTTTTTGAGAAGTTGATGGATAAGAAGGTTGCATAACTTGGCCTTGTGGATACCAATTCTACTTGGGGTAACTTGAGTTTCCTCCTTGTCGGTACTGGGGTTGTGTTTTCCACCCATGGTTTTGATTTGTCTTGAATTGTTCCTACTTGAAGGGAGGTTCTTGTTGGAATGGCCTCCCTGGAAACACGGCTGCACATGACTCAGGTAAATCTTGATGTTGTGGGCACTGGTCAGAAAAATGAGTATTGTCATAAAAAATACCACAATGTAATGGAACAGGAGGAGATTGTGAGTTACCCTATGCGTTGATCTAATTTCCTTATAAGGTTATGCATCTCATCAAGTTTATTATCTACCTTTTGTTCTAGGGCTGAATGACTTGCCTCATGGACACTTGGGGTTGGTGCAATTTCTCGTGTACTAAATTGTTGTGCATTTTGAGCCATGTTGGCTATTAAGTCACATGTGGCGGAAGGAGTTTTATCAACTAGGGAACCACTAGTTTCAACATATATCATTCCACGATCCATGGGGACAATTTCCTCATAGAAGTATTGGATTAACAGTTGTTTACTAATTTGGGGTGGGGCTGGCTTGAGCAAAGTCTCTTGAATCTCTCCCAGTATTCATGAAGTGTCTCTCCTTGTGATTGCCTAATTCCACAGATTTCTTTCCTAATTTATGTAGTTTGGGAGGGAGTAAAGAACTTCTCTTGAAAGAGTCATCTAAGGTCATTCTAGCCCCCAATTTTGGTAGGCAGATAGTATATCCATTCTTTGGCAACACCATCAAGGGAGAAAGGGAAGGCCCTAAACTTAATTAAGTCCTCCGACACATTTTGGGGTTTCATGGTGGAACACACTATGTGAATCTCCTTAAGGTTTTTATGAGGGTCCTCACTAGGAAGACTATGGAATTTAGGAAGAAGTTGGATGAGACATGATCTCAGCTCAAATTTTGATGCTTTCTCAGGATATTGGATGTACGCTGGTTGGTACTCTACATCAGAGGTGGTCAGTTCTTTTAAAGTTCGATTATTTGTAGCCATGTTTTCTTGGATTTGATTGGGTTAAATTTTTTATTGGTTTAGTACCACTTGAGGTTCCAAAAGTGGTTCCTCCATTTTACTTTATTGACCTTCTCTAGATTCCCTGATTTTTGTGTGAACTGACTTTTCAATTTTAGGGTCAAATTCAAGTAGTGTTTCATTACCCGATCAGGTCATGCAAATAAGTTGCGAAGTTTGTTTTTTTTTTGAATATAAATAAAATAACGTAAGAAGGGTGAAAATAGAATATAATTTTATAATACAGAATTATATAAAGAGATATGGAGAAGAATACGAAGAGATAGAGAGAGAGAGAGAACACACCAAAAACAACCAAAAATAAAGACAAAAACCAAAAACAAAAACAATCAAATGGGGGTGGGTATTGAAAATAGTAATAATTAAGAAGTAAAATAAATAAATAAAAGTAAATAATAAAATAAAATTATCTTGTCTCCCTGGAAATGGTGCCATAATTTTATCGTGTTGTCGAGCATGTCAAATTGGTTGTTTAATTTTGAATAGAATTTCAGCAGTATAGCAGCAACCCTAGGTCGTCTCTCGACGGATCCTTAGATCATTAATTTAAAAAGAGGGTTCGGATTATGAAATTATAAGTGGACTAAGGTTTTTTAAAACTTGGGGGTTTGATTATTAATGATGAAAATTGAAAATGAAATAAATAAATAAAAAGTAGAAATGAACAAGATTAATTAAGTGTTATCGACCCGAGGAAGTCTCATGATGCTCATCCTTCATCGCTTCATGAGGTAGGGTTATGATATATTAATACCTGGTTTGTAACATATATTAACATAATATTTATTGATTTTATTCTAGGATAACTCCTAGGGTTTATTTGAAAACACAAAATGATTCATCAGACACCACCGATGATTGAGTGATTTGTGTTAGACATCATAACCGAAACACACTAAGGAAACACACGAAGAACTCGATGATCTATCTATGTTTGTACATTACTTCTTTGTGATACCATGACATAAATTTTCATAACCTTGAAAGTGATTATGTGAGTTCAATTGACCAATATGAACCACACAAACACCGCAATTGAATGAGGGAAGAAAACGTGATGAACGGTGTGTGAAACATCACATGAAAGGGTACCCCCAAACATGATCATTTGATTTTGAGTATAAAATAATAGTATATAACACAATTAAATAAAAATATAGGATTAAGAAAAACAAAATAAAACCTGGAATTAAAAAAAGATCATCCAAAATAATACAAGTATGAAGCTCAGGATTACATCACATTCCTCCCCGGGTGATCACAAGGGGTTTAGAAACCCAAGGGAGGGGAAGAAGAACAAGATGTAGAAGTATCACATACCAGAGCCTCCAGAACTTCTTGGAATGATTATAAGACTCCTTGGGGACTCCAAAATGGAAAAACCTTGCCTCCTGGTCGAACTCCAAAATGGGGTTCCCAAGGTGAAAATTTATAGGCAAAGTGGGAAGTGGATTTGGGCACCCTCATTTCACGAATCCTCTTGGTCCATGCTTTTGGCCAGTCAGAAATCCTTAACTGACTTTGGAAAAAACTAAAGAGTTTTTGGAATACACCTTTTCTAACTCCATGTCATATTTTGTTCCATGATATGTAATATAATAATAGATTTTTCCAAAATATAGAGGCACTATTTTGACCCCATGCAGATCCACTTTTATTGTACACATCAGCTTGTATGGACCTATTAATGGAAGAATTGGTCTTCGGATCCTCCATATGAAATGGAGCACATTAAATTTCCGACCATCCCACAAAGGTTCAGCCCATTTGGATGAATGGATTAGTATAATAATTTTCTTTATTCTACTGGTGTTCTTGGATCATGTGCAGAATGGCCCATTTTTCATTGACTTCATCATAGGCCCTCCAAATAACCTCCACCTACAATATAATTATCAAAACAAGTAACATTTACCTTTTTAATAGTGTTAAAAACAAAATAATTGAATCAAACATGGAGTGAAATTTATTATTATAAATTCAATTTTCAATACAATATCAGTTTAATACATTGTTATAAGGGTGAAATTAAACAGTGAATCGTGGTATGATCACGGGCTCCACCTGTCACTTACTAAGTCAAATTCATTCCTCATATGAAAATAATTAAACATAACATAAACATTCGTATTAAAACTAGAATACAAAATATCAATAAATTATCCAAAAACCATGAATGGTGTAAAAATAACCCATCCAAAGTAAAACATGTCACAAAACCTTCAATACAATATGGAGGTTTTGTATCATAATCAATCAACTTCGAATAAGCTTAAAATTCCTCAAAGGATATTGACATAGATGAAATGCAAACTTTTTTTTAGAGAAATATCTCTTTCTATTTTGAAATTATTTAAAGGTCATATAATTATAAAGAAAACATTTATTTTGAAAATATTCTTATAAGCTTGTAAGGGAATTTTCGACGATGTTATAATGGTGGAAAATAGCCACACCCGATGTATAAGTTTAAAAAACAATCTTACCTTAATCTTGTTGAAAAGGTCATAAAGTACCTTGTTTGGAAAAGGACGGAAAGATTCCTTTAAAAAACATATAAGGTCAAATAAGGGTATAAATGACTTTAACCCATTTTCTATTAAATAGTAAAAAAATTTGAAATACATTTTAACGAAAAATGGATGTGAATGATAAAGAGTTCTCTGTAGATACTCATGTATAAACAAACTCGCATAATAAAGAGATTATAAAATTAACCCTTACCTTTTACTTTTCCTTGGTTGAGGGTACGGTACCCACCTGTATAATAGTGAAATAATTGTTATTGAATTATACAAGAACTGTAAACAATAATATTATATCATATATAATCATCTAATATATCTTTGTTAATGATATTTCTGTAGTATCATCGTTTCAGGTATTAACTGATTTGTTTTCCTTTATTTTATTTATTATGTAAGTAATGTTTGTTATGGATAGGATGTATCTTATTCATATTCATAATTATATTAAGTCCATAAAAATTATTTTTAATCGTCAAATAAAAATTAGTCTTGATTGGATATGATGGGGAATTAATCTCATCACGTTCATGATGACGGTAATCCGTACGTACGCACGTGCGACAATATCATTATTTTGATATTAAAATAGTATATAATTGGATGGTATATAATATATAGAGAATAATTATCATGTTATCTTTATTATTTAAATCATTTATACTCATTATTATACCCATCTAAATGATGAAGTGTTTGAATAACAAACTACACCACGTCGTGGAGACAGTAATCTGTACGTACGCACGTACGGTGACTTTTTCACTTATATGGTGGATAGAATAATGAATATGGTTGTATAATTTTTATAATAACATAAAATTATATAAAATATACTAGAGTTATTATTTTATAATGGAAACAATGAAGAAAGTGGAAGTGGAAGATTAAAAGAACTTGAAAGAGGTGATGAAATATTTACCTCTTCATCGGGTTCTTCCTTTTGATTTGATCAAAAGGGATCTGTAAGTTGGATTTATGACTAAATTATGGACTCTAGGATTAAGGGAGTATAGGTTATTGGATTTTTGGGCAGGGGTAGGACGAGACAAATGGCTTTGAAGGTGTGAATTTGAGATAAGGGGAAGCTCCCTTTTATAAGAGGGGTGAGGGGCACCTTAGAAAAAGATTGAAATATTATTTTATAATAAAATAATTTTCGGTTTCCAATGGCTCCAAAATGATTTATTTAGAGTATAAGGTGTGGATGGGTCTAAAAACACTCAACCAATAGGTTTTACATAGGTTTGGGTCACTATATTAACCTTATATTTAGATTTAACTCTAAGTTAAATTGGTTGACATTTACCATGTCTCTTTGTATTTTTATATTATATGGTTAATAAACATAATATAAAATTCTAAGAGAACATAAAGTGGTTCATTAATGACATATATAATATTATTTAATCCCTTTAACTTAACCATAGATTTTTAAGAATAGAATATCAATTAATAATATAATATTTGTTTTAAAAACTCTTTTATGTCAATTTTGACACTATTTGGTAATTTGTTTTTGTTAAATTCATAAAAGCATTATTACATCGAAAAAAATTCATTTCATCAACCCTAAAATGTCATATTAACCTATACAATTAGTGTAATTCATTAAAAGTCACAATTTATATTTATTTAGAAATTTAGAATATCAATTATTTTAATCTTCCATTAATATGGTAATTACAGCATCATCATTGTGTCATAAATAAATTTAATTATTTAATTTCTAAAGATTCTAATTAAAATACCATATTTTAGAAAATATTTTTATATTTATAATTAATATTGATAGTCGAATTTATCTTATGTATAACCCAACATTAAAAATGGTTTAGTTATTAAACTTGGATTTTAACTCTTTTTACTCTTCTTTAAATAAAATAATAATAAATGTCCTAATCTAATCCAAGTGGACCAAAGGGGATCATATTTTATTCCTAAGGTTGTTTTTGGTCGAATTATACTTACCCAATAGAATTAGGACATGTTTTAGGATAATTATAATATCATTTTTACCCTTAATTACCCAATTTACTTTTAACCGTGGTAAATAAAAGTCAAAAGTTACTATTCAAAAAAAATACTTTTAACTTATTGAACCACATTTTAGTTACTGATATTAACTGTGCCTCTAAAATTTTTTAAATTCATCTCATGGAAGCGTTAAAATTATGTTTTATACAAACTTGCAAATGCTCCTAGGAGGTGGGTAAAAGATACTAAAAAGTTCGATAAAATTTTATATGTCTAAACTTATTATAAAATGAATCCAATGAATTACGTTGAAAATATATAGGTATTATGTATCTATTTTGACCAAAAATAAATTAAAATAAAATAACTAATTATTTAAATAAAAAGTCGGTTTTAACAAATAACGCAGTGTTTTTTCACTATTCATCAAAAATTGAAATTTTTTATAAAAATACCAAAAAATCACCCTAAGCTAATTTTGATATTCCAAATCCAAAAATGAAGTCCATTTTGTTAGATAAAATTTATAAAATTTAAAAAATTGGGTATTAATATTCATAACGTCTAGTTTGATTGGTTGTGGTGTGTTTAAACTTGAAGTTGCGTACCACATAAGTTATTGTGTTATTCAAAGGGAAACGTATCGTGGAAGCTTTGGGTGTTACATTATCCCCTACTTAAAATAATTTCTTCCTTGAAATTTTCTATAATATTACTTCATAAAAATATTTGGGTGGTTCTTCATCATAAGTTCCTTGGGTTCCCACGTTGCCTCTTCCATCTTATGGTTTCTCCAAATAACATTTACTAGATGAGTTGTTCGGTTTCTCAGCACCTATTCTCTGGTATCAAGAATTATGACAGGCTCTTCACAATAAGATAGATCAGGTTTAAGTTCTAATTATTCATTGGTGAGTACATGTGTTGGTTCAGGCATGTATTTTCTCAACAGTGATACGTGGAACACATCATGAACTTTGGAGATACTTGGAGGCATTGCCAAATGATAAGATACAACTCCAATTCATTCTAGAATTTCAAATGGTCTAATGTACCTGGGACTCAATTTACCCTTATTACCGAATTGTATAATTCCCTTCCATGGTGATACCTTCAATAAAACATGATCTCGTACCTGAAATAACAAATCCTTCCTTCGATTAATAGCATAGCTCTTCTGCCTACTTTGAGCTTCTTTGATGTCGGTTTGGAATACCTTCACCTTTTCTATCATTTCCTCAACAAGTTCTGGGCCTATGAGTTTTCATTCACCAACATCATCCCAACAGGTTGGTGTGCGACATCTCTTTCTGTATAACGCTTCATATGGTGCTATCTGAATACTTGAATAGAAGCTATTGTTACAGTAAAATTATACCAAAGGTAAATATTGATCTTGTTAACCATTAAAGTCTAGTAAGAAAGATCTCAACATGTCTTCTAAGGTTTCAATAGTTCGTTCTAACTGTCCATCAGTTTGAGGGTGGTAGGAAATTCTCAAACGAAGTTCATTATCCGGGGATTTCTGAAGACTTTTCCAGAATCTTGATGTAAAATGGGGATCACAGTCATAAAAAATCAATATGGTTACTCCTTGAAGTCATACAACTTCATTAATATATATTCTTTCTAGATGTTCAAGTGGTAAATATTCTTTTGTATGAAGAAAATGTGCTGACTTGGTAAGACGATCAACAATGAACCATATTGCATCATTTCTTCTATGAGTCTTTGGTAGTCCCATGAAAAATTCCATCATAATATTATCTCATTTCCACTCAGGTATGGGAAGAGGTTGCATGACTCCTCCAGGTTGTTTCCTTCCAGCTTTCACTTATGTAAAAATCATAAATCTTGACACAAAATCAGGAATCTCCCTCTTCATGTTGTCCCACCAAAAATGTTCCTTCAAATCTCTATACATCTTAGTGCTACTAGGGTGTATAGAGAAATTGTAGCTATGAACATCATCTAAAAATTCCCTTTTCAGATCAGTTATATAGGAAACACAAAGCCTCTTCCCAAATTTCGAAATCCCATCTTCATATATAAATTAGATCAATCTCCCACCATTCACAGCTTTAATTTTCTTTTGAAACTTCTCATCATCAGCCTGAGAACTTTTTATCCTTTATAGTAAAGATGGTTTGGAAACCATTTGAAAAAGTATTGTTGTTTAACCTTCCATGATTATTCCCATATATATTTTCACTAGATCCATGAAAATAGTATCCCTTTAAACTCTCATCTTGTTCAAAACTCCATGATCCTTTCTTCTCAAAGAATATGCCACCTTATTTTGCTTCCCCAAGTGGTAGTGTATTTTTCAATCATAATCCTTTAGTAGTTCAAGCCATCTCCTTTACCACATGTTGAGTTCTTTCTGTGAAAAAATATACTTCAAACTCTTGTGATCAGTATATATCTCACATTTTTCACCATAGAGATAATGTCTCCATATATTCAAAACAAAGATTACATCTACTAACTCAAGATCATGAGTAAGATTGTTTTTCTCATAAATATTAGCAGTTTTGATGCATAGGAAATAACCCTATAATTCTACATAAGGACACAACCAAGTCCTTTCTTCGATTCGTCGCTATAAATAACAAACCCATAATTCCCCGATAGAAGAGTCAAGATAGGAGCATTGACTAATCTTCTATTCAATTCTTCAAAACAATTTTTACACTCTTTTTTTCAGAAAAATTTAACCCCTTTACGTGTGAGCTTGGTTAATGGGTTAGCCCATCAGGAAAAATTCTGGATGAAACACCAATAATAACCTGCTAAACCAATAAAACTGTGTACCTTAGTTATACTCATCAGTGCTGGCCATTCATGGATTTCTCTTGTCTTAGAAGGATCAACGAACATTATATCCTTAGAGACAATATGGAAAAGAAAATAAATCTACTGAAGCTAGAATTCTCACATGCTTACCTTCCCCTATAATTCATTTCTTCTGAGGGTTTTTAGAATGGTGCACAAGAGATTTTCATGATCTTCATAGCTTTTGGATTATACCAGGATATTATCTATAAATACCATTACAAAGTCATCACGATATTCTTTGAAAACTATGTTCATTATATCCATGAAAACAGAGGGTTAATTAGTCAACCCAAAAGTCATTACTGTAAACTCGTAATGCTCGTACCTATTTTGAAATGTTGTTTTGGGAATGTATTCCTTCTTCACACATAACTGATGACATCCCGATCAAAGGTCAATCTTTGAAAAATATTGAGATCCATGAAGTTGGTCGAATAAATCATCAATGAGAGTTAGGGGATACTTTTTCTTTATTGTTATAGCATTGATATCCCTATAGTCAATGCACAACCTCATAGATCTAGCTTTCGTTTTAACAAAAAGGATAGGGGATCCCCATAGAGAAACACTAGGGTGAATAAATCCATTATTACTCAATTCCTCTAGTTTTTACTTTAGTTCCACTAATTCCATAGTGTCCATTCTATAAGGGGTCTTCGATATGGGCCTTGAACCAAGAATTAAATCAATGGAAAACTCAATTTCTCATTCTGGAGGATGTCCAGGTAAATCTTCTAGAAACAAATCAACATATTCTTGCACAATAGGTACATCCTCTATTTGAACATTCCTTTCCTCACCCAGAGTTATTTCATTCTCTTCCAACTCAATAATTGAATATAGTTGAGCTACTGGGGGTGGATCTGGATAAGAATCAGATGGTGACGTTTCTACTCTAAAGATAAGGTACTCTTTATCATCATCAAAAATTGTAACCTCTTTCTTCTTACAAAAAAATTTCACATCTTGGTCAGAAATCTAATCCATACCGAGAATTATATCAAATTCGATCATGGGTATGATGATGAGATCAGCAGATAAATAACGTTTGTATGCTTTAATGGGAAATGATTCAAAAAACATTATTGCGATGATACTTCCCTTAGGTGTTTTGACTAACAACTCCCTTGTTAAGTCAAATTGAAAATATCTAATTTTCTTAGCAAACTAGGAAGATATGAAACAATGCGATGATCCAGAGTCAAATAAAGCATTGGATAAACTTGAGGAAACCATTAAATTGCCTGCCACCACATCTTTCTGAGCTTCAACATCAAAAGTAGCGATAGCATAATCTTGGCCTTGAACCCTTGGCCTTTTCTGAGTTATGTTTCCTTGGAACTTAGGACATTCATTTTCATAATTCCCCCTTTCTCTATAATTGTAGCATTCAACATTGAAAGCCTCTTTCTTCTCCTTGCAATCACGAGCTTGGTGGCCTTTTTCACCACACTTGTAACAGACTCTCATTCCCTTCAGGAAAGTACTGGGGTGTTTCTTCCCACATTTACTATAGGTTGGATATTCAACTTTTTCCTTCTTCCCCTTATTTCTATTTCCATAGTGTTCATCAGATCTATTTTTCTCTTTCTTTGCTTTAACGTCGTAGGACTTAGAGAATTCCTTTTTCGTCTTGATAGCGCATGAGACAATATCTTCATACAATGAAAATGATTATGAGACTAATGCTCGATTGAGAAATGTTTTTAACCCATCAAATAATCGATCAATATTACTCCTTGGAATATGTATATAATTTGTTTCATACCTTGCTAACCTTGTAACATTAGCCTCATATTTTGCGACATTCTCATCCTCTTTTTGCCACAGACTCTGAAATTTTCATTCCATATCTACTCAATGGTCATGAGGAAAGTATTTTTCTAGGAAAATATCTTTAAACTCCCTCCATTCCATACTTGATACTTCTTCATCCTCCTTTGTGTTTTGAATCAGTGACCACTATTGATCAGTATCTCCAGTGAGGTGATAAACTGCCATGAAAACTTTTTCCCTTTCGCTACTCCCCAAAGTGTGAAATGTTTTCTCTAAGAAATTTATCCATTTCTCAGATAATATTGGAGTTTTACTCCCACTGAATGTTAGTGGTTGTTGCCTCATGAAAAAATCTAACATTTATCCTCCGTGTTGTGGATCAGGGTGCTCCATATGTGTAAGGTTATTATTAATAACCTGAGTGAGTTTTCCAAGTATAGTGATAAGATGATCCACACCAGTTGCTTCACCAGCTCCACTATAATTCTCTTGAGTATGAGGAAACTCCCTACATGGATTGCGTGCATTGATACGGTTTCCATTCCTTCCACTAGGCGCCATTTCTAAACAATGGGATACACTAGATTAGTTTATGAATCAAAAAATATAATTCCAAAATTGAAAAATAGTTAACATAAATTGAACAGTTTGTGAATATAATCCATAATCATAAAAATGTTTTCTTTGAATAATTATATACTCATAAACCCTTCATAATGGTTTGTAAAGAAAATGAGAATTATCCTAAGCATATCCATCAGGAGTGTAGTAACCAAGAGTGCAGCAAGGCCTGTTGTCATTCACCAATTCCCGTTCGAGTCAAGCTCAAAGCAGTGTTTTCAGAATTTTTCCTTGGGTACATTTGTGCCAGAGATACCTCTACCTACTCGTATCTAGACATGGTTGTATTTCTTGGAAAACTCACAAAATATCTACAGTACCAAAATTCTAGGAAGTTCTTCTATAATAATCCTCAATGTCTGTTTTAGGGTAATGTGCCCTAATTAAAGTTTATCTAAATCTAGTTTCCAAGTTTTTTACTAAAATTCCTCTGATACCAACTGTAATGCCCCGACCCTGGTTACCCAAAGTTAGTGCATTATTACATAACATTTTTCTAATCACAAAAGATCAAGTCTCGAAAGACCGATTAGTTTTGTAGACTTGGAAATAATAGATACATTCATAATCTTTACATTACATTATAATATTGAACACTAAAACAACATAGTCTCCATAGGACACACTAATATCCCTTAGACTAACCCTTTAAATCAGTCCTAATATACTTCTTCGCATCCTGGGAAAAATAAAACATATAAAAGGGTGTTCTTAGATGCTCAGTAAGGATAACAATATAGTGGAAACTTTAATAAATTAGAATAATCATTTAAGGCAATGTATAAGGATAAAACAAAAGCCTTTTAAACGTGAACTTCAACATAATATGGAAAAGTTAAAATCAAATAATTTCATTTAATTATACACATGGATATTCTACTAGTTGAATAATAAAATGCAATATCAATAGCCAATTTCATAATGATGGAATGCATAATTCCAGACTTCATAACTACATAGTCAATGCCTTGTGCCAAGACTACAAATAAGATTTTTTAAGGTCTTGAGCCAATAAAATAGTTTTTCTCATGAGACCTATCGATGAATTTAAGAGCTATAGCAGGCTTCACCCATCACTTACTATGTCCAATGCATTACTCATATGAAAAGGTTTAAACATAACATAAACATTTGTATTAAAACTAGCATAATAAAAGTCAATACTTTATCCAAAAACCATGAATGGTGTAAAAATAACACATCTACAGTCAAACATATCACAAAACCTTCAATACAATATGGAATTTCTGTATCATAATAAATCAACTTCAAATAAGCTTAAAATCCATTAAAGGATGTTGACATATATGAAATCAAATCTTTTTTTAGAGAAATATCTCTTTCTATTTTTAAATAATTTAAAAGTCATATAATTATAAAAGAAAACATTTATTTTGAAAATATTCTTATAATCTTGTAAGGCAAGCTTTGACTATGTTATAATTGTGGAAAATAGCCACACCCGCCGTATAAGTTTAAAAAAACATTCTTACCTTCATTTTGTCAAAAAGGTTATAAAGTAACTTCTTTGGAAAATGAAGGAAATATTCCTTTAAAAACATATAAGGTCAAATAAGGGTATAAATTACTTTAACCCATTGTCTGAAAAATAGTAAAAAAAATTTAAATACATTTTAAAGAAACATGGATGTGGACGATAAAGAGGTCCTAGTAGATACTCAAGTATAAACAACCTTGAATAATAAAGAGATTGTGAAATTAACCCTTACCTTGTACTTTTCCTTGGTTGAGGGTAGGTTAACCTCCTGTATAATGGTGAAATAATTATTATTAAATTTTACAAGAACCATATACATTAATATGATATCCTATATGATCTTCTAATATTTCTTTGTTAATGATACTTCAGCAGTATCATCGTTTCAGGTGTTAACTGATTCGTTTTCCTTTATTTACTTTGTTACGTAAGTAATGTTTATTATGGATATGATGTATCTTATTCATATTAATAATGATATTAGGTCTTTAAACATTATTTTTAATATTCAAATGAAAATTAGTCTCTAATGGATAATATGGGGAATGAATCTCATTGCGTTCATGGAGACGGTAATCCGTATGTACGCACGTGTGACAATATCAATCATTTGATATTAAAATCATTTATAATTGGATGGTATATCATATATACAGAATAATTATCATTTTATATTTATTATTTAAATCATTTTTACTAATTATTATACCCATCAAAATGATGAAGTGTTCGAATAACAAACTACACCACGATGTGGAAACGGTAATTTGTACGTACGCACGTATGGTGACTTTGTCATTTATAGGATGGATAGAATAGTTAATATTGTTGTACAATATTTATAATAACATCACAGTATATTGAATATACTGGAGTTATTATTTTATAATGGAAACAACAAATAAAGAGGAAGTGGTAGATGAAAAGAACATGAAAGAGGTGGTGAAATATTTACCTCTTCACCGGGTTCTTTCTTTTGATTTGATCAAAAGGGCTCCTTAGGATGAATTTCTGAATAAAGGAATGCCTATAGGATGAAGGGATGATTTTTGAGATGATTTTTGGGTAGGGTTTGGCCCAGCCAAATGGCTCTGAAGGTGTGAATTTCAGAGAAGGGGAAGTTCCCTTTTATAAGAGGGGTGAGGGGCACCATAGGAAAAGATTGAAATGTTATTTTATAATAAAATCCTTTTCAGTTTCTAATGGTTTAAAATTATTAATTTCGAGGCTATGGTGGGGATGGGTCGAAAACCACTCAAACAATAGGTTTTATACAGGTTTGGGTCACTATATTAACCTTATCATTCAGATTTAACTCTTAGTTAATTAGTTTGACATTTACCATGTCTCTTTGTATTTTTATATTATATGGTTTAAAAACTTACTATAAACTTCCAAGAGTACCTCAAGTGGTTCATTAATGAAATATATAATATTATTTAATCCCTTTTTCCAAACTTTAGTTTTTTAGGAATAGAATATTAATTAATAATATAATATTGGTTTTAAAAACTCTTTTATGTCAATTTTGACACTATTTGGTATTTTGTTTTTGTTAAATTCATAACACCATTTTTACTTCGAAAAAAAATCATTTAATCAACCCTAACATGTCATATTAACCTATAAAATTAGTTTAATTCATTAATAGTCTCAAATTAGATTTATTTGGATATTTATAATATCAATTATTTTAATCTTTCATTAATAAGTTAATTATTGCATCATCATTGTGTCATAAATAAATTTAATTATATGTTGTCTAAAAATTATAAATTAAAAACCATTCTGTATGAAATCTTTTTATATTTAAAATTAATATTTATATTTTAATTTTTATTATGTGTAACCCAATATTAAAAATGGTTTAGTAATTAAACATTGATTATAACTCTTTTAACTCTTCTTTAAATAAAATAATAATAAATGTCCTAATCAAATCCAAGTGAACCAAAGGGGGTCATATTTTATTTCGAATGTTATTTTTTTGGTCGAATTATACTTATCCAATAGAATTAGAACATGTTTTAGGGTAATTATGATATCATTTTTACCCTAAATTACCCTATTTAATTTTAACTATGGTAAATAAAAGTCAAAAGTTACTATTCATGAAAAATTATTTTCATCTTATTGAACCACATTTTACTTACTAATATGAACTGTGTCTCTCAGATTTTTGAAATTCAAATCATAGAAGCAGTAAAATTAAGTTTTATACAAACTTGAAAATGCTCCTAGGAGGTGGGTAAAAGACGGTAAAAAGTTTGATAAAATTTTTATATATCTAAACTTATTATAAAATGATTCCAATGAATTACATTGAATATATATAGGTATTATGTATCTATTTTGACATAAAATAAATTAAAATAAAATAACTAATTATTTAAATAAAAAGTCAGTTTTAACCAATAATGCGGTGTTTTTTCACTATTCATCAAAAATTGAATGTTTTTAGAATAATACCAAAAAATCACCCTAAGATAATTTCGATATTACAAATCCGAAAATGAAGTCCATTTTGAATGTTAAAATTTATAAAATTTAAAAACGTGGAAATTACTATTCATAATGGTTAGTTTGATTGCTTGTGGTGTGTTTGAACTCGATGTTGCGTACAACACAATATATTGTATTATTCAAAGGGAAACATACCCTGGAATATTTGGGTGTTACATAAAATTCCCCAGACATAATATTTTTCACTCATGGGAAAAACAATCAGAAAGAATACACAATTGGCCCCTTAGATATGTCAAAGCTTCAAAATTACAAGTATAAAAAAAATTCCAATCCATTTTACTCATAAAATATCATTATTTTTTTAAAATTCCAATTTTCAAAAACATTTTCCCTTCCACTCGCAACATTTCCATAAACAAGTACTTACACTCATGCATCAGGTTACCTACCTCGCTATCACTCTCATCGCATAATCAACTTGACAAAGTTTTTCTCATTTCTCATACACATGCATGCTTACTATAGGCTTGATATGAATTTCACATCTTCTATAGTGGATATAAAAAGAATACATTAATCTTGAGGACTTCAAATTAGGTTCAAATGTCTCTAAGGTTGCGGGATGGTGGGTCATAAAAAATGATAATTTTTTGCAGAAAGGAGGGTTGAATCTTGAAATAAATTCATGACAATTGTCAATCCAAATGTCTTCCTGAAACTCTCACTCACCGACAAATAAAATGTTTCTTGTCTCTAATAATATTTCCTCTCTCAAAATTTTTATTTTTATCTATTTTTTTATTTTTTAGGGACATGACTCACTCAATTAATATGGGGAGAAAAAAAGGGTGAGTACCAACTCCAAACCCCATGAAATATATGTAAGAAAAAATACCATGAAAATTTATATAAGTACCATGAAATCTTTAGAATCTCAATGAAATTAGGTCATATTGAAAACACTTTAGCTCATAGAGTAATGAGTCATCACTTTTTTAGGTGTCCCTAAACGTTAGGGTTACCACTTAATGACCATAGATGTACTCATTGTTGGAACTAAAAAGGTTCTATATTACCATTGAAAAATACATGTAATGAATGTGAATACTGTGAAATATAAAACATATGATCATGATAGGATAACATCAATCCATGTACAACAAATGACTCACTGTCCCTGAAATAACCCTCTCCATGAATAAATCCCCCTCACATTGATTGAAAATCATCATGCAAAAATTCAAGAAATATCTAGGGAAGGGTATCAGATGTGGTATCATCCTAAAATTATTATTCATGTATTCTAAGCAATATATGATATATAAAATATTTGGGTGGTTCTGTTGGTCAAAGGTGTTAAAGAATATAAAAGGTAACTTATTCATTTGAGAGAAACTTAAAAAATTCACATCACATCGACGGAAAGACATGGAAAATTCTAGAAGACCTAACATGGTCAAGATTACCTCAAGAAAAATAGAAATAGGAGATGATGCAAAAATGGGCCATAATCCTCATGGGTATGAAAATATAATGTTGGAAATAATAAATGAGATTAAGTGAAATTAAGTGTCTCACAAATATACAAGTTTCCAAAAAAATCGAAGCATTGAATAATATCAACAATAATTTAAATCATAGTATCAAGAATCAAATCATGCAAAATAAGATTCGTGTTCTCAAACTACCTAGAGATACAAGTGGTATGTTCTTAAAAGCGTTTTAATAAAAATACAGTGGCTTTCATGTGGGTTCAATAAATGATAGGAACAAATTTTTTTCAATTCATTTAATTTTTTTGTTTATTTTTTAATCATTTTACATGGTATTTTTGGAAGCATAAAATATGGTAAAAAATAAAAAAAAACATCCATGTGTATGTGCATATAGATGTGGAAAGGCTCTCTGTGTCCAATGACAATCTGAAAAAGATGTACCTATAAAATCATCACATAGAAAAAAATATACCAACATCATATCAATGAATTTCCACCACAACCAAATGAATTTGGATGATAAAAATATGTATGATGAATGATCAACACTACTACAGTGCCAGAATAAAACAGATTGCGATAAATGCATGTCATTTTAATAACTAAAAAAATAAATTAAATGAAACTAAATTCAGATAAAGGAAAACAAATAAATTATAGGTTTCCTCCCATCAATCACTATGTGTGATTTCTTAGGTTTATCTAAAGGTATAGACCATTTAATTTTTGGTTTAAATTCATTAAAACAACACTTAGTTGGATGCCTAAGAGGTTAAGAGAGGTCCTGGTGGCATCCAGGGCTTGGTTGAAGCCTGGATCACTGAATATGGGGAATAAAGGTTAGGACACATGATTTTTCAAACCATGAAGCCAATTGAAGGTCTCAGATAGTGGGAAAATGAATGGTTTTCACAACGTTAATCAAACTGTATGCCTAACCATGTTAGGTGCCCTGTTGAACCAGAACCTGTTGCACATTTTTTGCATGGTTTGAGAAACCATTCATTCAAAACAAGTGACCCCTGATACATGGGTAAAAATTAAAATGTCATTTTAATGTTTTTTTAACCCATTTTTTCTCCCCTCCCCACTCCACTTAGGATTTACCCCTCTTCTGGGTGCATGACAGTCTTCCTCCTTCCCCATGGAGGTTTTGATCAATTTTTATCCTTATTAATTCATTTTATTCACCATTATAAGCTATTAACTCCTCTTGGTAAGCACTTCCTTATGAAACACTTGATTTATTGGTCCCTCCTATTATCATTGTATTATTTATATATGATAAGTTTTAGAACAATTTTGGGGGTTTTTATAAATCTCTTGATTTATCCTATTCATGGTTGAATCAATCCTTGTTTTTGGATGTTAAAATTATTATGACCATGAGGTAGAGAATATACTCTTTTCCCCCCTTCAATTTCATTAATTTTTTCCATTGCACCATTTTACCACTAGCTGGAACGTAGAAGAAATGGTTGGTTATCACATATTAAATTAATAGGGATGGTCTATTGTGTCCGTAGTGATTGTCACTCATTGAGAAACCCATATATGGTTTTCCTATTTACTTTTAGAAACCCCATTGGTTGTGTCCAAACAAAATGGATGACTTTCCCTTTTATCTACATGTGGAATTTTCATTGGTGGTGTGTGGAACCTTGGTTACATGTTTTGAAATTATAAATTGAATTACACAGGGTGTTAAACCATGAATTAGATCCCTTTGATAGTTTCTAGGCTTAATTATGATGGATTTCCTCATGTGTAGTGCCTTAAACCTCTATAATACCTACAGTTTATTGAAATCAATACGCCTTACATGCTAACTTTCTCATTTCTAGTTACATGAATACCTTTCCTTATAATGACATCCTTATGCCTTGTGCTAAAAGCTCAAATTTCAAGCAACGTGCCTTTATTAGTGGTATTGTACTTAAATTACCACGTTTATTCCAAGTGCACTATGATAATTCCTTAGGTTAAAAGCTTATTCTTAATATCATGTGAAATTTCTCCTCTTTTTTCATGCTAGATTCTTATGCCTTGTTTGGTGATCCTTTCTTTGGCTATTTAAATGTTTTAAATGAAATTTGATGCTTTGTAAATCTTGATATATTGGGATTATGAAATAATATAAATGACATATTGGTAAGAGTCATGTTTATTCCATATGCTTTGCTTACATTTCTTGATTATAAAAGTTTCTTTATGCTTATTCCCTTGTAAGTGGAATGAACTATATTGATGGCTTTGGAATTCTTATTATCTTGTTTTGTTAGGATGCATGTATTGAAATTCAATTGTTTAAGTCTTATTCCTTTTAGATTAATATTTATACCTTACTTACTCTTATTTAATGCTTATTTATTTGCTAGATGAAATGTGACTTTCTTAATCATCTTGAAGTTCATAACTTGGTTAAATGGAATTCATGTGGTATTGAGATGATTATTGTTGGATAGAAATCATATATTCATTTCTTAATATGTATACCTTGTTTGATATATAATTTATCATAGGTTGGGAGTGAACATGGTTTCCTTATTAAGGATCCATGGATGGACACTTCATTCTCGATGGGTTACAACCCGACACGCTGGGGGTGATTCTTTGGCTTTCCAAGAAAGGGATTACCAGGAGGATTCTTATACTCTTGAATGATACTGGTTCTGTAGGGTAGAAACTATGGATGAACTTTTTTAAACATATGGCTATGCCATGCCTTGGGTGATACTCAGTCCCCTTGTGTTTTTCCTTATGTATAGTTATGAATGCTTGTGCAATGACGTAGATATAGGAACCTAAGCTAGAACATGTGCATGAGGATATGTTTTGTTAGTTTCCCTATTTTCATTTTTACATGTTATATATATTGTGACCTGCATAGGTTTCTTATTCAGATTTCCATCATAGGCTGAAGTAGGTGGTATGGGATGGGTGTCCATTTAGGAACTTGGACCAAGATCTAGTTGTTTACTTATTTATTGCCCTTTCATTTACTATATTTGGCACACTATCTTTCATTTAGAGCATGAAATGGAAAGGCTAGACATAATGGGTGATAGCCTACTTAGATTATATCTCACACCCAGCACAACCACCATTTGGCACCCGAGTAGACATTATAACCACAAGTATGGATAAAGGGAAGTGGCATGCTTCAAACGCTTGATTGTGATTTTTGTTTAGGATGGAGCTTTGGGGGCAGAGGATTGAGACCATGCTCGAGATATTGTGTAACATTTTTTGTTCTTTTTTAGTTTTTGATAGCATGTTGTATAATCTTGTACATACATCCCTTGAACTTCCATTTTTTTATAGATTCTATACATGAAATCATCGCCATTTTTTTATACAGTGTTGATATCCATTTTCCAGCTGTTTACTTTAATTGTATGACTCGTTCGTTATCTTCTGTTGTTATCTTCTTATCTATATTCTTCCTATAATTATTATAATTTCATAACACTATGTTATACCTAATTCTATGAGGGGATATTTGTCCCATGGACAGACCTATGGCCCTCTCTACTAGTCGGCAACCTATGGTGTTCAAGTAGATGCACTTGAGGTCATGTAGCCCACCGTCTTAGGGCCTGATTTTGTGTCACTTGGTGCAGGGCGCAACAAAGTGGTATCATAGGGGTTATTTTCATTTTGTATTCCTATCTGGGTTATAAAAGAGACTAGGATATAGGGATTTGTACTTGACCACATGCTCGGATATAGCTAACCCATGTATAGGGGACACCCAAATTTCCTATGTTGGTAATTGCAATTATTGATTATGACATTGATGGTTGATACGACTTCTCTATTTCGGACACACATGATATGTGTTGTTATTGATATTGGTCTGATTGGAATGATGATTTCTTATTAGTCCATATTGATGATATGAGGGAGTTTAAATACATGCATCATACTAGGGACTATAGGGAATGAATTTTCATGCATAATTTCATGCCACATCTACTTTTAGTGTGCATATGCCTATTTTCATGTGATTTCCTCTATGCTTAGTTTTTATATCACGTAGTTTTGGATGTTATAATAAAATTAGTGTGCTAGTTTTTTCTTACATGGATATGTTATGGTTTGGGTTATGTGGACACTACCTTCAACTCATGAGGTGTATGTGCCCTCAGGGATTGGGATGGTGATCCACCTAACTCAACCAAATGAAAAAGGGTAATTAAATCTTTAAATTTAAAAAAACCCCTATTAAAATGAAATTTTCACCTTATCTGGTAATGTGTGTCCTTGAACTTACTTTGTCATGGGATGTATGCCGGATTCCTTGTATACCCTTGAGGCCCTTTCCTCTTATCTAGATATGGCTCTTGGAGAAGGCTTTCAGTGGTGTTATGATTAGAGGCAGGCCATGATCCTATCCTCTTTTCACTTTCATTATATATTGTTCCATGATTTGGGGGTCTTAGTACCATACCATATTATTTTGGTTTTCTTTTCTACTTATTCTATCTATTATAAATCTTTCATGAGTCATGCATTTGGAAATTGTAGTGTTATGCCACCACGATGTACTTGTACTACACACCAAGATAGTGGTGATGAGAACACTCCATATGTGGTGGGCCATGAGACACCAATTGTACCTCCTATAGTGACTCCTAAGACACCTCCTTTTGATCTTCCACTGGACATTGATGCACAGTTTAGGGATATTTTTATGAGGTTTATGCAGACTATTCAGGGTACTCTTCGGCCTTCCCCATCTATGGAAGAGTTTACATGGGACTTTAAATAGTAGTATCCTCCCACTTTTTCTAGGAATTGAGATCCTCATGTTATAGATTCAAGGATAGAAGATATGATATCCATCTTCAGCCATATTGAGATGCCTCTAGAGTGGAGGGTCAAGATTGTTACCTAGATGCTTCATGACTCCATCATGCATTTGTGAGATGTCATATCTCAGTCAAAGCATTACCGAGACATGAGCTTGGAAGACTTCTATTCAGACTTATTTGATCACTTATTTCAATATAATTTGAGAGATGATTGAGCCAAGGAGTTCTTAAATCATCAGTAGGGCTCCATGATAGTGCTTGATTATTCTCCATGCTTCACCGAGATTCAGTTTTTTTCTTCATCTCTGATGGGTGATGAATTGAATTTTTTGATATGCTTTGAGGATAGTCTTGGATATGATTTCCACTCATAAGTGAACATATTTTAGTTGACTACCATTATAGATATAGTGATCCCAAACTTGATCACTTAGTAGAATCCTAGAGAAGCTAGTCTTGTGAGCCAGGTCTGTTTTGTTCCATGTCAGGGAGATCATTCTGCAAATTATAGAGAGCAGCATTTTGAGGGTGCATGTGGGGAAATTTATAGCCAGGTGACACATACTAAAAGTTACATAGTACGTCACCAATGCGGAAATATAGGCCAAAAGAATCCATGTTGCATGAGGAACCCAATGGAATGCTATTCTTTCACTAAGATATATCATTTACAGTGCATCTATCATTATATTCCTCCATCATCTAGTGGAAGGGGATCTGTACCAACACCTTTATCAGGTACAGGATATGTGATACCATGATAGTCTTGGAGTATCTCATGTACTTAATGATCAGGATGAGGTAGTGGCAGCCGTGATTGAGGTAGTCATGGCTCAGATCATCAGTTACAGCATAGTGTATTTTCTTGGGCTAGCCAGACTGCATAACAGGGCTTTGGTAAAGTCCATATATATGCAGTGCATCCAGCGCTAGAGGAACAGAGTCCAGGGCCATCTATGATTCGATTTACTATATTAGAAGCATCTACTCTAGTGTCTTCCCTTTTTTGATATAGGTGTATCACACTCTTTCATATCTACTGCATGTGTGGAAAGACTTGGTCTTACTATCGAGTACTTTTGAGGTGTTACGTCCCTCAACACACTGATATGGGTCAGAAAAGAGGGTATACTCCAGTTTCAAGAGTTCCCCCAGGAGATAGGTGGTTACCATTTCTTCTTGAATTTCTTTATCTGCAAGATGACTGACTTCAACAACATCCCCAGTATGGACTGGCTCTTGCTTTATCATTCCCCATAGGATTACTATCACTATCAAGTATCATACACATAACTAAAGGGTAGTGAGTATATATACAAGGATAAATGGGATATGTAGGAAGATCAAGCTAGACCCAATAGAACTAGGCTTTTTAGAGTGACAACTTATTTAGTGAGCCTCTTTATGAGTGGTCAAGGAATGAAACTCATGGACTTCCTTTCTATTTTGGATAACTTTATGGATGTATTACCTAATGATTTCTACATCTTACCTCCTGAGAGAGAGGTTGAGTTCACAATTTGTCTAGTTACAGGTGTGGAACCAGTGTCCATTCCTCCGTATAGGATGGCATTGAAAAAACATCAACAACTCAAAAATAATATTGATGATCTTGAGGCTAAGGGTTTTATCAGACCCAGCACATCTCCATGGGGTTCACCAGTTCTTTTTTCTAAGAAGGAGGGTGGTAACCTATAAGTGTGTGTGGATTATAGTTAGTTGAAATAGATTACTGTGAATAACCGTTATCCATTTACTTGTAGAGACAACATCTTTGGCCATCTCTAAGGAGCAACAGTTTTTCCAAGATCTATTTGAGGTCGTTCTAGAATCCAGTTCAAGTGAGACAATCAGATATACCATGTATAGCATTCTGAAGCCGGTATTTCTTTCCCAAGTATTTGGTTATGTTGTTTGGTATGACGAATGCACCGATGGACTTTATGGATTTGATTAATTGGTTTTCTCACCCATATCTTGATTCATTCATGGTAGTCTTCATAGAAGAAATATTGGCATACTCATATACCATACATGACCATGGAACCCATATTGAGATCATGATGAGTACACTGAGAGAGAACCAGCTATATGTAAAGACCAATAAATACCACTTCTATATAAGTATGGTTCACTTCTTGGTTCATGTCGTATTAGAGGATAGTATATCTATTGACCCATATATGGTGAGTGCTGTAGTTTCCTCAGAATATCCCCAGAATTTTTTTGACATATGCAGCTTCTTAGGGCTTGCAGGATATTATAGGCATTTTATCTGGGATTTGTCCTTCATAGAATCTCCTCTTAAAATCCTGACTAATATGGGTGTGTAGTTACTATGGTCTGAAACTTGTGATAAATCCTTTCAAGAGTTGAAAGGAAGACTCACTTCAGCTTCAATTATGATTCTTCATAAGCTGGGAAGAAATTATATAGTTTATTGGGATTCTTCAGGGATTGGGTTGGGTGCAAATCTGATGTAAGGTTATTGAGTCATAGTGTATAGATCTTTCTAATAGAGGCTTAACGATATAAAATATCCTACACATGATCTCGAGGAATTAGTTTTTGTTCAAGATATTCACTATTGTAGGAATTATCTTTCAGGTGAGTGGTTTATTCTTTATATAGATCATAAAATCTTAAAGTACATCTCAACACAATGGGATTTTAATTTTAGGTAGCATTGGTGGGTAGAATACCTGAAGACTTTTGATTTTGATTTGACTTAGACATCTTGTAAATAAAATGCCAGGGCTGATGCTTTGAGCTGCAATACATAGACACAAGTCGTTCAAGTGGCTACCAGTGAGTGGAAGATGATGGATATGTTTTCTAAGTTACATCTGAAGGTTCAAGAGTTGCACTGGTTGCCAGTCTTAGTAGCTTTGGAAGTGAAATATTATCTTCTATAATGGATTATAATTCCAGAATTATCAGATTCTGAGGGCCTCATTCAGAGGGAGAGTATTGCCAAAGGAAACCCAGCTTTGGTTCAGGTTGTTGATGGCAGTGAGACCCTAGTTTATCATGGGAATGATTGAGTACATTTAGATATATAAGAAGAGAAAATGAGGGAATTGCATGCCTCATTTTGAGAAGTTCACCCTGGGATTACCAAGATATATTCGGATATGCATCATCGGTATTTTTATCCTGGTATAAAAAAGCTAATAGTGGGATTTATCACTCGGTTATCCACATGATAGTAGGTGAAGTTAGAGAATTAGTGACCTTCAAGACCTTTAAAACCACAATCTTTTCCTAAGTGGAAATGTAATGACGTCACCATGGATTTCTTTATAGGCCTTCCAAGATCTCATCGAGGAAAAAACACGGTATGGGTGATTGTCGATAGGTTTACCAAAGTCACCCCCTTCTTGCTGAACCGAGATACCTACACTGTTGATGAGTTGGGTATAATTTAAATCCATGAGATAGTGTGACTTCATTTTTTACCCTATTATATTGTCTCATCCCGAGATGGTCAATTCACATCACGGTTTTAGAAGGGGTTATATAAATCACTAGGTTCACAGGTGCTCCTGTGTATTGCATATCACCCTCAAAAGGATGGTCTTTCTGAGTAGTCTATTTGGGTATTATTAGATATGCTCAGGAACTGTATTTTTAATTTTGTAGGATCCTAGGAGAAACACGTTCCTCTGGTTAAGTTTTTCTATAATAATAGATTTCAGCCAACAATTCAAATGGATCTGCATGATTCCCACTATGGTAGACCATTCTTTTCACCTTTTTGTTGGCTTGAGGTGGGTGAGACCACTCTACTAGGTCCTCATATCATTCAAGAGACTTAAGAGTAAGTTCAAGTGCTTCAAAGGAATATGGGTACAACTTAATCAAGGTAGAATTATTATACCAATCATCATCATAGGCCTTTGGAGATTTAGGTGGGACATTGGGTCTTTCAATGTGTTTCATGTCACTTAGTACATAAACGAATTAGGAGATAGGGGAAGTTATTGTCGAGGTATGTCATGCCTTTCAAGATAGTAAAGAGAGTTGGGATGGTAGCCTATCGGTTGTTGTTAGCTTAAAGGTATCATTCCATACACAACATATTCCATCTATCTCAGCTTTGTAGTGTCATCATATAATGAACCAACCTAGGTTACCCTCAAAATGGAACATGACCTGATCCTCACATACTCACAGGACATTCCCAATCCCCACAGGGTGGAGAAAATCACCCGGGCATCAATCTAAAAACCAAAGGGAATGATTTTTACCAACCTATACAAAATCATGGCACATATATACACATGAAAAAGAAAGAAAAAATGGAATAATAATAAATATATTCCAAAACTGTAAGAATATAGTGGAAAAAACAACTTTAGAAGTGGATAAAACTTCTAAAGGCAAGTCTAACCACAAAGGAAAAAAATTAAACAACTTCTCCAAGTGGTGGAATGGATGAACTCCCAAAATCTCATGACCAAAAACCCAACCCAGCTGACACAAAACCTTACCGCCTCACTATGGCACCATTCCATTCCATGCAATGGAAGACATAAAAAGTTCTACACAACACCAAAGAGGTGCACTAGGTGTGAGAAAATGTGCTCAATAAGATCCAACCCAGGTGTTCCATTACTAGTATCTGTATTAAAAATCTTGTGTGCTCATTTTAAATATAACACATCATGATAAGTAGTAAATAAATTTCATAGAAAACGTGGTAAACATTTCAATTTTATAATATTTGTAAAAAATTATGGTATATCAATTTCGAAGAACATTTTTCTAAATCATCTTTAACAAGAATAAATATAAATATAAAGGATAAAATAATACAAATACAAGAAATAAAAAATATTAGTAGAAATAAAGGCGTCGTAAAACTAAGGAATAAAAAAGTTCAGGAAGTAAACTACTCATACCCATTAATCTATGAACAATGCACTATGTTACCTGAAGACAATGATCTACACTAATGGATGAAGGAGACACCAGAGAATGTGAAGCTCCAACATCATATATGTACCTAGATCCAATAATATACACTATAGGAAAAGAGGAAAACCCCATCAAGTGAACCCCCAAAATGGATGATGGCCTCAAGATAAACCTCCCACGTAGTACCCAAGGTAACCCATTTCATCATTTTCACAACATCTTAATATTTCAAAAATCATTTCAAAACAGTTTCACAAATCCATTTCAATGCTTTTAAAATATCCTTTTTCTATCCATTTATCAGCAATCATAGAAAAACCATTTTATTTAAAAACTCTTTTCAACGCACACAAATCAATCATGACAATTACTTGTATAAATCAGTTTATAAAGCATGAAAAATAAGGTTCATCGACATAAGACAGAGATTAAACCATCTACCATGAACTAGGATAGCACAAGCCAGCAACGGGATCCACTAGCCACGAAAAACCAAATATGTATACAAAGGCCCTAGAATTTGATCCACATAACATGATTTATCCAATTTAGAAACAAGGGGTTGGTGAAACGAATAAAACCCACATACCATAAGAAGGAACTCTCATCGTGCCACAACCAATATAGGAATGACCTCCAGAACGAGATCACACAATGGGTCTCAAGAGAAGACAAGAGAAAACACTAACATAGTTCAAAATATCTGATAATCTTAACCCAAGGGCGCTATCAAGATCAATGGAAACAAATAATTAGAAAGATCAATTACCTATAGAGATGCACCACAACCGCAATGTAGATTGAACACCGAATAGATTGATCTAAAAGGAATAGATTCTCCCAAAATTTCTCAAGAGGAGCTTTGGATTGATAGAAATAGAAAATTTGTAGCTGAATGGTCACTCAAACCCCAAATGGATCCCTAAAACATCCTTGTTGGATAATTACATGGAGTGTAATTCCTTTACATGCTGTTAAGTACATGGTGTTTAAGTAAGCTGAGAAATCCTTCACCTCAGATTAAAAATTTATTACATAAAACATTCATGATGTGAAACATATCTTCACATCATGTAACCATTTATAGTGTGAATTATATCATAACTTGAATCCAAAAACTCTTACACATCATGTAACCTAGTAACATGGCGTGAAATCCTCTTGAATCATGCATAATTAGTTGTTTAAATCTATGAGTCCAACAAATATCAAACTAAAAAATTATAGGTATCCTCCCAATTTTATCTCGACCTTAAACCAACAATGAAAAACTGAAAACTATGATGAGGTTAAGGACATACATGATAGGTTTTTTACAAGAAGTTACAAACTCCCCACCATAAAGACTTTATGTCCCTGGGATGTAATATAGATGATATAATCCCTTGAAAATATGAGGACACTAATCTTTCATCATCAACTCATGTTCCCGTGTCTCATGATAATCTGAACCATGGTTCCATAGTACTCTGACTAATGGAATTGACATCCCATGCAAGACTATTACTTGAGAGTCAATGATCTCAACTAGTTTTTCCAAAATAGAAACATCTGGCTCCAACCCAATTTCTTCCCAACATAGAATGTCAGTAGGATCATGATGGTTCTTCTTGAGATAAGGTATATCGAAAACATCATGAATAGTTATCAAATGAACCAACAATTATAATCAATAAGCATCCTTATCAAGAAACTCAGTGACCTAAAATGATCCAACATATCTCAGAGCCAACTTGAACTGTTTTCCAAGATGATGGTGACCCAACTGAGGAGAAACATTCTGGAAAACCCAGTCCCCAATGGAAAACTCTAGAGTACAATGCTACCAATTCGCATATGATTTATATCGACTTTGTTCTATAACCATATATCGATTCACATCCTGAATCTTTACCGACGTCTCTTGGACCAAACTTGGTCTAATTAATGAAAATTATCCCACCTCTGCCCAACAAAAAGTTGATCTGAAAGGGAAACAATACAACACCTCGAAGGGAGCCATTATTATCAATGATTGATAACTATTATTGTAAACAAACTAAACCATCCCCAAATGAAAATCCCATGATCTACCAAAATCCAAGACACAAGCATAAAGCATATCCTCTAGGATTTTAATTACATGTTTTGTTTGACCATCTGTCAATGGATTGTATGTTTTTCTCAACTTGACCTAAGTTCCCATTACCTCTTGGAGACTCCTCTATAACCTCAAGGTAAACATAGGATCCCTATTCGAAATAATTGTAGGACTCCCAGGTAACCTCACAATTTCTTGCGCAAACATCTTTCCCATATCTTCACCCTTAGTGGTGTCCTTGATTGGAATGAAATGAGAAAACTACATCAACCAATCAACAATTACCCAGATAGTTTTTTTCCTCAGGGTGTCCATGGTAATCCAACAACAAAATCCATGGAAATCTTATCCCATTTCTAAATAGGCACTGGGATATGATGAAGAAAATCAGAGGGTTTCAAGTGTCATTACTTTATTTTTTGTGGCTATAACAGCGGGATAGATAATCTTTGATGTCGTGATTCATACCCAGCCACCAAAATCATCGTCTCATGCCATAAAACATCTTCGCAGTGCCTGGATGAACAAACTATGAAGAGATATTACAATCAAACAATACTAAACTCCTCATAGATGTTGGGATGATAACCTACTTTCTAAAGTTGATTATACCATCCAAAGAGAGAGAACAACCAAAAACGGTCTCCCCAACATAAAGGTTTTCTCGAATTTTTATAAACTCAATATCCTACTGCTAAATCTGCAAGACAAAATCTAGGAGAGATGATGATAACTGAACATTGGTTAGAAACATACCTGAAACTTCCTCTTAAGCATCTAGGTGTAAATCAGTAAAAATCCCAATAAGGTTCTTCTCCTCCTTTGATTCTAGAATATCCTACGATTGTACTCTCCTACTAAGAGCATCTACCATGAAATTTCCTTTCCCTGGGGTGTTGGAAATATTAAATTCAATGTTCTGAAGGTATTATACCCATCATATTTTTCTGAGATTCAAGTGTTTCTATGAAAATATAAAACTAAAACTCTTATTATCAGAAAATACCATGAACCTTTCCCCAAAAATATGGTGTCACCAACATTTTAGTTCATGCATAACTAATGAAAGTTCTAAATAATGAGTGGGGTAATTCTTCTCATGTGGCCAAAGCTGATGAGATCCGTAAGCTGCCACATGATCATAATGCATAATAATGCATCCCAAATCATCATTAAAAGCATACCAAAATACCACATAACCCTTACCGGGCCCAGGAAAGATTATAATAGGAGTTAATGTCAAAATTAGTTTTAGTTCATTGAAAAAAGATTGAAACTTCACATCCTAGGTGAATTTCCCCACCTTCCTAGTAAGAGTAGTCAAAGGTGACACAAACTTCGATAAATCCATAAAAACCATTTGGTAGTATCCATAAAGACCATGTAAGCCTCAAATTTCATGGACATTATGTGGTTCCTTCCATGACAAATAACCTTTACCTTCTCCAGATCAACTGATAATCCATGTTCAGAAATTGTTTTCCCTAATAAATTCATATATTGAATCTAGAAACTAAATTTCAAAAGATTTCCTTACAATAAATGACTTATCAGAATTTCAAGAACCAAACATAGATGGAGTTCATTCTCATGCTCGTATTTAGAATAAACTAGAATATCATCCATGAACACTAACACAAAATTTTCAAGATATTGATGGAATATCGGATTCATAAAATCTATAAAAACTACAAGAGTGTTATTCAGATGAAAAGGGATCAAAAGATATTCATAATGGACATACCTACTTCTGAATGTTGTATTTGGTACATCAGACTCCTAAACTATGCAATGATGGTAACCTGACCAAATCTCAATCTTCAAGAACCACTTTCCCCCTTTAACTGATCAAAAAAAATCATCCACACTTGGAAAATTATATTTTCTATTAACTTTTACTCGTTTAAACTTTAGATAGTCCAACACAACTAAAGTGAACCATCTACTTTCTTGGAAAAGATAACTAGGGCTACCCAATGATAAACACTAGGTAAAATGAAACCTTTTTCCAAAAGTTCATCCAACTAAATCTTGGGCCCTTTCAACTCTACTAGTGCCATACGATAATAATGTATCGATATCGGCTACATACCTATAACCAGGTAAATCATAAACTCTACCTACCTCTCTAAAAGAATATGAGATATTTCATCTAGGAAAACATAAATAAATTATTGAAAAATAATAGAAAAGTCAACAATAGGATAAATGTCATTGGGCTCAAACGCAACAGAAAATAAAAAAATTGTGGGCACTGGGTGGGAAGGCCCTGGACATCCTGATCTCGAGTCCCAATCCCCTTGAAAAACATGATATCTCACATCTACAGTAATAAATGAGACACAGTAATGAGAACAATCAACCATATCTCAATGAGCAAAAAACCAATCTATACCGATGATGATGTCAAACATATCCAGATCATGAATGAGGAAATCTGAGGCCAACTCTGTATCGAAAACTATTTATGAACAAGAAGGACACTAAAACCCCTGATCTCTCTAATTTCTAAGAGGTTTCACTAACTCCACTAAAAATTGCATAAGTTCCATTAGATGTTTAATAATATCCTCAAATAATTAATATATAAATTAGTGGGAGGAACCAGTATCAAATAAAACAATCACTACTGAAGATGCAATAGGGATAGTATCTCTCACTATTTCCCAACCTGCATCAACTTCTACTAAACTCTCATCTACTGCGTGAAGGTGATTCACTCCTAAGTACTATGGTTGGATCCCTATAGTCTTTGAATCTTCTGACTGCATCGCAATAGCCTTGGAGCTGATGAATCCTGAACATAACAAGGTGTAGTCCTAGCCTGAAAAAAGCATTGTATATGACTGACATGTCAACAACTATTTCTCATCTTCACAAGTATAGGGAAAAAATGTCTGGTGTGTCCATTTGTGAAACACTGGTATCAAGTCATAGGCACATTACTAGGTGTAGCAGAAGGTGCAGAGGAGGCTTGCTGTTAAGACCCACCAACACCACTTCTACAATGATCCTTCCACTTCCTCTTATTCCCATTCAGGCCAATGAATCTACCACTAGATGGAAGATAAGAGTTTGGAAAACCAACCTTGCTTGCCATATCCATATCTTCCATAATATATTTATCTACCATCTCTACATAGGTAGAAATATTCAACCTAAATACCTACTATCTGATATCCAGTCACAAACCGTGCAGGTACTTTTGAGCCTTCGACTGGTCATATTCACCACGTACAGAGAAAAATGGACAATCTCAACAAACTAATTGTTGTATTATGACACTAAATTCTCTCCCTACAGTAAATAAAGTAACTCAATAGTCTTTTCTAACATCAATGACTTTGAACAAAACTGCTAGAATAATAGGGTTTTGAAACCCTTCCAATCCATATCCAAGTGCTTGTCTGCCTAGACTATAGAATCCCACCATCACTTTCCATATCCTTTAGCATGAACATTGTGCACTTTACCGTAATATTCTCATGTTTATCTAGAAATTGGAATATTTTATCGATCTTATCTAGCTTTTCCTCCGCCTCTTGAGGTTCATTCGTTCTTTTAAATGATGGTGGCTTCTCATGCAAGAATTCCTGCAATTGATCTCCCTATACTCCAGCTCCTGGATGCACCTAATCAACCACATTTTGAACTCATGGTGCATCTTGATCACAACCCAAACTGACCTATGATAGACTTGATGAGAATCTAATCCACTGGAATATTTCATTATAAAGCATTAGCTACACCTTCTAGAGGAACTCATGGAAGAAATCTCAGAGGCATACTACTGACCACTAAATCAAAAGTAATGATCTGACAATAGAGTAAATATCAGTTTAAACCAAATAACCAATAAGTAAAAACTAAGATTTAAAACAAAAACCAACACTAGAGACACATATCATAACTTCCTGTGGTAACTTGAGTCTCATCATGACAAGTGATGGCCAGGAACTCATCACAACATTCCTCTTATGTCCCAAAAATCCTATCTCTAATATAATAGATGTCCCAAGATAAGGACTCTAAGGAAAAACCTTATCTGATATCATTTTTTAATGAACTGACCTGAGATACCCTCAAAACTAGCACCTGAACCGATCTGTCACATACCCAAAGGGTGTTCCCGATCCCAACAGGATGGTGACAAGCACTTGGGCATCGATCAACAAACCATAGGGAATGATTTCACACAAACTATACAAAAAAATTAAATATATATACACATAGAAAAGAAATAAAAAGAATAGTAATGATAAATATATTCCATAACTGTAAGAATATAGTGTAAACAAAAAAACTATAGAAGTGGATAAAACTCTAAAAGACAAGTCCAATTGCAAGGACCAAAATGAAACAGCTGCTCCATGTGATGTCATGAATGAAATCCCAACATCGCACCACTATCTACCCAACCAAGATGACATGAAACCCCACCAAATCACTCTAGATCCCTGCCTTTTCCTATAATTAAAGACATACAAAGGTCTACAAACCACAAAAAAGGCTAGCAGTGTGTTACCTAATAGGTTCTACAAGATCCCACTCAGGTCTTCCATAACCAGTCTCTATATAATAACTCTTGTGTTATCATTTTAAATATAACATGGCATGATAAGTAGTAATGTAGTATTATATAAAACATAGTAAAAATATCTCTTTTATTCTAGTTCTAAAACAAAGGCAAGTATATCAATTTGGAAGCACATTTTTCTATATCATCTTTCAAAAGAAACAATATAGATGTCATGACTAAAACAGTACAAATCCAAGAAATACAAAATATAAGTATCATCAAAAGTATAACAATACCATGGAATACAAATGATCAGGTAGTAGACTACTCATACCCATTAATATATGAATAGTTCATTGTGGTACCTAAAGCTAATGATTTAAACTCCATGACCAGGGAGACACCCTATAAATTAAAACTAAAACATAATATACATACCTAGAGCCAATAATATTCACTCTGGGATAAGAGGAACACCCCAGAAAGTGAACCCCCATAATGCACAATGTCCTCAAGCTAAACCTTCCACCTAGTACCCAAGGTAACCCATGTGCTCATTTTCACAACATATCAATGTTTAAAAACCCATTACAAAACTATTTCACAAAACCATTTACATTATTTGAAAATAGAATTTTTATTTCCATTTATCAACAATTAGGAAAAAACAATTTTTCTATAAAAACTATTTTCAACACACATAAATAAATATTGCCAATTCCTTGTATAAATCTATTTATAAATCATGAACAATAAGGTTCATCAACATAGGCTATATATGGAACCACCTACCACGAACTCGGGTTACACACACCTACAATGGGATCCACTAACAACAAAACCCCAATAATGTCTATAAAGGCCCTAGAATCCATTCCACGTAACAAGACTGGTTCAATTTAGAAAACAAGGGGTTGAAAAAAAGGATAAAACCCACATACCTTAATAATGAACTCCCATCGCACCATAACCAACAATAGAACGACTTTTGGAACAAGATCTCACAACATATCTTGGAAGAATACAAGAGAAAACATCAAATTAGATCAATAGAACTGATAATTTTAACCTAGAGGCACTATTATGATCAATGGAAATAAATATGTGGAATAATCACTTACCAGAAGAGATACACCATAGTTGCAATATAGATTTAATGTTGAATGGATCAATCTAAAAGGAATGGAGTCTCCCAAAATCCTTGAAGAGGAGATTTGGTTCAAGAGAAATGGAAAGGTGGTAGCTGAATAGTCACCCACAATCCAAAAAATGCCCTAAAACTTCCCTAATTAGGGAATTACATGGTTTATAATTCCATTACATGATGTGAATTCCATGGTGTTTAAGTACGCTGAGAAATATGTCACCTTGTATTAAAAATATATTACTTAAAACAATCACAACATGTGACATATATTCACATCGTGTAACCATTTATAGTGTGAATTATTTCACAAATTGAATCCAACTACTCTTAAACATCATGTAACCTAGTTACACGGCATGAAATCCTCCTACATCATGCAAAAAAAGTTGGTTAATGTTAAGATTCTAACAATTATCTGAATTCACTAATATAGGTATCCTATCAATTACTTCTCAAACTTATACCATAAAAGAAAAATGGAATCCCACAATGAGGTTAAGGAAATACCTGATAGGTTGGTAATGTGATGTTACACATCATGACTCACCTCATTCATTAGGTCATGATGATATCGAGCAAGAGGTGGATGCATCCTTTGAGAATCATCCAATCTGTATCATTGACCATAGTACGAAGGTTCTCTGAGGTAGTTATACTCCTTTATTCTGAGTGATATAGAAACATAGATGTGTTAAGTACAAGAATTGGGAGTATAAGGACGATGCATATGCATAGTGTTTGGAACTCTTCTCAGATGATGTCGTACCATGCTCATAAGGGTAACTCAGGGAGAAGTAGTTTTAAAGAGGGAAGGTTGTAATGTACCGGATTTATCAAAAGGTATGAAACATTTAATTCTTGGTTTTAATTCCTTATTAAAGCCCTTAGTTTAATACCTAGGAGGTTAAGAGAGGTATCAGGGGTTTTCAGGGATCATTTGACACCCGAAGCACCAAAAATGGGGAAAACGTGCTAGGCCACATGGTTTATCAAACCGTGCACCTAAGGAGCCTGGTCATACAGCCAGTTTTAGATCTCAAATAGTGGGAAACTCATGGTTCTCACATGATTAATCAATCCTTGTGCCTAACCATGTGTGGTGGCTGAGTGAAGTAGATCATTCCACATACTTGGAGCATGGTTTGGAAAATCTTGTGCCCAATCCGTGCACCCCTTATTGTGTTGCTGAAAATTAAAATATTATTTTAATGATTGGTTTTTAACCCACCTTTTCTCCCCTCCCCTCTCCACTTGGGATTTACCCATCGTCCAAGTGCAAGAAGGTCTTACTTATCCTCCTTGGGAGTTTTGATCTATCTCCCTCCATAGTGATCCATTTTATTCATTGTCAAAATCTATAGACACCTCTTGGTAATCAATTCCTTCTTCACCCCTGGATTTCTTGGTTCCTCCTCTTCTCGTTGAACTATTTCTACAAAATGAATTTTTTCCATATTTTGGGGGTTTTTATAAATCTCTTGATATCACCCATTCTTGGTTGAATCTATCCTTGTTGTTAGATGTGGGGAGTAATATGACCCTGAGGTAGGGGATTTACTCTATTTTTTCCTTTCAATTTCATTGATTTTTTGAGTTGCAACTTTGTGCTGCTAACCAGAACCTACTGGTAAAGCTTGGTTATCACATATTAAATAAATCGGGACTCTCTACCATGGGTGTAGTGACTATTTTTAATGAATAAACCCATCTATGGATGTCCACTTTTCTTTTGTAAACCCCATTGGTATGTCCAACCAAAATGTCCTACTTTCCCTTTTCTATACATGTGGAATTTTACTTGGTTGTGTATGGCACTTGGTTACATGTCTTAAAATGATAAAATGAATTAATAAGGGTATTGATCCACGAATTGGATCCATTTTATAATTTCTAGGCTTGATTGTAGTGGATTTTACCATGTATAGTGCCTTATACCTTTTTCATACTTGATATTTATTGAATGAAATATTTGTTACCTGCTAACTTTTTCATTTCTAGTTACATGAATACCTTTATTTATAATAAAAACCTTATTCATTGTGCTAAAATATTACACGTCATGTAGTGTGCCTTTTTGGTGGTATTGTACTCAAATTCCCATGATTATTCCAACTGCACTATGATAATGCCTTATGTTAAATTCTTATGCTTAATATCATGTGAAATTGATCACCTTACAACAGAGGTATTTGGAAGGACACCGGGGATTATAGCAACATCTACCCCTAGTTTTAGTTACTACCTACCTTGAGAATATGATAGGGGGTTTATTGAAATGAAAATAACAATTCATAAATAGGGGGAACATATAATGATACATGTTGAAAAGTTCATTGATCTATATAAAGCATTGATTGAATTATATAATAATACAACAGGATCAATCCCTGGTGATATTTCTTCAAAGGATGGTAGTGGGAAGGTAAATAAAAATACATAAAAATCATTTAGTACACTAAATTTTATTGGTTTTAGGTTTATATTTAAATATAAAACACTATTAAATTTTCAACATAATTATAATGCTGTTTTCGATAATTGGGAGTGAGGATAGAGATCGAGATGGTATCGATCAAAGTTCATCATGTAGTGATTAGTGTTCAATTTGGATTTAGAGATGACGTGTAACTAAACTTATGACAAGATAACACTAATATGGTGATTTATAAACCATGTTGTGGTTTCTCCTAGGGATATTTGTATTTCTCTTACATTGCATGAAAATCTATATGCTTGGTTCATTTTCTATGTTTTATTGCAAACTTTACCTTATGATTTATTTTCAATGATTATTCTTTAAATGATGAATCATGAAACCCCAATGCCAATCTTATATTAAATATGATATAATTTCTTATATTTTAAATTTTTATGAGTTTTGAAATTTAACATTTATTTTTCAGAGTACTTTTTCTAATGAAAGGTTTCTATATGGATATGTGTAGTTATGCATAAAACCTTATGTTTGGGTAAAATAAATGAAGATAAATCTTATATATGTGATTTCCCTATGGAATAAGGTTAGTTCATGACCATGTGAGTTCAAGTAGTAACCATGTACAAATACATACACATGAGGATTTCAGTTCAATTTGGTGTAGTGTCCCTTTGAAGAAACACATCCCCATATCTCCATAGTTATGATATGATAATTATTGAGTTCATCAAACCATCTAAATAAATCTATGAATAATTTCTCCTAAAATAAAATATGCACTGAGCTATATTCCTATGACTGTTTTGAAGTCCTATAAATAGGTTTTTCCATGTACCATGTCCATGGTCTGACTCCATATAGTCATTTTATTTTTAGGACACTAGCCCCAATGATCAATAATCCCAGAGCTACTGATACATAGTTATCCAATGGAACCGTTGGAATAGACCACTACCTAAAACATCGCTTTCGACATTGTATAAAGATATTAGAATTATTAACTCCCATTGATCCTTCCTCTATGATAACCATGGAAACAAAGTACATTTCTACCCATACATCCAGCCTAGTCTCAACCTTTCAAGAGTACACCTCCATGAATTTTTTTCACTTCTATGATCATATTCTGATGAATTTATACATAGTTATTGAATAAATAAAAATATGTATCACCACTATTGCATAGAAACATGTTCTATAGACATGGGTTATCGATCTTGGGTTTTAACATAGTATGGTTAACTTATCTAAGACTTTTATGATAATAGAGAAATAAATGACAAACTTCTGGACTTCAAGAGTATCTTTAGATGATTCTACCCCAAAAAAAATATTCTTCTTAGTAACTCCCATTCAATGTTCCTAGTTAGCCTCCTAAAATTATAGGTAAATAAATCCAAATTTCTTTTCATAACTCCACCTTACTTTGCAATCTATTATCTTATATACTAATATTATAGTCCAATTAATTCATTATAATTCTCAATGATGAAGGTATGATTATTTATAATGGATCCTATGATATTATATTATCTTTTCATTTTTTGATTCTATTTCATAACTCAATATGGAGCTTTAATTCCTATCAATACTTCTAAAGACCACACTCACAACCATTATGTTCTGAAAAAAATCATATAGAAACCATGTATTTATATCCTTCCTTCCACTCATTCTTATGAACTCCTGATAAATATTCCTTAAACACCATATTATGTTTTAAATTCCATTAATCCATTTAGATGTCTCATGTGGAGCAATAAACTTATCAACAATCAACAAAAAACATAAATCCCCCACCATGGATCCTAGGTCATCTCAAAAATCTTCATCTATTCCCTATTTTATCTTATAGGACCATTCCATACACATTGTTTCATTCCACAACATGAAAAAACCACTACTCTAATAATCATGATGTTTCAAGTACGTGCCACATAATTCCCTTTCAAATGTTGAGTGATAGGAACCCCAAAGTCACTCATTCTGACTTAATGTAGGATATATAACACATGGTAGAAATGATAACCACCCCAAACTCATCCATGGAATTGGTTCAATATGTGTAAATGCATCCATCAAAGAATATAATTTCATGTCTTGTTATGTTATATCACAATATATCTTTCTCAAGGTAATTGAAAAAATTGTATCAATTTGAGAAACTAAAACATCATATAACTACATAATTTAAATGTTCCTTAAAGAAATAAATCAATCAAACTCATTACACTATATTAAATAAACCATATATTCTTTATATGATGTATTTCAATTTTTCTAACCACATATATGGTTCATTATTCCATCTAATTGCACATTAAAACAGTCTAAGAGTAGTATCACAAGAATCCTCTAATATCTAAAAAAACAACATTATAACATTAATTCATTCCTAAAAAATGCAACAATGTCCTATATAAATAGAACTCCCAATGAATCTAGACAATTTAAAGAAGAAGATTCTATATTCCAAAATTATTTTATAATCTACCAACCGATATCTAAATGATAATTTGGTGAAAAAAAAATTGTACCAGATTCACAATGGACATATACAATCTTTTATAAATCTCATACTACTTTATACAGTTTACATATTCTTAGTGAAAATTATTTGGAACCAAAGTAAACCATATAACAATAGGAAACTGGTAGTCTTCAAACCAAGTCCTAACATTCAAAAATATAAAAAACATGTCCCAAAACATAATCCTTCTTGGAGGAATTTCCATGTCATGGATAAAAATGAGATGCCACTTTTGGTTTATGAAAAAATTCTCTAAAATATTTGATTAACTTCTCAGTAGAAACTTTAATGCTCTTCTCTAACAGCTAGAATAAAAACCAGGTTGTGATACCACTTTTTAGGGACCACATAGAATGTTTGATCAATGGAAGAACTCCACTAAAATCACAATATGTAGAAAAATATTCTAGAAAAAAAATTAGATATAATATCTTTAATTATTCAAACTCAAAAAATAGTTTTTCTATGCTATCAAACCACTGTGTAGATACACTCTCTTCAAATATGGTTTTAGTAATCATCATGTACATCCCAATATACAGTGATTAACAGTAAATAAGAAGACTGATAAACTAATACATTAGAAAAAATTAAAAACACAATGCATAATTATTAAATTTTTTAGGATTCCTCCTATATAAATGGTATAATGACATCACACGTTCTCATTATAGAGAACATTTTCATTTTAGGGAAAACAGACCTTCCAATCTCCCTGCTCAGACTAACATATAAACTCTCACCAAAACCTTCTTACAACCATTAAATCTTATGGTTCCCCCATTTATGTATCCTTACTTATAGATTTTAAACATTTAATTTAGATTTGGTTCCTCAAGAATGTGATTTCAACCAGGTTAACGACCAAACAAGATCCACATCATCCCATTTCTTCTCAGATTTATACTAGATTTGGAAGGTAAGGTACTTTTTCCTATTATTTATCCTCACTCCACCCCCTTCCTCTCTATTTTTTGTTCCCCTATAAACACTAATAGTAGTGATGGTCTAATTTAGGGTATGGGAGGATCTTATTTTAGGGAATATTTTAAATAAGGCTTTTAAATGTCATTTCCTTAATAGGGTGTGCTTCCACCATTGAGGTGAGTGGTTTCAAGTTAATTTAGGTAGGCATTTTTGTGTAAATATTTTCTTAATTAGTTTCTAATGATTCTTATTCATTTTTTATGATATTATCTTGGGTATTACCATTGTGCACTATGTTTGTATCACCTTATACTCATATTATCCATATGGACTTACTTTGTTTTATTTTTTCTTCATATTATGATTTATTGAGATGATTATTCCTATTTGATTGTTTACAATATTTATTTTATGTATTAATTTAAATTTAAATTTGTTTTCAAAAACTAAAATTAAATTTTTTTTTCAAAATTTAATATTGGAATTTTTCTAAAGGATAAAAATAAATTTTATTTTTTTTATCATAAACTCGGATGTACAAATTTTAATTTCTTTATAGTATAATTTAATAATATGGTGGATCCATGCCTTGGTGGATAAATATGTGTTTTTTAGTTAATGGTTTCATTGGATTGATTAATTTATTCACATGGGATTCAAATATTAGGTTTCAAGATGAATAATTATTTCATTATAATTATTACTACTCTAATTATGTTATTATAAGTATTCTAATTATTTTGTTTTGTATATTTTCATATTTATATTTTCTGTCTGGTTGTTCTGGGGATGAAGATTCAATAGCTGTAGTTTTTTTTTTTTGAAAAGTGATATATAGAGGCATTTTAAACCATCGCTATAAAATGTAAAAATTTGTTCTAGCGGCGACTTCCCCTACCAAAAAATGGAGAGTGGATAGTAGCAGTTAAACCACCGCTATTTCTTATACATTTTTTTAAGAGGAAAAACTACTGCTAAAACAAAAAAAATGCTAAATTGACATTCTAGGAAGGTTCCATGAACCTAATTCTAAACGCATGGAACCAACACGAGTTTGATTCTGACATCAACTTTAGTAGCGGTTTTTAGAAACTTTCACAGAACTATATGGACAAATTTTAGACCACCAGAAAATTTAAACAAACTACCACAATTAGTAAAATTTGTTATAGTAGTGTGTAATGGTTCTTAGACTTTAATAATATCATTGATACATGTCATGAGTCACGCACTAATATTTAATAACAAAAACATCCAGTCAATATGTTGGAGTGAAGTGGGGTACATTTGATGCATTATTGTAACACCCTAAGATTTCATAGTACGTTATTTCTTCAACGTAATTCAATAACTTGCACTACACACAACACTGAGTCCAAGCGCACCACGACTTACCGAACTAGCCGTTCAAAAGAGGTTATGAATAGTATTAACTGAATTTTGAAATTTATATAATACTTATAATTTTAGAATTTATATTATGACTTTTTTTATACATAATGTAAGAACAAATTAATTTTTCATATAAAAGAAGTATTTTTCAAAAAAAATCACCTTTACCACATTTTAATGGTGAACCCTTTTTAAATATAATATTTGAAACTTTTATGTATTCAATTTGACAAAATAAACATGTTATTTAGAATCAGGACATAAGAATTTAGTTTCAATAAATTTTTGGTGTTTTTCTCATAACTTTCATATCTGGGGGAATAGTGAAAATACTATATTTTAACTGAAAACAAATTTTTTAATAAAAATAATTTATAGTGTTAAATTATACATTTTAATGGTTTGGAAGTATAAATAGATTATATTTTTACCATTTAATCTAATTTTGGTCATTTTAAGTAATTTTACTTTGAAATTGGATATAAACAAGTGTCAATCCTTTGATTATTATTATTTCTTAAAAATACGCCTTTTGGTTTTGAAAATGGAAATTAATTTTAAATTAATTAATGAAACTTATATGTTTTAAATTTGGTAAAATAGACATCATTTTGGGATTCATAATATTGAAATTAGCCTAGGGTAAATTTTTGGTATTTTTCTGAAAACGTTCAATTTTTTATGAATAGTGAAAAACACTGAGTTATAGTTTAAAACCTAATTTTTATTTAAATAATTATTTATTTATTTAAATTTATTTTAGGTAAAAATAGATACATAATACCTATATAAGTTCAATAGAATTAATTGGAGTCAGTTTATAATAATTTTAGATTTATAAAAATTTTGTTGAACTTTTCACAGTCTTTTTCCCATCTCTTAGGAGAATTTGAAAATTCACATAAAACTTAATTTTACCACTTCTGTGAGTGGAATTTAGAAAATCTGAGAGACATGGTTAATATAAAGTAATAAAATGTTGTTCAATAAGATAAAAATAATTTTTGGTGAATAGTAATTTTTACTTTTATTTACCATGGTTAAAAGTAAATATGGTAATTAAGGGTAAAAATGATATTATTATTACCCTAACACATGTACTAATTCTATTGGATAAGTATAGTTCGACCAAAAACAACCTTATGAATAAAATATTATCCTCTTTGGTCCACTTGGATTAGATTAGGACATTTATTATTATTTAATTCAAATAAGAGTTAAAAGAGTTAAAATCAAAGTTTAATAACTAAAACATTTTTAATATAGGGTTATACATAATATAAATTCGATTAAAAATATTCATTAGAAAGATAAAAATATTTACTACATAATATTATTTTATTTATAATTTTTTAAAATTAAATAATTTAATTTATTTATAACACAATGGTGATGCAGTAATTACCTAATTAATGAAATATTAAAATAATTGATATTATAAGTATCAAAATAAATGTAATTTGAGACTTTTTACGAATTACAGTAATTTTCTAGGTTAATATAACATATTAGGGTAGGTTAGATTAATTGTTTTTGAAGTAATAATTCTGTTATGAATTTATAAAAAACAAAATACCAAATAGTGACAAAATTGACATAAAAGAGTTTTTAAAAAAAATATTATATTATTAATTGATATTCTAATCCTTAAAATATATGGTTCTAAAAAAGGACTTATATAATGATATTTTTATCATTAATGAACCACTTGGGGTTTTATTGGAAGTATATAGTAAGTTTATTAACCATATAATATAAAAATACAAAGAGACATGGTAAATGTCAAACTATTTAACAGAGAGTTAAATCTAAAATATAAAGTTAATATAGTGACCCAAATCTATCAAAAACCAATTGGTTGAGTTTTTTTAAACTCATACCCACCGTATCCTATAAATAATCCATTTTTAGGCATTATAAACTGAAAATGAGGTTATTATAAAATAATATTTATAGCTTTTCCTAAGGATCCCCTCACCCCTCTTATAAAACATCACTCCCCCTTCTCTCTAATTAACACCTTCAAAGCCTTTTGGATCAGCCAACCCCTGCCCAAATATCCTCTCAACATCCCTCACTTCATCCTATAGGCCTTATATTAGTTATAAATCCAACTTAAGGAGCCCTTTTGATCAAATCAAAAGGAAGAACCCGAAGAAAAGGTAATAATTTCACCACCCTCTTTCAAGTTCTTTTCTTCTTCCACTTCTTCTTTCTTTGTTATTTGCATTATAAAATAATAAATCCAGTATATTCTCTATATTTTGATATTATTATAAATATGATACATCCATATTCATTATTCTATCCATCCTTTGAATGAAATGTCACCATACGTGCGTACGTACGGATTACCCTCTCCACGCCGTGGTGTAATTGTAATTCAATACATTATTATTTTCATGGGTATAATAATGATGTGTAATTCATGAAAATAATAAATATAACATGATAATGATTTTTTATATATGATATACCATACAATTATATATTATTTTAATATCAAAAGAATGATATAGTCACTCGTGCGTACGTTCGGATTACCGTCTCCAGGAATGCGATGAGATTCATTCCCCATCGTATCCATTCAAGACTTATTTTCATTAGATGATTAAAAATAATGTTTAAAGACTTGATATCATTTTGTATATGAATAATATACATCCCATGCATAAAAAATATGACTCACATAACAAATAATATAAAGGAAAATGAATCCATTAACACCCGAAACAATGACAATACTATGATATTATTAACAAAGAAATGTTAAAAGATCATATATGATATCATATTAATGTATATGATTCTTGTATAATTTAATAACAATTATTTAACAATTATATAGGAGGTTAACCTACCCTTGACCAAGGAAATGTACAAGGTAATGGTTAATTTCACAATCTCTTCATTATCCGAGGTTGTTTATACGTAATTATCAATTGGGACCTCTTTATCATCCACGTCCATGTTTCTTAAAAATGTATTTCAAAAGATACTTACTATGTTATAGACTATGGGATAAATTCATTTATACCCTTATTTTAATTGTTATAAGATTTTTATAAATGAATATTTCCGTCATTTTCCAAACAAGGTCATTTTTAGCCTTTTCGACGGAATTTAGGTAAGAATGTCTTTTTTAACTTATACGGTAGATGCTGCTATTTTCCGCCATTATAAAATTGTCAAAGCTTAGCTTAAAATATTATAAGAATATTTTCAAATTAAATGTTTTATTTTATAATTATGTGACTTTTAAATTATTTCAAAAAAAGAGATATTTCTCTCAAATAGTTTTGATTTTATCTATGTCAACATCCTTTGATGGATTTTAAGTTTATTTGAAGTTGATTTATTATGATACAAAACTTCCATATTCTATTGAAGGTTTTGTGATATGTTTGACTATGGATGTGTTATTTTTATACCATTCATGGTTTATGGAGAAAGTACTGACATTTCTTATGCGAGATTAAATATGAATGTTTATGTTAGGTTTAAACCTGTTCATATGAGGAATGCATTGGACGTAGTAAGTGACGGGTGGAGCCCGCTATAGCTCCTAGATTCATCGGTAGGTCTCATGAGACAAACTAGTGTCTTGGCACAAGACCTTGACAAAATCTTATTTGTAGTCATGGAACAAGGCCCTGACTATGTTGTTATGATAGTCTAGAATTACGCATTCCATCATTATGAAAGTGGTTATTGATATTTCATGTGATTATTCGACTAGTAGAATATCCATGTGAATAAGTAAATGGAATTATTTCATTTTATTTTTTCCATATTATGATCATGTTCATGTTTAAAAGAATTTTTTTAGTTATAAATTTCCTTAAATGTTTATGCTTATTTATGAATGTTTCTGCTATATTGTTTTCCTTACTGAGCATTTGAGATCACCCTTTTCTATGTTTTATTTTTCCCAAGATGTGAAGAATTATTTCATGACTGACCTGAAGGGATAGTCTGAGGGGATGTGAGTGTGGACTATGGAGACTATATTGTTGTATTTTTTCACTTTATCATCTAATGTAAGACTTATGAATGTATCTAGGGTTTCCAAGGCTACTAAACTAATTGGTCTTTTGAGACTTGACCTTTTTTGATCATGCCAATGTTGTGTAATAATTCACTGACTCTAGATAACTAGGGTCGGGGCATTACAGTTGGTATCAGAGGAAGTTTAGTACAAACCTTGGAAGCTAGATTTAGATAAACTCTGATTAGAGCACATAGACCTAAGATGGACTTTGAGGATTAGTATAGATGAACTTCATCGAATTTTGGTATTGTAGAGATTTTGTGAGTTTTCCGAGCAATACATCCCTATCTGGATATGATCAGGTAGAGGCAGCTCTGGCACATATGTACCTAGTGGTAAAAACCGAAAACACTGCTTTGAGCTAGACTTGAACGGGAACTGGTGCACGACAACGGGCCTTGCTGCACACTTGGTTACGAAACTCCTGGGGGTTATGCTTAGGATAATTTTCATTTTCTTTACAAACCATTATGAAGGGTTTATGAGTATATACATCCTTCAAGAAAACATTTTTATGATTATGGATTATATCCATAAACTGTTCAATTTATGTTAAGTGTTTTACAAGTTTGGATTTATGTATTTCGATTCATAAACTAATCTAGTGTATGCCATTGTATAGAAATGGTGCCCAGTAGAAGGAATGTGAACTCTAGCAATACATATGATCCAAAGAGTAAGAAGGATCATATCTTTCATGGTATTAAGCCAACATTTAGAAGGAAAATAGTCTCCCATGTATTTTCAACATAAGGAGCAATAGTATCATGTGTTAATAAGATAAGTAAAGAATTGTCTGAGTCCTATGGCTTTGAAGGTAAGAAAGAGAAGAAAAGTATGGAAGAGAGAAAGTTGGATAAAGGGAAGAGGGAAAAGAAGAATTTTCCCATATGTGATAACTGTGGGAAGAAACACCCTAGAACTTGCCTCATGGGAATGGAAGTTTGTTATAAGTGTGGAGAAAAAGGACACCAAGTACGTGACTGCAAGGGTAAGAAAAAGGTTTTAAATGTACAATGCTTCATCTACAAGGAGTTGGGACACTACATGAACCAATGTCCAAATCATCAGAGTATACCCCAAATGATGTTATTGGATAATAATCAAGTTATGATACTACCACAGATGAGGAGGAATCATTAGAGTTCTGATTTTGTTATTAAAGAATTATGTCATTTGAGTGTTGCATCAATGATATATTGGTTATAATAATTTTTATGTATATAAGGATTGTACTACAGTACTATTTCATTAAGGACTTGAGATTGTGTGGAACCAAGAAAAGTGACTCAATAGTTGGTTAAATTTTTGGAAAATATATAGTTGAGAGAAAGATAAACCATAATATGGTTCTGATACTAAGGTAGTGATTTTGGAACAATACATGTTTGATTTGGATAAATTATATTGGATATTCTTGACTACCTTGAAACTAATTAATGATTTGTATATTCCGTCATTATTGGAGTTTACAACATTTTTGGATGGAATAAGTATATCCAGTATTCTATAATGAATAAGGGAGCATGAATGTAATCAATAAGGTTTTATGGTAATTCAGGGTGTTACCATGTTTTAAAATAATACATTATGAAGGTGTTCACATGTTATTACATGGAAAAAAGGATCTTCATTGTGTTTTAATTCCTTATAAATTTTGGAATGTGAGTTTGGATAGAAGTATTTTGGATAAGTCTAAAGTTTGAAATTGATTATGTTTGAAAGGTTATTTTTGGATTTTTATAAAAGGACAACACACAGACCGTGTGACAACCCGTCGCGTCGGACAAAGTTGTGGGAATCGAACCCACAACCATAGTGCGATTGGGATTTATCGCCTACCACTAGACTATGTAATGTCCCTGGATTGTATAATGTAGTTTCTTTTTTTAATGGTCTAATATGTGAATTATAAATTCATTATTTTTGGAACCCTAAACGATTAGGATAAATAGAATATTTTTTTGAAATCTTTTGGAGTGAAACATGAGTTTGTGGTAGGAATTAGTTGAATGATGAAACTCTACTTGTCAAGTATATATATATATATAATTTTTTTCCCACTTATTATCTGGGTAAATTAATTCTTAAACTTTAGGTAAGGGACCTTAAAACCAAAAATGTGTTATCATAATACCTTATTTTTTTTGAACCAATAGTATTTCAAATCATCATAGATTTATGGATTTGAGACCCTCAATTTTACAATTGTTTGTGATTGATGACCTTCATCACTCCCTATAAATATTTACGTTTTTCCTCCAATTATGTGTCTCTAATTTTCACCAATGTTCTCCTAATCGAGATCATAATTTGGTGGTGACATTTTCATTCCCCTTTTCCTCTGATTAAGACTAAATTTTATTAACCCAATTTATGATGTGGGTTTTCCCACAATCGTATTTTCTATTTTAAACCTTTTATTTTAGAAGAACAATTTCAAATTGTGAGGATGCAATTTATTAAAGGAGGGAAGAATGTAACACCCAAAGATTTCATAGTACGTTATTTCTTCAAAGTAATTCAATAACTTGCACTACACGCAACACCGAGTTCAAGCGCACCACGACTTACCAAAATAGCCGTTCAAAAGCGGTTATGAATAGTATTAACTGAATTTTGAACATTATATAATCCTTATAATTTTAGAATCCGTATTATGAGTTTTTTTATACATAATGTAAGAATAAATTAATTTTTCAAATAAAAGAAGTATTTTTCAAAAAAATATGCACTTTTACCGCCTTTTAATAGTGAACCCTTTTTAAATCCAATATTTGAAACTTTTATATATTCAATTTGAAAAAATAAACATATTATTTAAAATAAAGACATAAGAATTTAGTTTCAATAAATTTTGGGTGTTTTTCTGATAACTTTCATATTTGGGTGAATAGTGAAAATACTATATTTTAACTAAAAACAACTTTTTTAATCAAAATAATTTATAGTGTTAAATTATAAATTTTAATGTTTTGAAAGTATAAATAGATTATATTTTTACCATTTAATCCAATGCTGGAATTGCAAGTAATTTTACTTTGAAATTGGATATAATCAAGTGTCAATCCTTTGATAGTTATTATTTCTTAAAAATACGCCTTTTGGTTTTGACAACGGGAATTAATTTTAAATTAATAAATGAAACTTCTATGTTTTAAATTTGGTAAAATAGACATCATTTTGGGATTCGGAATATCGAAATTAGACTACGGTAAATTTTTGGTATTTTTCTGAAAACGTTCAATTTTTTATGAATAGTGAAAAACATTGAGTTATAGATTAAAACCTAATTTTTATTTAAATAATTATTTATTTATTTAAATTTATTTTAGGTCAAAATAGATACATAATACCTATATATTTTCAATTTAATTCATTGGAGTCAGTTTATAATAATTTTAGATTTATAAAAATTTTGTTGAACTTTTCACAGTCTTTTACCCATCTCTTAAGAGAATTTGCAAATTCACATAAAACATAATTTTACCACTTCTGTGAGTGGAATTTAGAAAATACGAGAGACACGGTTAATATCAAGTAATAAAATGTGGTTCAATAAGATAAAAATAATTTTTTTTGAATAGTAACTTTTTTACTTTTAGTTACCACGGTTAAAAGTAAATTGGGTAATTAAGGGTAAAAATGATATTCTTATTATCCTAACACATGTCCTAATTCTATTGGATAAGTATAGTTCGACCAAAAACAACCTTAGGAATAAAATATGAATCTCTATGGTCCACTTGGATTAGATTAAGACATTTATTATTAATTAATTCAAAGAAGAGTTAAAAGAGTTAAAATCAAAGTTTAATAACTAAAACATTTTTAATATAGGGTTATACATAAGATAAATTCGATTAAAAATATTCATTAGAAATATAAAAATATTTTCTACATAATGGTATTTTATTTATAATTTTTAAAAATTAAATAATTTAATTTATTTAAGACACAATGGTGATGCAGTAATTACCTAATTAATTAAATATTAAAATAATTGATATTATAAGTATCAAAATAAATTTAATTTGAGACTTTTTAGGTATTACACTAATTTTATAGGTTAATATGACATATTAGGGTTGGTTATATGAATTTTTTTTAATTAATAATGCTTTTATTAATTTAGCAAAAACAAAATACCAAATAGTGTCAAAATTGACATAAAAGAGTTTTTTAAAAACATATTATATTATTAATTGATATTCTATTCCTCAAAATCTAAGGTTCTGCCAAAGGACTTATATAATGATAGTTGTATCATTAATGAACCACTTGGGGTTCTCTTGGAATTATATAGTAAGTTTATTAACCATATAATATAAAAATACAAAGTGACATGGTAAATGTCAAACTATTTAACTAAGAGTTAAATCTAAATGATAAAATTAATATAGTGACCCAAACCTATATAAATTCCTATTGGTTGAGTGGTTTTAGACCCATACCCACATTATCCTTTAAATAATACATTTTTTAGCAATTAAAAACCGAAAATTATTTTATTATAAAATAATATTTCTAACTTTTCAGAAGGTGCCCCTCACCCCTCTTATAAAAGGGAACTCCCCCTTCTCTCTAATTCACACCTTCAAAGCCTTTTGTCTTGGCCAAACCCTATCTAAATATCCTATCAAATTCCTTCACTTAATCCTAGAGGCCTTCCTTTATTCATAAATCCAACTAAAGGAGCCCTTTTGATCAATTCAAAAGGAAGAACGCGAAGAAGAGGTAATAATTTCACCACCCTTTTTCAAGTTATTTTCTTCTTCCACTTTTTCTTTTATTGTCATTTCCATTATAAAATAATAACTCCAGTATCTTATATATACTGTGATGTTAATATAAATATGGTACATCCATATTCATTATTCTATCCATCCTTTGAATGACATGTCACCATATGTGCGTACGTACGGATTACCGTCTCCACGTCGTGGTGTAATTGTTATTCAAAACATTATTATTTGGATGGGTATAATAATGATGCGTAATTCTTGTAAATAATAAATATAACATGATTATGATTATTTATATATGATATACCATCTAATTATATATTATTTTAATTTCAAAAGAATGATATTGTCGCTCGTGCGTACGTACGGATTACCGTCTCCACGAACGCGATGACATTCATTCCCCATTGTATCCATTCAAGACTAATTTTCATTAGATGATTAAAAATAATTTTTAAATACTTTATATCATTCTGAATATGAATATTATACATCCGATACATAAAACATATGACTCACGTAACAAATAATATAAAGGAAAACGAATTAGTTAGCACCCGAAACAACGATAATACTAAGATACTATTAACAAAGCAAAGTTAAAAGATCATATATGATATCATATTAATGTATATGATTATTGAATAATTTAATAACAATTAATTCACCATTATACATGCTTTTATCCTACCCTCGTCCAAGGAAAAGTACAAGGTAAGGGTTAATTTTACAATCTCTTCATTATCTGAGGTTGTTTATACGTAATTATCTACTGGGACCTATTTATCATCCACATCCATGTTTTTTAAAAATGTATTTCAAAACATTATTACTATTTTATAGACTATGGGTTAAAGTAATTTATACCCATGTTTTACTTTTTATAATATTTTTATAAGGGAATCTTTCCGTCATTTTCCAAACAAGGTTCTTTTTAACCTTTTCGACAGAATTAAGGTAAGAATGTATTTTTTACCTTATATGGCGGGTGAAGCAATTTTCTGCTGTAATAAAATCATTGAATCTTCCGTTCCAATATTATAAATATAGTTTCAAATTAAATGTTTTCTTTTATATTTATGTGACTTTTAAATTATTTTAAAAAAGATATATTTCTGTCAAATATTTTTGATTTCATCTATGTCAACATACTTTGATGGATTTTAAGCTTATTTGAAGTTGATTTATTGTGATACAAAACTTACATATTGTATTGAAGGTTTTGTGATTTGTTTGACTATGGATGTGTTATTTTTTATACCATTCATGGTTTATGGAGAATTTATTGACATTTCGTATGCTAGTTTAAATACGAATGTTTATGTTAGGTTTAAACCTGTTCATATGAGGAATGCATTAGACTGAGTAAGTGACTGGTGGAGCCCGCTATAGCTCCTCGATGCATCGGTAGGTCTCATGAGACAAACTTGTGTCTTGGCATAAGTCCTTGAAAAAATCTTATTTGTAGTCTTTCCACAGGGCCTTGAATATGTGGTTATGATAGTCTGGAATTATGTATTCCATCATTATGAAAGTGGTTATTGATATTTCATGTGATTATTGGACTAGTAGAATATCCATTTGAATAAGTAAATGGAATTATTTCATTTTATTTTTGCCATATTATGATGAAGTTCAAGTTTAAAAGGATTTTGTTTTAGTTATACATTGCCTTAAATGTTTATGCTTATTTATGAAAGTTTCTGCTATATTGTTATCCTTACTGAGCATCTGAGCTCACCCATTTATATGTTTTATTTTTTTCAGGATGTGACGAAGTATTTTATGATTGACCTATAGAGATAGTCTGAGGGGATATGAGTGTGGACTATGGAGACTATGTTTTGTATTTTTTTCACTTTATCATGTAATGTAAGACTTATGAATGTGTCTAGTGTTTCCAAGGCTACTAAACTAATCGGTCTTTCGAGACATGATCTTTTTTTATCATGCCAATGTTATATAATAATGCACCGAATTTGGGTAACTGGGGTCGGGGCATTACAGTTATGATTAACATGTCATTTATTGAAAATTTGAGGAATTATTTGTGTCTACGGCTTTATAGAAGCTAATGTCCTAACCCTTTGATTGAATTATATCTTCTGTCCAAAATTCCATGGTCATGGTGTAACAAAATCTTTATTACAACTAGACAAATAAAGATGTATTAGGAATATAGGTCGGCGACACATATGTGCAACATGACTGATGTGATTTCATAACAAAGGGATTATACTACACAGTGGGCATTTTAATGTGGTTTTTATCATTACGACATCAATTTATATATCTTGGGTTTCTTTACACATTACTATCCAGTGTTATTATACTTTAGGCAAGCCTGCCTAATTCCAATGAGAAAGAATTCTAGTCACACAACCATCGAGAAACAATGTGACCATACACTGGTGGAATCTCTAGCCTCATCCCTCATAGGTCCCCTCACTCTGGAGTTCCTCCATTCCTAACTCCTCATATTGCACTCACCTCGCAACCTAGTGTTCATCCCTTTGCGGTGGCCAATTTCCTCCGAAAATTCTCTCCCACTGCACCTCATCTCTTAATATACTCTCGGGCGCCTGCTCTGGCGCTGATCAATGGGCATACATGATGGAGTTTTCCCTATGTTATCTATTTATTTATTTCAATATATGAATCCCCCTCTTCATTAGTTTCTATAATAACAAAAAAATATGTACACTGTTATCTTATACAACACTAATACTATGTAATCTCTTTGTTTTTTTTTAATCCATTCTTTAGTCCAGTCTTCATCTAGTCTCCCATAAATAAATGAAAATAATATATTTATCCAATATTTTCTATAAAAAACATTTACCCAATCTAAATTTTAAATTTATATTTCAACTGACACTACTCTCCTTCATTCACCATGCCCCATTGTATTGTTTTTTTATAAATAAAACAGTCACATAAAAAATAACTAAATGATAAAATTTTAAAATTCAATTATATTTTTTTCTCCAATAATTACAGTTGTTTTATAATAATTATAATAAATAATTAGAATAATAATCCTATTATTATTATTTGATAATAACTATTATAAATAAATATAGTTATTTTACAATAATTATTATTATTCCACCTATTTTTTCATTGGTTTTTCATTCCCATTCAAAAGTAATCTGCCAAAGACATCACATTCAAATATATATTATGAAAAATGAATTTTCTAGAGATATTGATAGGAAGATTTTGGGATTTCCATTTTATATAAATATTGGAGAGGGTTTCCCATGTGTGCCTTAGGTATTCAAGATCATTGGCATCATTTAGTTTCTAGAGGTTTTAGGGTATAAAATTCCTAATGAAATGGGAACCAACCTCATTTTGGAATCACTACCTCAGTGCTTCTCTATTTTTTTGGAAAATTTAAATATGAACAACATTGATAAGTCTCTTCTAGATCTTCTCACTCTTTTTAACCAAGTATATAAGGATTGGAAGCACGAGATGCCTTCTGACCTTACGGTGAACAAACAGAAAGGGAAAGTGAAGATATTTAATCCCCAGGCTTCTTCATATCATACCAAGAAGATGAATATAAAGGGGTAATAAATTAAATACTATTGTGTCTATTTTTAATGTGGTAAGAAGGACCATTAGGATAAAAATTGCACCCATCCAAAGAAGAAAGGGTAAGCATCATGTGCATTTGTTTTTTAGTGCAATTTATCTATTTCTACAAATTTAGTATTAAATACATATTTTGGTGGAAAAATATGTATTAAAATATATTAAACAAGTAGATTCAGAAATATTTACCAGGAGAAGTTGGATATACATGTAGTTAATGGAGCTAAACATGTCGTTGCAGCTATCGGGGACTACCACCTCATGTTGCCGAACAGAATGATCTTTGTTTTGAAAGGTTGTTATTATGTTCTATCTATTACCAAAAAAATAATTTCTATATAGATACTTGATAAAAATGAATTTATTTTCAAATTTAGGAATAAATTATTCTTATTTTATAAATATAACATTTTTTATGGAAAGACACATTTAAATTATGGTCTTTATGTGTTAGATTATATGGACCAAATAATGACAATGGTTAACAAAGTTATTTAAAATTACCCCACTAAACCTTTGAATCACAAGTTAGGTCATGTAAATGAAAATAGATTGACTAAATTTATCATGATAGATATTTAAATTATTTTCAACTAAAACAACTTCATGTAAGTCATGCTTGTTTACAAGAAAAAATGACCAGAGACTCGTTTAGTGGGAAAGGTGAAAGGGCTAAAGAGTTTGTTGAATTGGTTCACACTGATGTGTGTAGACCATTTCCTATTTAAGAAATGGATGGTTTCTCATACTTCATAACTTTTACTAGTGATTTTAGTAGATATGGATATGTCTACTTAATAAGGTATAAGTTGGGTTCTTTTGATAAATTCAAATAATATAAGAATGAAGTTGAGAACTTGTTTGGTATGAAGATTAAGTAACTTTTCATAGACTGTGGTAGAGAATATCTTAATCAATACTTCATTGATGACATATGGGAGTTTTTTATACTATCCTAACTCACTTATCTATACATGCATCAGTGGAATGGTGTAAGAGAAAGGAGGAACTGCACCTTGTTGGACTTGGTGAGATCAATGATGAGTCATGCAAGTCTTCCATTTCCTTTTAGGGATACGAGTTACAAAAATATTCACATATACCAAACCAAGTAATAACTAAATTGATAAATGGTATTTTATATGTATTTTATTGTGAAAAAAATACAATTTTATTGAATTTTCTTGTGTGGGGGAAGTGAAGTGTCTGTTATGGCCTCTTCAGGTAACAAACATGTACCCTGAGGACCAATGTGTACCTTAATATGATACCCAAATGAAATAATGGGATATTACTGATAGAACCCCTCCGAAAAAATGGTTAGAGTGTCAAGACATTCGATAATCCTTTGTCATTTAGGGAGGAATGATTGAGGTCATTTGGTTGATCGTCTTAGGGTGCAGGTAAGTGGATCCCGTGGTGAGACGCCACAACATCGTATAATATATCCTTTTCCTTTTTTATTTATTTTTGGGTATTAGAAAAGAGGCCAAGAGTATTGGGATTTGGTTATGAGCCTATTCTTGGGAGTAGCTAACCCACATAAAAGGCAAACCCAAATTACCTGGGATGGGTTAATGCTATTATTGGTTGTGCTTGTTAACATTTTATATATTTAACTATTGGGTGATGCACTTGTTTTATGCCATTATTATTATTGATATTAATATGATGTGATTTTTTCTACCTTGGCCTAATGATATGTGGGTGTATCAGTTCATGCATCATACTAGGCACCCTTGGACTTCAATGTCATGAATTATTCCATGCCATATTTATATTCTTACATGCCTTGCATGTTTTTTGTAGTTGTTGAGTTTGACTTGATTGTTTTATATTTTATGTGATAATGTTTATTAAAATAAGAGTATAATTGAGTTAATTAAATTTCCAAAATCAATATAAATTGTTTTTTCTCACATATATTGATAATGGAACCTTAATAAACAAACTATGACACATTTGACCCATGAACCATCTATTCTAAAGGCTCAAACATTATATGATTTGATGGATGAAGACCAATGAAAATTTAATAATAAAGTGATTATATAAATTGTTAATGGTATTAAATCAATTAAATCAAAATATATGATATGTTACATCCTAATATTGGACATACAGGCTAGACCATTATTATTTGATGTGCCAATTTCAGTTAATAAAGAGTATGGTTCTTTGTAAATTTTGAATTGGTGACACAATTAACTAGAATGAAATATATATACTTAGAATAATAAGAAAGAACTTAAATAAATTATGGTTTTAAAATTAAATGGTTACCACTAGATGAGGATTCCAAATGTAAAGTAAATTGTATTTTCCTCTATAACTTTCATTTGACAGTCCATATACTAGAACCTAAAATATTTTATATGAGACCTTGACCCTAAACCAACCATTTTAGTGGGAACCATGTTGTGTCACATGTCATCCTTCAGTGACTATGTTATCATATAGTCATGGATTTTGGAGGAGGCATAGAAGTGTGACTCGTTATGGGAAGGATTTGTACCTTTCCTTTCATGATTTTTATTTTCTTATCTAATATAAATCTAATATTAGGAGTTTTATCGCCAATTTTAGAGTTATGCCACTGTGATTTCTTTGTGTCATATGAAAATAAGGTGGTGATGATCATTCATTGGTGGTGGTGTGCCCTGATCCACCCATATTACCTTATACAGTTCCACCCAAGGGACTTTCTGTTGATCTTCCACTGGGTGTCAATGCTCAGTTCCATGATATCTTCTTATATTTCATGCAGTCTATAAAGGGTTCTCCCCAGCCTTCCCATACTATTCCATAGATAACCCAGGAATTCTAGCAGTAGCATCCAACCACCTTTTTAGGGGACAACAGTCCTTAGGCTTTTGAGTCCTAACTAGAGTTAATGTTGTTTATCTTGGAGTATATAGATATTCCTCTAGAGAGTAGGGTAAATATCACTATCTATATGCTTCAAGACTCCACTAATCATTGGTGGGATGTCCTCACTTAGGCTGGTTGACATTAGGATATGGTCTGGGTGGACTTCCAGAGAGCCTCTTTTGACTACTTCTTTCCGAATATGTTTAGAATAGACCATTCCTGATATTTTATGCAATTTCTGCAAGGTTATAGGTCGGTGATGGTGTATTCATCTAATTTCACTAAACTTTAGTGTTTTTCACTGACTCTAACCAGTAATGATAGGACCATTTTAAGACGATTTGAGGATGAGATCACTTACGCCATCTGATTGCAAGTGAATGTCTTCTGGTTGACCAGTATTTCTGATATAGTGATCTAGGACTTCATCCATGAGGAGAACTTGAGGGAGTATGGTAATCTGAGCCAGGGTGGTTCATCTTCCAGGCAGGTATCCTGTTTATCTAATGATAGGAAATTTCGATTTGTGGGTGCATGTGGGGGAAGTACCAGTAAGATGGAATGAAACAATAGTTTTGTGATTTTTTACAAGTGTGGTAGGGTAGAGTATAAAAATCCCTAGTTCAGGAGGAACACGATCAAGTACCGATCTTGTGTAATGCTGGGTCACCTTCATCATTTATGTCAATCATTTCCTCTAGTATCTAGTTAGAGGGGATCTATGCCAACACCGCTCTTAGGTATAAGATAATTGAATCTGTGTGAGCCTGAGAGTTGGTTTGCTACCGTCAGATCAGGAAAAAGGATGCGGTTGTGGCTAAGGTAGTCAGAAGTATGAGGTTCAGCACCAGTAGAGAAAATATTTCCATGTTATTTAGGTTTCATCTTAGGGTCATGGATCAGGCCATATCTGTGAAGTGTATCCTACAAACGAGGAGAGGATTATGATACCTTCTACTGTATGATGTACTATTCTAGTAGTCTCTACATTAGTTTCTATCCTTTTTTATATAGGTTCATCACACTCCTTCATATCTTCTTTAATTAAGGGAAGTTTGGGCCTAGTCATAGGGTAATTAAGTGGATTCATGACTCTTGACATACCATTAGGGGTCTGACCATAGGGTATAAGCCATTCAAATGTATTTCCCCATTTAGATAGGTGGATACCATTTCTTATGAAATTTCTTCATCCTCAAAATGGAAAGCTCCAACATCATTCTTAGTATGGACTAGCTAGTACCTTATCGAGACCATTTTAATTGATATCTCTAGAGGTTGAAATTTACTTCACTCGATGGAATCACATAAATTCATAATGTAGAATGGCTTATAAAGGTGCGTCGAGCTGGACCCAAGGGTCATGGGCTAGGAAAGGTGATAGCTCGTATGTTGAGTCTATTTATGAGCGGTCTTGGGATGCATCTTATGAAATTACCTCCTGTTGTTGATCATTTTAGAGACATCTTCTCTTTAGATTTCTCCTATTTACCTCCTGAGAAATAGGTGGAGTTCATTATTGAGCTTGTGCTCAGTGGAACACTAGTTTCCATTCCTCCTTATAGGTTGACACCTACAGAGATCCAGGAACTCAAGAAGAAATAGGAATATTTATAGGGAAAGTGTTTTATCCTACCCATCAGATTTCCTTAGGGTTCTCCTAATGTATTCTCTAAGAAATTGGATGGTACCCTCAGTTTGTGCATGTATTATAGATGGTTGAAGTAACATACAGTGAAGAACTGGTATCCATGCTTTACACTATTGGAGGAATAGTCTTTTGGGTGAGAATTTCATTGTTTATATAGATAAAAAAATATTAAAAATCTATATATAGAAAGATTTGATTCTTAGGAAGAATAGGTAGGTAGAATACAAATAGTCATTTGAATTTGAGGATACTTATACACCCAGAAGGGGTAATGAAGAGTCATAAGCCCAGATCCGAAAGACACGGACAAGGGACATCTAAGAGGCAAGCAATGAGTGCTAGTTGATGGATATGGTTTCTAAGATGAACCCGAAGGTTTAGGAATAACATGGGTAGTCTATTTTAGAAGATTTTAGGGTGACATCATCTCTCCTACAGTAGGTGCGGATGAGAATATTATCAAATCATGAAGGCCTCATCCTAAGTAAAAGTGTCTTTAGTGAGAAAACACTACCTGGTTGGGTTGTTGACATGAATGAGATCATACTTTTAAATGAATGTATCTAAGTTCCTTTAAACATATAGGAAGAGATTATGTGATAATCTCATGCTTCTATATTGGAATTTCACCTAAGTATTAACAAGATTTACCATGACATACATCGATAGTGTTTGTGGCTAGGAATGAAAAGGTAGATAATATGTTTTATCAAGAGGTGTTCCACCTATCAGCAGGTGATGGAGGAGTACTAGTGACCTGCTAGACTTTTTCAGCCTATGTCCATTCCTAAATGAAAATGGAATGGTGTTAATTTGGATTTCAAAATGGGCTTTTCGAGACCCCCTTGAGGTAGCAATGCAGTATGGGAGATCATCGACAATTTACCCAAGGTCTCACACTTCCTTCAAATCCAAGAGACATTCTCAGTTGATGAGATTGGGAGATTTTATATTAGGGAGATATTGTGCATTTATAGAGTTCCCCATTCTATCATATGAGACCAAGATTCCTAGTTTACATCATGGTTCTAGTAGGTGTTGTAGAAGTCATTGGGTTCATAGGTGATGTTGAGTATATATTATCACCATCATGTTAATGGGTAGTCCTAGCAGATGATATGGGTGTTAGAGTACATGCTCTGGGAATAGATCCTTGATTTTGGAGGTTCATGGGAAAAACATATACCTCTTGTTGAGTTTTCCTATAACAATAGCTTCTAGGAAAAGATTTAGATGGCTCTATATGAGTCCCTTTATGGTAGGGCGTACCTTTCATCTCTATGATGGTTAAAGAAAGGTGAGGTAGAACTACTGGGTCCTCGTCGCATTCATGAGACTTTAGAGAAAGTATGGATAATTAAAAAAATTATGGTGATAGCTCAATCGAGGAACAATCCCTATATCGATCACCGTCGATGACCTCTGGAGTTCCAGGTGGGACATCGAGTCTTTCTTAGAGTTTCTCCTAGATTGGTTCATAGACGGATTCAGAGATAAGGAAATTTTTCACCTTGTTATGTTTTTCCTTTTGAGATGGTGGAGAGAGTCATATTGGTAGCCTATCAGTTGTATCTTCCTCATAGGTACCATGCCATACAAGATGTATTCCTGGTATTGAAGATTAACCAATTTCATGTAGAACCATATCATTTTTTTTTACCAAAAGGACATTGAGCTGGAGGTGGATGCATATTTCAAGGAATGTCTGATATGTATCATTGATCGGGCCATAATGTCCCTCTGAGGTTGGTCTGTTCAACTAGTCTGGGAGATATGGTAGCATGGCTGGTTACAGGATGAGAACTAGGAGCGGGAGGCGGGTGTACTGTGTGGTGGCAAGAACTCTTCCTAGATTACATTTTACAACCCCTAAAAGGGAATCTCAGGGATGAGTTGTTTGAAGGATGGGAGTTTGTAATGACCTGATTTTTCAAAAAGGTATGAATCACTGTTTATCTTCTTAAATTCCTTAATTTGGCCCTTTTAATGGTTCTTAATGGATTCATGAAGGTCACAGGGTTATCAAAGAATTTTTCAGAGGCAAGAGCCCTAGAATTTGGGAAACTGACTTGTCCATATGGTTACTAGAAACTGTGCTGCCCAGATCTCATGGTTTATCATAACTATGCAGGGTATTTAAAAGGGAAGCTTGAGGTCACATAGTTTTCTAAAACTGTGAGAATTGATTTTCATGCCCGTTCAAGGTACCATACTTCCTTGAGAGTGTAATTTCATATGTATAGTGTACAGTTAGTGAAATAGTGTACTTCGACCGTGTGAGGGGTCCCCTTAGAAGGTGTGAGTCACACGGGTGGCACACTGTTTGGAGAACCATGTGGCCTAGTAAATGAAGGGAAAATGATCATTTTCCCCCTAAAATGTTTTTAACTCAGATTTAATTCTCCTCCGTCTCATTTCCATCAGACCGCATGTAGGAGATCTTCTCCTCTTATTTATCTAGTGATTTTACTATCTCCCTCATCCATCATTTGTTTCCTTCACCCTTGGATGTGTTGGAGATCGACGAGTAATCTCTTTAATCCTATTCCTTATTTTCCAAGCTCCTCAAATCCTATGTTTCACTATTTTAGTGTGACCTAATTTTCCCTATTTTCAAGGAATCTAACCACTCTTCTAATAACTTGTGTTCTATCTCAATTCAAAGGCTGGTACTAGATGAGGATAATTCTATGAACCTAAGTTTGGTGGTCTATATTATTTTCCTGAAATTTCGTCACATTTATAACATGCATAATTGTTTTGTGCACCAAATAATTCCATTGAGGTCTCTATATTCTTTAATAAAATAAATTAAATGATTTACTACACTAAATACGGCCACAGCGTGTGCCTAATCATCCCTTTGGTTGATCACTTTGAATAAATTCACCCCAATGGGTGTTCTTTACATTAGAGGCCTATTTTCCCTTTATCCTAAATTGTATAAACTCCCTATTTAGAGGATTTTCCTTGTAATAAATTCCTTGAGTTAATGATTCGAGCTGAGAGTAATGGTAGGCCTTGAGTTTTCCCCCTACACCCCATTCCATAATTGAATGTATTGATTAAGTGATTTGAACAACTTGTTAATCATGTCATAAATATTTCCTTGTTAAATGATATGATATTTATAGTCAAACATACCCTCACTTTATGTCGAGAGTGATACAAGGGTCCCAAATTAAGAGCACCTTGAAAGGGCTCATCGTGCCTTATTAAGAATTATCAACGAATTTTAAATACATTAGGCGTGTACTAGGTTTAGCTTATATGGGCTCACTATGAATTTACTCAACCTTAAGAAGAGTAATACTTGTTCCTTAGAGGAGACCCTATGGATGGTCTTGGTGTCAAAATGTTTGTACCATGACATGAGTGAGACTCAGACCCTTATGTGAGATACTAGGGATGGAATCAGAGGTTCATTGTTTTTTTACATAAATCCAGGAGTAATACTAGGGATCTCGTTTATGGGTCACTTGGGATAGACTCCCATGATAGTGGGTTTATATAGATCCCCTTGAACAATACATGGGATTCCTTTTGGATCACCTTGTAAATACATAGGTAACCAATTATTAATTTATAAAGATGTTAATTAAACTTAAGCGTAATAATGTGTAAATGAAATTAATGGGATGCATCCACCAATAAAAATCACATGCCTAGGGATGGTCCCTCCTTTGAAACATTATTTATAGTATCTCTTACCATATTTCATACATGTCTAGGTTTCCTTTGTTTAGAGACATTAAGCTTATTCCCAAGTAGGTAGAGTCAACTGAGTTTCCTAAAAGGAACCTGGTACAATATATTTATTTATTTTCAATGTTTAATTTATTTTTTATTGGCGCACAACCCATTTTATATGCAGAACTGGGATGATCTTGACACCGTTGGTGGTGGCCTACTGAGTATATATCAGACCCTTCAAAATCCCCCTTTGGTACCCAACCGAACTTCATGATTGAAGGTATATATAAATGGAAGAGTCAAACTTTTGATGGTTGATTCTGATTTCTAGGATAGAGTATAGGTGTATAAGATTGATCCTATACACAGGATTATAGTTTTGTTATTTTTATATTATTTTTGTATTTTGGATAGCATGTGGTATATGGTTGTATCCCCTATATACCATGTACATATTTTTTATAAAAAATTGATCATCACAATCATATTTTGTATCTATTATTAATTCATATTTCGCTTGTTATATTTTATTGGAGATTTATTTTTTCTATTGTTTTTCATTTATTAATACTTCTGATTTTCTTATTTATTTATATACCATTGGGCTCCAGTTTGATCTAGGAGGGAATAACCTCCCCACAGAAACACCCTAGGCCCTCACTTCTAGTCATCTACCTCTAACGTTCGACAAGGAGTTCTTGAGGTCATGTGGTCGACCGTATCATGGCACCATAAATTTTCTTCTAGATCATGACACCGCAACATGGAAGGACAATTCAATACCTATAATGGGTTACTAGTTAAAAAGTGTTTAAATAGAGTTAAGTAATTGAATATGATTAATACTTTTCACTAGTTGTAATGTTGAAATCCATCAAAATTCTACTTTCCATTGCATCCTTCCATGATTATGAGATTTTGAAAATGAATTTCAAAATAGCTTTCCTTAACAAGAATGTTAAATATGTATCTATATGACACAACCCAAAGGGTTTATGTCTCTAAAGGATGAAAAAATGGTATGAAAGTTGTAAAGACCTGTTTGTAGATTAAAATAAGCATCCAGGTCATGGAACATTATTTTTTGATGAGGCCATAATGGAATTTGATTTCATAAAGAATGAATGTGATTCGTGTGTCTATAAGTGGTTTAGTGTGAGTGAAGTTGTTTTAATATTAGTATATTATTACACATAAGAAACAAAAAACTATCCATATAGTATGTTAAGTCATGGTTGAATAAATGATCCTCCATGAAGGACTTAGGCGAGCTAGCATATACTCTTGGGATTAATATCTATCATAGTAGATCTAGGAGACTACTCAGCCTAAGTCAAGGTACATACATTGATAAGATATTGAAGAGAATAAATATGGAGCAATACAAGAGGGTACTGTTTCGATCATCACATGGAATTCATCTTTCCAAGAAAATGTGTCCTCAGACACATGTGGAAAGAAACAAAATAGCAATTATTCCATACAAATCAAGAATTGGGTCAGTCATGTGTATTATGCAATGTTCTAGGAAGTATTTTTCTTATTTATTGAGTGTTTTGGTAAAATATAAAGCTAGTACAGGTGAACACTATTGGATGAAAGTCAAGAAAAAACTTAAGTATCTGATTCATACTATGCTTATGTTTCTGGTCTATAGAGCAGATGAGGAACTTTTCATCTGAGGATATGAAGATGCTAGTTTCCAAAATGATTAACATGACATAAAGTCAAAAATATGATATATATTCACTTTGAATGGAGATTTTGTGAGCTATAAGAGCTCAAAGCTGGTTTTGGTCATAGATTCTATAGTAGATCCCAAGTATGTTATGGATTCTGAGATAACTAAAGAAGTAGCATGGATGCACAACTACTTCCAAGAACTTGACTTATCACTTGAAATTAAAGATACTATCACACTCTATTGTGATAATACTGTAGTAGTGGAAATCAAAAAAAACTAAGGTCAAGTTAGCAGATGAAGCACAGACTTTTGAAGTATAATCTCTTGTGTGATTTTACTCAAAGAGGTAAGGTTGCAGTGAGTAGTGCATCAATGGAATACAATGTGGTGGACCCATTGATTAAAGCCTTAACTTAGAAAAAACATGATTATCATGTGAGTTATAGAATAATGATAGTCATAGGAAGTTGGATCTAGTCCAAGTGGTATTTTTTTGAGTTGTTGTCCTAGGTTCAACTTTTTGAACTTTTATTTCATGTATATTCAATTTATTGAATATTAATTAATAATCTTATTACATGTTGTTCATTGTTTGACATGTATTTAATGTAATAATGTCATAGAGTATTTTTTTTCATTTATAATGTCATAGAAGTTCTCCTCAATGATGAAAACCCTAAATTTCAATGAAAATATTCTTATTATAGTTCTATTTTTGGATAACATACTATGATGAGACACATATTATTTAGACCATAAAGTGCAATTAGTCATCAACAAATGATCTTTCTTCTCATAAATTTCAAACTTAGTAATCTCCAATATGATAGATTATTAGAAAAGACCTGCTAGTATGAATTATACTTGTTTTTATAGCATCAAATATTCCAATATACAAGTGTGAACTCCACCAAATTCATAGTTTTTTTGTGGTTCAATAAATCATCGCTAAATTATTTTTGAGAATTGGGTTTTGGTTTTTTAAAAACCACTTATAAATTTTATCTATTTATTAAAAAAAATAACTTCCTCCCATGATCCCTTACACTTCTACATCAAGCACCCACCCATTCTCCCCTAAGAACATACTACCCCATGCCCTCGCCACTAAAGTATTTCCCCCTCGTCAGCTTCTCTACTTGTTTCCCCCATCACGAGCACTAGCCATCGTCGGTGCCCCATTTTCCCCTGATCCCCTGGATCTCGAGCCGTCATTCGCAGTTTGTTTTCCCCTGATCTCCCTAAACCCTCACCCTCTCCAGTGGTCCAATTTCACTAGAACCCCATTGGACCACTCCCTAATCATCTATATGATCTCCCCTAAGGCTTCCTCTCACTCACCACATATACGTCTTCTCCCTCGAGTCATCCCCACCAGAAGTTATATGGTATAAATTTTTATGTTTTTTTACAATAGCTAGGATATGATATAATTTGAGGGTTTTATTATTTATGGTGTGAACTATACCTATATAGAATTAACATATTTTTATTTAAAGTAATTGTACTATTTCCCTTGGTCTAGGGTAGGTGATTATATTCATTTATATTTTTTAACCTAACTATCAATGCATGGACATTATAAATTGACTTCTACAAGAGTAATTATAATTTTAATGGATTCCTTAAAGAACTAATAGATTTTTTTATATCATAATTAGAACCATAATTGATTATATGGATTATTATAGATTTTAAGATAATGATATCATTGGTTTAAATTCTATTTTTTATTTATCCATGTTTTTCTTGAACTAATGGTGATATTATTTGATTCCACCCTTTATATGTCCCAATTTTTATCATATATATAATTTTTGAATCATATGATTTTAGATGGAATTATATTGATATGAAACCTTTTGTTTCTATACATGGATGTACATGTGTGACATGATAGTATTATAAATATTTGGTATTATCTTTTGATATTTTAAATTATAAAAATTCAAGGGAATCCTTGGGTATCTAAGTGGGTGTTCTAGGTACAAGTGTTATAATCGTTTGATCTTATTATAATCATACCCATATTTATTATTTCACTCTAGCTATTAGCATTCACTCTCAATGAGGTCAAAGAAGGGTACATTTCGGTGTGCCGATAGGATTTAATCATACCCTATCATGATTTTTATGTGTGATTAAAGTACTAGAATATATCATTAAGACCATTAGAGTCAACCATTAATGTTTAATGGTTTTTTTATTCCTTTTTTGATTTGTTTTGCCTTGTAAAAATTATCTTTATTTTGAAAATGAATAGTAAATATATTGTTTATTTTATTTAATCTCTCTTAAAATTTTAAATTTATTTTATTAATTGTTTTCAAATTGGAATATATATAATTTATCATATCTTTGAAAAATGGGTGCTTTACACCATTTGACTTCTTTTTAAAGAGAATTTTCTTTCCTTAAAAAATTTATTTTATGGAAATAGTTAGATTCCTAAATTGGTTTTCAATGTGAGGTTTGATAAATGATTTTTTGAAAAAAAATTGAAATATTGTTTTCTTAATGATTTTGTGATTTTTACCTTCATTATATTTTATATAATACCATCCATGATTGATTTCATTTTTTTACTTTGACATATTTAGTACTTGTGTGGCTATTCCTATAACTACTTGGGTTGTGTTTTTTTACTTCCATTTTTATGTTTTCTTACTTATTAATATTTATGTGTTTTATTTTTTTTAATAAAGTGTAGGTACATTGATATATATATATATAGATTAACACCTAGATAAAATTACTGAGGAACACACCTCATTATACTAATGTTTTGTAGGAGTTTTTAGATTTTAAAATCTCTAATCGATCTGTTGATGGGAAAATAATATGTTCATGTCCTAAATGTAAATTTATAAGATGGTTGATGAGACATGAAGTTTATGAAAACATGACATTGATGTAATTCCTTACCAAATATATGTGTTGTATTTCGCATAGAGAATCAAAATTTAAATACAAGTTCGATCAATGATGTCTATCAATAGAATGAGATAAAAAATTCATCGACAATATAAAATGAAATGAAAAACCTTGTAAAATTTTCTTTCGGCATTTAAAGACAAAAAAAATCATCATCAAAACATATCAGAATAACCAATTGAGGGTGCCAAAAATAGTAACATGACAAGTTTTATTTTGGGACTATAAAACAACCCAATCAATATTCTAACATATCATTGGATCCTCCTCTTGATTATATGGTGAAAAAATGTAAGAGTTAACTTCACTGAGAAGAAAAATTCTATTTGTGATTTAGTTGACAATAGAAATCAACAGATGTATTAGGGATGTTTGAAATATTCAAAAAATTCTTTTCTAGTGAAGTGGTATCATAAAAAATTCCTATGTGAAATTATAAATAATGAAATGTCCATGATATTGGAATTATTGCATGGTGAATTTGATGAGACTAAGATCCCTAAGTATTTTATGATATGAAATAAGTTTTTAATAAGATTTGAATGAATTATGGAAAAATATATGCTAGCCCCAATGATTGTATTCTTTATTGGGGAGAGGATTCAAGAAGACATGATTGAAAAAAAATGTTCTTCTTATAAATGGAAGTCAATGGGAGATATTGGAAGTCTGAATAAACATAATAATATAAAGAAGAAGAAAAAGAATGCACCTATAAAGGTTTTTCATTACTTTGTATTGAATACATGATTGCAAAGATTATTCTTGTCATCGAAAACTGCCAAGAAAATGAAGTATCATTCTATAGATAATAATAGTAATGGTTAATGTGACATACAATATATTCAAAATCATGGAATACATTTAATTATATACATCTATATTTATCATCAGATCCTAGGAATGTGCAATTGGGATTGGCTACTGGTGGATTTAACCTATTTGGGACTTTCAAAACCAGTTATAGAATTTGGCTGGTTGTTTGGATCCCTTACAATATACTTCTATGGATGTGTATGAACCAAACGTATTTTATCATTTCTATGATTATTCTTGGAAAAAAATGTCTAGATATGATATTTATGTATACTTGTAGCCTCTAATTGAAGAATTATTGAACTTATGGAGCAAATATGTTGAGATATATGATGCATCTTCTAGAAAAATGTTCAAAATTTAATCTGCTCTAATGTGGACCATTAGTTACTTCCCTGTACATGGGAACTTGTCTAGTTGGAACACTTACACAGGTTTGGATTTTCCAATTTTTAAAATATATTTTGAGCCCAAATGGTTACCTTGTGGTAAAAAATTGCGCTCCTTGTGTCATCTAAGATTTCTTGATGAATCTCATAGATTTCGATTGAACAAGTCAAAATTCAATGTCACTATTGATTATAGACCACCTCCAAAGTTGTTTTCAGGTTATGAAATATTGGACTAACTTGGAAATGTTGAAATATAATTTGGGAAGGTGAAAATTTTAAATGAAAACGGGAAACAAGTTCACAGTGCATTGTCAAGTGAAATTAGAATGTAAGAATGGAAGAAAAAAGTATATTCTTCAATCTTTTGTATTGGGAATTTAATTTATTGTGCCATAATCATGATGTTATGCATTTTGAGAACACTTTTGGTGAAAATTTGATCTTCACATTTCTTAATTATCATGGAAAATCATAGGATAATCTCAATGCTCAGGATAACTTATAAACAATGAATATAAAGTGTGATCTTTGGCCTGATGAGAATGAAAAGTATTCTCTAGAAATTTTTCCAATGAAAAAAATGGATAAGGATACATTCTATTTAATTTTAAATCATGTAAAGTTATATGATGTGTATTCAAGTAAAATATCATGGTACGTCAACTTAAAGAATTATAGGTTACATGGATTTAAAATCCATGATTCGCATATTTTTTTACAACAATTACTACCATTTTAATTATGTATATTATTACCTGAAAAAGATAAAACAGGTGTACTCCAATTTTTCACATTATTAAGAAAACTATGTGAGAAAAATCTACAACCAGCTAAGCTTGAAAACCTTCAGGAGATATCTATATTGACACTTTTTTCAATAGATATGATCTTTCCTCCATTTTTTTTACTGTCATGATGCATTTAATTGTGCATTTAGTTGAGGAAATTAAATTATGAGACCGCATACATTATTGATGGATGTATCCAATTGATAGGTACATTATTTATATGTATTTCATATTAAGTAAATTATTTTTGGAACTCAATCAAATACGTAATTATGTTTTTTTAATTTTAATTCACAGATATCTTGGCCATTTGAAATCATACAAGAAAAAAACCTCATCCCGAGGTCTATATTTTTAAGGGATATTTAAAAGTGGAGTGTTTTACCATTTGTTCTAGATACTTAGTTGATTTTGAAATAATAATCCATCAGTTTTTATGTATTGAAGATATATCACCTCAATCTCAAATACATTGGAAATCAAAAATATTTCCTACCATTGGCCGATTAATTTGGAGGATATCAAATGTTACACTAATAGAAATGGAATTATTACATGAACATAGATATGTTCTAATGAATAGTGAACTTTTATAACCATATATTATGGATCTCATGATACAAACAAAGTTACGTATAAGAGGCCGAACACGAAATGAGATAGATATAACAAAATCTGTTAATAAAGATCTTGTATAATGGTTTGCACATCATGTCAGCTCATATTTATTTCAATAAATAAGTATATTAGAATGACACATATTTTTTAAATCTAATAATGTATATTAATTTTTTAAGATCATGAAAAATGATACTCGGGCCGATTTTTCATAAGATTTGATGTTTCTGGCTTGAGGTCCTCTAAAAAAGTCTAGAAAATTCAGTTATAACAATGTAAAAAGTTTAAATTTCATATATTAGATCGGTAAGTGGGTTTGAAAACACAGAATAGTGGTATATTTATAGTTGTTAAATTGGGATACTATGGAAAATTGACAGATATTATCAAATTAAACTACCACAGGAATTAGTTAGTTTTTTATTCAAATACAAGTGGCTCAATATTACCAGGGGTATTAAAAGAGATTCATTACAATTTACTTATGTGAACTTCTCTCTCTTGATGGATGTTGGTGACCTTGAATTACATTATCCATATATCTTCTCATCCCAAGAGAAAATGGTATCTTTTGTGGAGGGTATCATAGATGAAGGGTCTCTTGTAGTTGTTCACATAAAACAAAGAGACTTGTATGATATGGGTGATGAAGTGGAAGACTTTTCATATGAAATTTAATCCCATCAACAATAATAAACGAACGTACTTTTCCATTATGATATTGAAAATATTAGCCTTTCAATGGTGGATGAATTAGATGAAGTAATGATGGAGCAGGACAACGACATGATTGAAGGAAAAATTATTGTATATGTAGTCATCCATTAATTTATCAACCACTAATGTTATATGTGTAGTCATTCAGCATCATAGATATTTATATTTTTTTTGTTAGTAATGTTCACCTATTATCCTTTTTAATCTTTTTTCTGTCTGAATTTCTTGAAATATATATTCTGAAGATAATTTTATTTGATTAAATGACAGGAATGCTAATGAAGAAGTGTTTCATTAATACCAGTCGACTCCCAATTGATGTTCCCTAAAACACACTAGTACATGCATCATAACATGTGAAAATTTTAAAATTTATTAACCTAATAACTACTTTAGAATTAATGAGAATGGTCAAACTAGAGAGATAATTTTCATAGATACAAATAATGTCCTTTGAAATGATGATTAGGAAGACATGTTTTTAATGTGATTAACAATTAAAAGGTACTAAAAAATAGATGTCTATTTAAAAACAACTAATTAAATTAACTAAAACAGTCTAAGTGAACTAAAATAAACAATTGAATAATTTAGCGGAGATGGAAGTGTTAGAGTTCTGACATCCATTTAGGTGCATGAAATGCCAATTATTTAATTCCCACATCTGAATGTTTATTTATTTAGTGATCACTGGTTCCTATTTTAATCAAAATACTATCATGTCTCATTCTCTGATGCTAGAAAGTATTCTATTTTTTAGACAAATCATTTATCATTTCGTTCTCTTTCCTGATGAATAATTTGTGCGCCATCATAAAAATGAATCACTTGGTGAAATAACACAACCAATTTTACACATATTCAAAGTATATACCTATGTTGGGTTCCCTCAAATGAGATTACTTATTTGGTATCACTCATGAAATTATGGAGGGAGATTCACAAAAAATAAAAAATTATCAGTAATATATTTATTAACCCGGATGTCACTCACGTGCGATTTATGATTCTCCCACACACATAATCAATTTATGAACAAATAAATTCTATGATGATATCTCTCCCATGATTAATTATTAGGTATCACCAAGTCTTTCATGTAGACTGTAAATTACAATTAATTCAAACACAAATATAATTAATTAAATAGACATCCGAATAAAAAATAATTAACTAGAAATAAAACATGAAGATGCATTAAATGCATGTTGTTTCCCTCACATTCATCATAACCCAAAACAAAAACAACTAGCCCACCATGATGACAACACTACGCATAAAATAATAAATAGATATCACCGCACTCTTGTCATCATAGTTGTCACTGCAATCCTCCATCGACAGTCAAGAAATAATAATCACCACTTTGTTGATTGCTATAACATTGAACCAAACCATCGAGAACGTACGTCAGCATGAAAAAAAATAGTTGTATTCTCTCTCAATGTACAACACCAAGCTTCTAAAATCAAAGATAATTATTAACATGTAATTATTTCACACCAGAACTACCGTTTCACACCTGGAATGGAGGAGGATGGCATAGATGACAGAGATGGTGGTCTGCAACAGTACAAGAGGGAGGTCACTGGGAGGGGTATTACTGCCTGGATGATGTGCAATAAGGAGGGGTCAATCAGAATGTTACATACATTGTGGATGGTGAATATGGGCACTTCTTGCTGGTGTGTGGTAGGAAGAGAGCAGCGTCTCACAGCTCCTGTGGCTTGGGTTCAGACAAAGGATGTAGGGGGAAGTAGTGGTGGAAGGGGAGTTGGGGGGGTGGAGGATTTGGGGAGCTGTATGGGGGGTGGGGTCATTGGGGAGGGGGATGAGGGAAGAGGTGATAGTGATTTTGGGGAGGGAGAATGAGGGTAGAGGAGGTAATGTTGAGGGAGGTGGGGGAGAGAGGGGGTTGGGGCATTGGAGGGAAGGGGAGGGAGACGTCTTCCTAAAACAAAAAATAAGTAGAAATAGAAATTCTAATTCATGATTTTTTTTAAAAATCTAATTATATAAACATGTTAAAAAATAAAAAAAAAATAAAAAAAATAATATAAGAATAAAATATATAATATACTAATTAACATTATATAAAAAATAACTAAAATAAAATGTTATAAAAGTGAAAATAAATAATTATTTATGCACATATAATTAAACACCCTAAAATATAGATATAATAATACTATGAAAATAATATGACTTCTATTAAATATTAATATAAAAAAAATAATAAAAAAATAATAAAATACATCTATTAATAATAAAAATATATAAAAGAATAAAATAAGATACTAATATAGACAATTAATATATGTAAATAGAAATGTTAATAAACTAATAATAAAAATAATGTTAGTGAAATTAGTAAAAATAAAATATAGAGTTTAGTATAATATAAAAATTAATATAACTAATAAAAAAACTTAGTTACCAATATTAGTTTATAAATTAACAAAAAATTATCAAAAATATCTAAAATACTACAAAATAAAACTAAAAAAAATTAAAAGCAGATAAAAAATTAATTTAAATTAAATTAAAAAAATTAATAAAAATAAAAGCCAAATTCATGCACATAAAATCCCCAGCACTTATGATTTTTCACTCCTAGGAAAAATAATCAGAAAGAATACAGAAGTGGACACTTAGAAATGTCAAAACATCAAAATTACAAATTCAAAAAAAAATCCCTTTTACTCAACAATCTCATGCTTCATTTAAAATTCCAATTTTCAAAAATAGTTTCCCTTCCACTCGCAAAATTTCCAAAACAAGTACATGCATTCATGCATCATGTGACCTACCACTCTATCACTCTCATCGCTCAAACAATTTGAAAAAATTTTAATCCATTCTCATACACATGCATGCTTACCATAGGTTTGCTATGAATTTCCCATCTCCCATATTGGAAAAAAGAAATAATACATTAATCTTGAGGACTTAAAATTTTATTAAAATATCTATGAGGCTTCAGGATGGCGTGTTATAAAAAAATCGACAATTTTTGGAAGAAAGGAGGGTTGAATGTTGAAATAACCACATTATAAGTTTCAATCCAAATGTCTTCCTCAAACTATCACTCCACCACACTTAAAATGTTTCTTTCCCCAAGAATATAAAAATCCAATGCCTATCTCAATGATTTTATTTTTTTCTATTTTTTTGTATTTTTTTAGGGACACAACTCACTCAAATAAGATATGGAGAAAAAATTGGAGAGTACCAATTCCAAACCCCATGAAATATATTTAAGAAGAAATACCAAATAAAATTACACAAGTGGCATGAATGCTTTAGCATCTTAGTGAAAGTAGGTTATATAGAAAACCCTCTAACCCACGGAGTAATGATTCATCACTTTTATAGGTATCCCTAAAGGAGAGGGTTACCGCATAATGACCATAGATGTTCTCATTGTCAGAAAAAAGGTTCTACATTACCATATAAAAATACATGTAATAAATTTGGATAGTATGAACTATAACACATATAATAAATATGAGATAATGCAGATCCATGTACATCAAATGACTCACTATCCCTCAAATAACCTAGTCCCTAAATAAATATCTGCCCCTTACATAGATTAAAAATCATCATGAAAAAATTTATAGAAATAGGTAGGAAAGGGTATCGGTAATGCGATCATCCTAAAAAGGCTTCTACATGGATTTTAAGGGCTACACGACAAAGAAAATGTATGGGTGAATCAGTAGGTCAAAGGGGATGAATAATCAAACATATAACTCAATCATTTTAGTGCAACTTTCTAAATTCTTATCACTTCGAAGGAACTACATGGAAAGTTCTAGATAACATAACATGGTTAATATTCCCATAATAAAAATTGAAACAGGAGATCATGTAAAAATGTTCAATAAACCTCATGGGGAATGAAACAAAATGTTGGACATCACAGATAATAATGAATGAAAATAAGTGTCTCAAAAATATACAAGTTTCCAAAAAACATTTTCAAATAAAAGATTAATATCAAAAATAATTTAAATTAGAGTCCCAATAATCAAATCATTTTAAATAGTAATCATGTACCCAAACTACCCAGAGATACAAGTGGTATGTTCCCAAATATGTTACAACAAAAATACAATGGTTTTCATGTTAGTTTAATAAATGACAGGAATATTATTATTATTATTATTATTTTAATAATTTTACATTTTATATTTAGAATCATAAAATATGATTGAAAATAAAAAAAAACTTCCCTACGTAAGTGTATATAGATATATAAAGGCTCTCTCTATCTGATGACACTCTCAAAATGATGTACATATAAAATCTACACATAGAACAACACATACCCACATCATATCAAAAAATTCACACCATAATAAAAATCATGTGTATGATAAAAATATGTATGATGAATGATCAACTCCACTACAGTGCTTGAATAAAACATATTGTGGTAAATGCATGACATTTAATTAAATAAAAAAACTAAATTAAATGAAACTAAATGCAGTGAAAGTAAAATAGATAAATGATGGGTTTCCTCCCATTAAGAACTAAGTGTAATGTCCTAGGATTATCCAAAGTTATGGAGAATTTAATTTTTAGTTTTAATTCCTTAAAACGGCCCATAGTTTGATTCCTTGGAGGTTAAAAGAGGTCCTAGGGGCATCCGGGGATCGGTTGAAGCTTAGATCACCGAAAATGGGGGAAATAGGCTGGGCCGCATAGTTTTTCAAACCATGCTACCAGTTTCAGATCTCAAAAAGTGGGAAAATGCATGGTTTTCAAACGATTAATGAAACTGTGTTAGTAACCATTCGAGGTGCCCTATTAAAGCATAAAATGCCGCACAGCTGGCATACAGTTTGACCAATCGTTAAGCTAAACCGTGTGACCCCTTCTGTGTGGGTAAAAATTCAAATCTTATTTTAATGATTGTTTAACCCACCTTTATCCCCTTTTTCTCCACTTGGGATTTACCCCTCCACGAGCATAAAGGTATTCCTTCTATTCTTTAGGGATTTTGATCTATCTCCCTCCTTAGCGATCCATTTTCATTATCATCAAAAGCTAAGGACTCCTCTCGGTAAGAACTTCCTTCCATAACCCTTGATTTCTTGGTTCATCCTCTTCTCATTGTACTATTTCTATATGATTAATTTAACTTATTTTGGGTTTTTTTATAAATCACTTGATTTCTAACTTTATAGGTTGAATTATACCTTGTTTATGGACGTGTGGAGTACTATGAACATGAGGTAGTGAATTTACTCTTTTTTTCCTCCAATTTCATTGCTTTTTGGTGTTGCGCATTTGTGCCACCTACAAGAACATACTAAATAAGGTTGTTTATCACATATTAAATTAACCATGATGGTCTACCATGTCTTTAGTGACTATAAATCATGGAGAGATCCATCTATGGTTGTCCGGTTACCTTTTGTAAACCACATTGGGTGTGTCCAACAAAAATGGCCTACTTTCCCATTTCTCTACATGTGGAATTTACCTTTGTGGTGTGTGTCATCTTGGTTACATGTTTTAAAATGATAAAATGATATAAGAAGGGTTTTGAACCATGAATTGGATCCCTTTGATAATTTATAGGCTTGATTGAAATGGAATGTCTGTTGTGTAGTGCAATATACCTTTGTAATACATTCTGTTTATTTAACGAAATATGTCTTACATGCTAACTTTCTCATTTCTAGTTATATGAATACCTTTACGTATAATGGAATCCTTATTCCTTGTGCTAAAATCTTACACTTCATGCAACATGACTTTGTTAGTGGTATTGTACTCAAATTACAATGTTTATTCTAAGTGTGTTATGCTAATGCCTTAGGTTAAATGATTCTTCTTAATATCATGTGAAATTTCTCACCTTAAATCATGAAAAAATCATATGCCTTGTTTGGTTCTCCATTATTTATCCATTTATATGGTTTAAATAGAATGTTATGATTTTTCAAGCTTGATAGTGTGAGATTATGAAATAATATAAAGTACATATTGGTAAGAGGCATGCTGATGCCATATTCTTTGCTTAAATTTCTTGATTATGAAATTTTATTTAGGCTTATTCCCTTGCTAGTGTCTTGAACTATATTGAATTCTTTGTAAATTCTGTAAGATTATGTTGTTAAGATTCATGTATTAACAAGAAATTGTTTAAGGATTACGACATGTATCTTATTCCTCATACCTTGCTTATTCATATTTAATGCTTATTTCCCTGCTAGATGAAATGTGCCTTTATTAATGGGATTTATGTGCATAGCTTGGTTAAATGGTAATCATGTGGTATTGAGATGATTATTATTATCTAGAAATCCTAAATACATTTCTTAATATGGCTGCCTGGTTTGATATGGAATTTTTCCCAGACCGGGAGGGAACATTGGTTTCATATTGAGGACCCATGGATGGACATTTCAGGCTCAATGGGTTACAACCTGATGTGCTGAGGGTGATTCTTGAATTACTGGGAAAGGTCTTCCCAAGTAGTTTCTTATACTCATCACTGATATCATTCCCCTAGGGGAGAAACTGTGGACGAACCTTTTTTAAAGATGGATACGCCATGCCTTGGGTGATACTCGGTCCCCTTGTGAGATACCTGGTATGGACACAAAATTTTACCATACCTCATAGAAACACTTGGGACACCGTAAGGGACTCCATATGGGTCTCCATGGTTGGTCTCAGTGGTATTAGCTTATAAATCATGCTCCTGTTGGGATACTTGTAATTCTTTCCAATTTCGTTGAATGGGCATGGGAATCCACCATATGAATTTATGGTTTTCTTTGATTGAAATGTTTGATTGTTTGGATTTATTATTCTGATGAGATGCCTCCATTATTTCTACCTTGAGCCTCTTGTGGTTTTCCTGGTGTATACTTATGCATACTTTTGAAATGACATAAATACATAACCCCAATATAGAGAAAAATATTGGGGGTATGTTTTGTTATTTTCCTTGTTTACATTGGCATGTGTTATATATATTGCAACCCGCATGGGTTTCTTATTCAGAATTCCGACATAGGCTGAAGAAGGTGGTATGTGAGGGGTGTCGATTTTGGAACCCAGACCAAGATGTAGTTGTTTAATTATTTACTACCCTGTCATTTATTATATATGGAACACATTCTTCCATTTATAGAATGAAATGGAATGGACTATACATTGTGGGTTCCAGCCTAGTGGGATTTTATCTCACACCCTTCTCAGGAATCGTTTAGTACATGAGTAGACTTTATGAATGCAGGTACGGATAAAAAAAGGTGGTTTCTTCTGATTTTTTATTTTGCTTGCTGTTTAGGTTTGAGATTTGGGGGAAGAGTACCGAGCCTATGCTCGATATGTTGTGTAGAAGTTTTTGTTATTTTTTATTTTTTGATAGCATGCAGTATATGCTTGTACCTCAATACCCTGCAGTTCCATTTATTTATATATTTAGGAAACGAAATCGTTATCATCTTTGTATATAGTATTGATATTCTATTTCAAGATGTTTACTTTAATTTCATGACTCATTAATTTTCTTCTATTTTTATATTCTTATATATATGATTCATATACCTGTTATATTTTTTTTACCATAGTGTCATACATAATACTATGAGTGAATAGTTTTTCCAGGAATACACCTAAGGCCCTTGCTGCTCGTCGATAGCCTCTGGTTTTCTGGGAGATCCCATTGAGGTCATGTGGCCCACCATCTCAAAGTCCAATTCAATGGAAGTCAGGGAGATATTCTACAAAGTGGTATCATGGAGGTTATTTTTTCTTTGTCTTAATATTTAGGTTATACAGGAGACTAGGATATAGAAATTTCGACTTGAACCTGTGCTTGGACATAGCTAACCCATGTATAGGGGACACCCAAATTTCATGGGTTTTGAATAATAGTTATTGATTATGTCATTGATGGTTGATATGACTTCACTGTTGGGTGACACACAAGATTTGTGATGTTATTGATATTGGTTTGATTATAATGATGATTTCCTATTACTCAAACACGATGAAATGAGGGTGTTCCATTACATGCATCATACTAAAAACCATAGGGAATGAATTTCTATTCATAATTCCCTACCACATCTACTTTTAGTGTGCATCTTCCAATTTTCATGTAATTGAATATGTGTTTAGTTGTTATATTATGCAGTGTTTAATGTTATAATAATATAAGTGTTCCATTTTATCTTGTAAGGATATGTTATGGTTTGGGTTTAGTGGACACCACCTTCAACTCATGAGGTGTATGGACCCTCGTGGATTGGGATGATGATCCACCTAACTCAGCCAAATGAAAAGGGTAATTAAATCCATAAATTTAAAATAAAAACCCACCTATTAAAATGAAATGACCACCATATTTGGTAATGTGTGACCCTGGCCTTACCTTGTCAGGGGATGTTGGCTGAATTCCTTATGAACCCTTGATTTCCTTTCTTCATATCTAGAACAAGCTCTTGGCACAGGCTTTCAATGGTGTTATGATCATAGGCATTCCATGCACCTATCCTCTTATCGCTTCCCTTATATAATGTGACAAGATCAGAGAGGCTTAGTACTTAACCTTCTTATTCCGATTACCTTATATTCTTATACTATATGTTATAAAACTTGCTTGAGTCGTGTGTTTGGAAATTAAAGAGCTATTCCACCATGACTTAATCGTTCTACATGGCAAGAGAGTGGAGATGAGCACATTCCATAGGTGGTGGGCCATGATCCACCCATTGTACCTCATGTAGTACCTCCCGAGGAACCTCCTATTGATCTTTCGTTGGGCGCTAATGATCAGTTTATGGATATTTTTATGAGGTTTATACAGGATATTTAGGGTTCTCTTTAGCCTTGCTCAACTATGGTAGAACTTACATGGGACTTTCAACAGCATCATCCTCCCACTATCTCAAAGAATGGTGGCCCTTATCCTGTAGATTCTTGGATAGAAGATATGGTATCCATATTCATCCATCTTAAGACTCATATAGAGTGGAGGGTCAAGCTTGCTACCTACATGATTTATGACTCCAACAAGCATTGGTGGGATGTCGCATCTCAGTCAGAGAATTTCCGAGTCATGAGTTGGGAATAATTCAATATGTATTTATTTAATCACTTCATTCTACAGACTTTTAGATCAGACTGAGCTAGGGAGTTCTTGAATCTTTAGTAGGGCTCTATGACTTCTGTTGAGTATTCTACTCACTTCACTGATCTTAGGTGTTTTGCACCATCTCTGATGGGTGATGAATTAAATACTACAAGTTGTTTTGAGGACTGGATTGGATACATTGTCCACTAACATGTGAACGTCTTTCAGTTGACTACAATTATAGAGATAGTGAGCCAAGCCTTGATCACATAGTACATTCTTAGAGAATCTAGTCCTCTAATCTAGGTTAGTTTTGTTTTGTATCAGGGTGAAGGTTCTATAGGTAGTAGAAGGAACCATTTTGAGGGTGCAAGTGGGGGAAGTTCCATATAGGTGACACATACTAATAGTTTCATAGTATATCACCAATGTATTAGGGAACTCCATTAGAATCCCCAGTGAACAAGGAACCCAATGTAATGTTGAGCTTATGGTAGGGTGGGTCGTTTTAAATGCTTCTATCAATCATTTCCTCTAGCATATAGTGTAAGGGAATCTATACCAGCACCTTTATCAGGTACAAGATCTATGAAACCATGTCAAGCTGGGAGTTGGTCTTCTACTTGCCAATCAGGATGAGGTAGTAGTGGCCACAGTTGAGGCTGTCGGGCTTCAGATCATCAGTGACAGTAGAGTGGATCTTCTCAGGATAGTAAGACAACATATCAGGGTCATGGTTCAAGCCATATGTATGCAGTGCATCCAGTGCCAAAGGAGCAGAGACCAGGGGCCTCTACCATTAGAGGTACTATCCTGGAAAACTATACTTTAGTTTTTATCTTTTTTTATACAGTTTCACTGCACTCTTTCATATCTGTTGTGTGTGTAACACCTTGGTCTTGTTATCTAGTACTTCTATGGTGTTATGTACCTCAATAATCCTCTAGCGGTCAGAAAAGAGGGCATACATTAGTGTTATGAGTTCCTCCTTGAGATAGGTGGGTACCATTTCTTCTATAATTTCTTTATCCTCAAGATAATTGAATTCGATGTCACCCTCGGTATGGAATGGATCATCTTTTATGATGACCAAGTGTATTTCTATCACCATCGAGTGTCTTTCACATCATTTGAGGGTAGTGAGTATATAAACAAGGGAGAATGGTATATCTATGAAGATGAAGATGGGCCCAAGCGGTCTGGGCATGGAAGAGTGACAACTTAGTTAGCAAGCCTCTTTATAAGCGATCAAATAATGCATCTCATGGATTTCCCTCCTGTTGTGGATTGTTTTAGGGATGTATTCCCTAATGATTTATTTATCTTAACTCTTGAAACATAGGTTGAGTTCAAAATTGAGCTAGTGTCAATTGCGACACCAATTTCCATTCCTCTCTATAGGAAGGAACCAAAAGAGATTCAAGAACTCAAAAAACAGCTTGAATATCATGAGGCTAAGGGTTTTATCAGACCCAGTACATCGACTTGGGGTTCACTAGTTCTTTTTTCTAAGAAGGTGGATGGTAACCTATGAGTTTTTGTGGATTATAAATATCTAAATCAGCTTACTATGAAGAACCGTTATCCAATGCCTCATATAGATAACCTCTTTGACTATCTCCAAGGAGAAACTATTGTCTTCATGATTGATTTTAGGTTGTTCTACTATCCAATTCATATGAGACCATAGGATATAACACATACAACATTCCAGAGTAGGTATGGATTCTACGAGTACTTGGTTATGTTGTTCAGTCTGATGAACATGCTGATGGTCTCTATGGATATAATGAATTGGGTTTTTCACACGTATCTTGATTCGTTCATGGTAGTCTTCGTAGATTAAATCTTTGATTACTCTCGTAGTAGACATGACCATGAAACTCATCTTGAGATCATGTAAATTACACTGAGAGATAACCAACTATATGAAATGCTTAGTAAATGACACTTCTTGATTAGTAAGGTTCAGTTTTTGGTTCATTTCATATAAGAGGCTAGTATATCAATTGACCCAAATAAGGTGAGAGTAGTAGTTTCCTGGGAACATCCCAAGAATTTTTTCAACCCGCGCATCTTCTTAGGACTTTCAGGCTATTACAGGAATTTTATCCAGGACTTATCCCTCTTAGAAATGCCTCTTATGGACCTGACAAAGAAGATTGTATAGTTCTTATGGTATGAATATTTTGAGAATCCCTTTTTAGAGATGAAAAGAAGACCCACCTTAGCTCTGGTTCTAAGTATTCCTAATATGGGAAGAAGTTATACAGTTTTTTGTGATGCTTCAAGGATCGGGCGGGGTTTAGCTCTAACGAAAGGTGATCGAGTCGTTTCATTAGATCTCACTAGTTGAGGCTGCATGAGTTGAACTATCCAACACAAGATCTCGAGCTAGAAGCTATTGATCAAGATCTTCATAGTTGAAGGAATTATCTTTTTGTTGAGTGGTTATTTATTAATATGGATCATAAAATCTTAAGGTACAACTCCACACAATGGGACTTGAATTTGAGGCATCATAGGTGGGGGGGAATACCTGAAGTCTTCTAATTTTGATCTAGATTATACACCTAGTAAAGGAAGTTTCATGGTTGATGATTTGAGCCACAAGACTCAAACACAAGTCGTTCAAGTGGCTAGAAGTGAGTGAGAGATGATGGCTATGTTTCTTGAGTTGCATCTGGAGATTCAAGAGCAGCACGTGAAGCCAGTATTACTAGATTTGTTAATGAAATATTCTCTTCAAGAATGGTTTTGGATTCCACAATTATTTGATTCTAAGGGCCTTGTTCTGAGGGAGATTATCAAAGGAGGGAACCCACCTCTAGGTTGGTTTGTTTATAACAGTGATACCTTGATCTATCATGGGTTTTTTTGGGTGCCTTCAAATATATGGGAATGAAAAATAAGGTAATATCATGACTCGGTTTGGTAATTTCACCCTGGTCTTACCAAGATGTATTGGGATATGAATCATCAATACTATTGGCTAGGTATGTAGAAGCAGATGGAAAGTTTTATCACTCGATGCTCCACCTATCAGTAGGTGAAGGTAGATCACTAGTGACCCCATGGTCTTCTACAATATTTATCCATTATAGAGTGTAAATAAACCAACATCACCATGGATTTCATTACCATCTTGAAGAGATCTTCTTGAGGTAGCGATGCAGTATGGTTGATCATCGATAGGTTTACCAAAGCCACGCACTTATTTATGAACTAGGTTACCTACTTTTTTGATGGGTTGGGTATAATTTATATCCATGAGATAGTGAAAATCCATTGTGTACCCCTTTCTATAGTGTTGGAATGATATGCTCAGTTCATATCGTAGTTTTGGAAAGGGTTGCATAAAGAACTGGGTTCACAGGTGCTTCTAAGTATTAAATGTCACCCTCATATGGATGGGTAGTCTGAGTGGATGATTTAATTGCTAGTGGATATACATAGGGACTATATTCTTGATGTTAAAGGTCCCTAGGAGAATAATATTCCTCTGTTTGGGTTTTCCTATAATAGCATATTTCATAAAACAATTCAAATGGTTCCGTATGTGTCCATCTATGGTAGATAGTTCTATTAAATATTATGATGGCTTGAGGTAGGTGAGGCATCGCTACTGGGTCCTAATCTCATTCAGGAGACATTAATAAAAGTCCAGCTAATTCGGAATCATATGGATACAACTCAGTTGAGGTAAAAGTCTTATACCGATTATTTTTTTAGGTCTATGGAGTTTGAGGTGGGACATCAGGTCTTTCTACATGTTTTTCCTCCCTTGGGACATAAATGAATCGTGAGATAGGGAAAGTTGTCACTGAGGTATGTCGGGCCTTTAAAGATAGTGGAGATAGTTGGGCTGGTATCCTTTTAGTTATTGTTACATAAGAGGTATCGTGTCATGCATGATGTATTCCATGTATCTCATCTTCAGTAGTATCATCCAGACTCATCTCATTCATTTGATCCTAATGATATCGAGATGGTGGTGGATGTGTCCTTTGAGGACCATCCAATCTGTATCGTTGACCATAGTAAAAATGTTTTCTGAGGAAGGTTAGTTACTTTAGTCTGAGTGATATGGAAGCACAGATGTGTTCAAGACAAGGCATGAGAGAAGGAGGCCAATGTACGTGTGTAGTGGCAAGAACATTTCTCAGATGATTTTGTACCACCCTCAGAAAAGAATCTTGGGGATTAGTTATTTTAAGTATGGGAGGTTGTGACATCCATAATTTTTAAAAGGTACGAATAATTTAATTTTTAGTTTTAATTACATAAAATAGCCCTTAGTTTGATACCTAGGATGTTAAGAGAGGTCCTGGCGGCTTACAAGGATCAGTTAAATCCCAAAGCACCAAAAAATGGAAAAACAGACTGGGATACAGGGTTTTTCAAACTGTGCAACAAGGGGACACGGTCAAGTGACCAATTGCTGGTCTCGGATAGCGGGAAAATGCATGGTTTACACACAGTTAATCAAATTGTGTGCCTAACTATGTGAGGTTCCCTAGTGAAGCAGAACCTTCCACACGGTTAGTGCATGGTTTGGCCAACTTTTCAACCCCTGTTGTGTGGTTAAACATTCAAATATTATTTTAATGATTTGTTTTTTACCAAAAAAAATTTCCCCTCCCCTCTACACTCTGGATTTACCCCTCCTCCATGCACACAAAGGTCTTCCTCCTCCTCATTTTGGGTTTTGATATTTCTATCTCCTTATTAATCCATTTTCTTCATTATCGAAAGCTATAGACTCCTCTTGTAAATCACTTATTTCCAAACCCATTTATTTCTTGGTGGCTCCTCTTCCCATTGTCTTATTTCTACATCATGAATTTTAGCTCTATTTTGGGGGGTTTTCTAAATCTCTTGATTTCTCCTATTCTAGGATGAATCAACCCTTGTTTCCAAACATGTGGAGTAATATGACCATGAGGTAGGGAATCTACTCTTTTTTTCCTTCAATCTCATTACTTTTTGGTGTTTCACCTTTGTACCCCTAGAAAGAACCTACCGGTAAAGCTTGGTTATCACATATTAAATAATCCAGGACAGTCTACCATGTCTGTAGTGATTATCGCTCATGGAGAAACACATATATGGGTGTCCACATTGCTTTTGGGAACCCCATTGGGTGTGTCCAACCAAAGTATCCTGCTTTTCCTTTTCTCTGCATGTGGAATTTACCTTGGTGGTGTGTGGTACCTTGGTTACATGTTTTTAAATGATAAAATGAATTAAGAAGGGAATTGAACTATGAATTTGATCCCATTGATAATGTCTTGCCTTGATTATAATGTATTGTCCCATGTTTAGTGTCTTATACCTTTTTCATACTTGATGTTCATTAAATGAAATATTCCTTACATGCTAACTTTCTCATTTCTAGTTACATGAATACCTTGCCTTATAATGACATCCATATTCCTTGTGATAAAATATTACACTCCATTTAATATTCCTCTATTAGTGGTATTGTACTCAATTTACAATTTTTATTCCATGTTCATAGTTTTAATGCATTAGGTTAAATACATATTTTTAATATCATATGAAATTTCTCACCTTACATCATGCCAAAGGCGTGTGCCTTGTTTGGTGCTCCTTGCTTGATCCATTTAAATGTTTTAAATGGAATGTAATGATTTGGAAAGCTTGATAACTTGAGATTATGAAATAATATAAATGAAATATTGGTACAAAGAATTTTTATTACATATACATTTCTTACATTTCTTTATTATAAATTTTTCCTTATGCTTATTCCCTTATGAATCGGATGTTCCTGTTGTGATATTTAGGATTCTTTTTATCACCTTGGATGGGCACGGGACTCCACCTCATGAGTTGATGGTTTTATTTGATTGAAATTTTTTGTTGTTTGGACTGATAATTATGATGATATGAATCCATTACTTTTACCTTGATCTTGTTGTGATTTTCCTTGCGTATAATTATTCATGATTATGCAATGACATAGATACATGACCCTAGGCTATAGGACAAGCTTGGGGGTATGTTTTGTTATTTAATTTGTTTACACTAGCACATTTTATATATATTGTGACTTGCACAAGTTTCTTATTCATAATTCTAGCATAGGCCAAAATAGGTGGTATAGGATGGGTGTCTGTTTAGGAACTCGGACCAATATATAGTTGTTTATATATTTTCTACCTTGTCATTTATTATATCTAGAACATTGTCTTTCATTTATAGCATAAAATTTAAAATCATATACATTGTGGGTGCTAGCCTACTGAGATTATATATCACACCCTACTCTTTTACCATTTGATATCTAAGTAGTCTTTATTACCATAGGTATGGATAAAGGGAAGTTGGAAACTTCCTATAATTGAATCTTCTTACTTATTAGGATAGAGCTTTGGGGGAAGAGGACCCAGCCTATGCTTGATATGCTTTGTATAAGTTTTTGGTCATTTGTAGTTTTTTATAGCATGAAGTATATGATTATACCCCCATCCCCTACACTTAAATTTTTTTATAGATTCATGACATGATATCATCATCATTTTTTATATAATATTGATATTATGTTTCATTATGTTTATATTAATTTCATCAGTCGTTCATTTTCTTCTGATGTTGTCTACTTATCTTTATGTTTCCACTACTTGTTACATTTTTTTACTGATATTTTTTACCTAATACTATAAGGGAATAGTCTTACCATGGATATACCTAAGGCCCCCACTACTAGTCGGAATACTCTGTCATTTGGGGAGATATTCTTGACATCATGTGGCCCACTGTCTCGAGGCCCGATTAACTGGAACTTAGGGCAGGATGATACACTAAGTTTACTTCCTCTCCAGCAAGACATTGTTGAAAATCTACCATGATCAAATGGAAATGTATACCAGGCATCTTCTTATTTATCAGTGGGAGGGTGGGATCCATTCATTAGAAAAGAAATTATCCTACAAGATGCACAATATCGCAACAGAAAATTGTTAGAAAAATGGATGGTTGGAGTGCAATGAAAATATCCCAGATCATCAGGGAATAAATATAACTCATCTCAATAAGGACACACCGAATAATTTAAATTTGTGCCAAGTTCATCATTATGATGATCAATAAAATTATAATTTTGAATTTCCATAAGGGAAGAAAGGCCCTTACAAGACTATTTCAGTGGTTGGATTATATCCATCCCATTCTTTAATTCAATATCTGGGTCAATGTGGTATCCCAATTCATTTTCACCACCAAACACTAGCATAATAAAATCCATTGGCTTCCAAATAAATTCATGCTCCATGATTTCATTGATTTCACTAAGGTCAATATTAATGCTAGTATCTATGTATATTTCAAATTAAGTGTTTTTAACCTTGATTCGTGGGGTATGTGGGGTGGGCCTAGTTGGAGTAAATGAACCCACTATTTCATAAATGATTTTTTTTTTCAAAATTCTCTTTTGTACTACCCCCGTTATATTTACACATTTGAAAATGTGTCACCACAAACTCAGGATCCTCCAGGAAATCTCATTCATCCATTGTTATTAATAAATTATGAGTGTCATCCATCACCAACACTGACTAGTTTTTTGACGTAGGAAATTTTTCATAGGACTCTATTTTGGAAAAAAAAAATAGCCTTACATATATTTTTAAAAATAGGCATTTCAATTTAATATGAAGTAAAATCTCTTATATGTAAAAATTCATGGTGTCTTGGCTCAATTCAGACTCTATCGTGGTAAATAAGAGTCCTAGTTCAATTTATTTCTCAACCTCTAAAGGTTCAGTTCAATAGATATTGAATGCATCCTTTTTCACATTGGGATGGATGGGTTGTAAACACATTGAATAAGGACATGAAATTACATTTTCTAAGAGCCCATTATATTTAATAGAGTAGAAGATTGAGCTCACATATTCTAGAACTGTTTGTAGATTGGAAGAATTAATTTGTGACAGATAGTATTCATCAAGGGTATGATAGGAAGAAGGATCGATCAATGTAGTCTCATCAGTAGAATAAATAACTAGATTTTTTTTATTGGAACCTTTACTACACTTTCTTAAAAAGACATATTCTGAATTAGATCATAAATTGGTAGTGAGGCAACTAGTTCGGTAAGATGATTCATTTTATTTCCTAATTTATTAAATTTATTTTCTAGATCTTCTGTCAAGGATAAAAACATTTCATTGCATTCATTATTAAGTTAAAACCTCTAATTTGTCTCATTGATTGTAGAAACCAACATGTTCCTAATTATTGATTCATTTGTTTCACATGAATTATTGAGTTCTAAATTTTCATGAATGCATTTAATTTGAGAATGATCAAATTATGGGTAGGAACTAGAAGTAGAATATAGTGATGGATTTTCTTATGGATCATGACATTGACTTCAATAAAAATAATTATAATAAAAAGGACTACCTGGAGAGCTATTGTTTGGTGAATAATTAAACATCATACCTTGAGGTGTGACAATATAGGGAGGTTACTAACTGTAGATATATAGTTATGAACACACCATTTTGAACTTTTAGTTGTCTTGAAATTTCCTGCAATAAAAAATTCCCAAAGTAGTAAACAGAACATTTTTTGTTTGTTTTTTTATTTTATTTTTTTACCTAAGTTTATCTTTTAAATGAACTCTTATTGATACTATTCACCATAGAAACGGTACTAGAAATTCGGTACGTGTGTCAGAATTCATGAAAATTTGAAAATTTATTAGCCTACCAAATACTGTTGAAGTGGTGAGTAGGGTAGAACCATAGAGAGATTTTCAGAGAAACTGGGAATATCCTTTTGGAAGGATGTTATAATAGAAAAGTTTTTAATGTGATTAAAACTAAAAAGTTATAAAAACTAAATTACTATTTAAAAATAAATATTTAAATCAACTAAAAATATCTAAGTGAATCAAACTAAACAATTAAAAAAATTGGTGGAGATGAAAGTGTCAGAGTTGTGATGTTCGTTCAGGTGCATGCAATGCCAATTATTTAATTCCCACATCTGAATATTCATTTATTGAATTATCACAAGTTCCAAATTTAAATGAAATACTCTTAGGTATTTTTCTCTTATTTTAGGCAGTATTCTAATTTTTACACAAATCATCTGTCATTTCATTCTATCCTGACGAATAATTTGTGCGTCATTGTAACAATGAATCACTTGGTGAAATACCATAACCCATTTCTCACAAAGTCAAAGTATCCTCATGTATTGGTTTCACTCACACGAGATTACTTATAAGGTATCACTCATGCATGTTTGAAGGGGGGTGCAAAAAAATTAATTTTTCAATTAATATATTTATTCATTCGTAAGTCACTCACTTGCAATTCATGATTCTCTGACATGAATGATCTATTTTTGAAAAAATAAATTCTATGATGATATTTCACCCACGATTACTTATTTGGTATCACACGAATGTGACATAAATCTTGTGTGAAGACTCTGAATGACAATTAATCCAAACAAAAATGAAATTATTTAAATAAATATAATAATAAAAAATAATTAGTTGGAAATCAAATAGGGAAATAAATTAAAAGCATGTTTTTACCTTCACATTCATTTCAATTTAGACACAGAAATAATTAGTTCTCCATGACGACAAAACAACACATAAAATAATAAATAGATATGATAGTGCTCATGTTTTTGTAGTTTTCACTCTAAGCTATCATTGATGATCACAAAATAATATTCACCACTCTGTTGATCACTGTAATATTGAACCAAACCATCAAGAATATATATAAACACATAAAAAATCAAATTTTTGTTCACTCTCACCGTGAAACATTGATCTTTTTAAATAAAATGTAATCCATCACATGTGAGGACATCACACCCGAACCACACCTAAACACCAAGAATGGAGGAGGTCAGCATAGATGACGGTGATGGTGGTTTGCTGCATTAGAAGAGAGAGGCCGGTACAAGGGGTATTGCTGCCTGGAAGATGTGTAGTGAGGAGGGTTGGGCAAACATGGTGTGACCTTGGTAGATTGTGGAGATGAGCTAATACTTTTTGGTGTGATACAGGAGGATAGGAGCACCTGGAGACTAGGATTTAGATGAATGAAGAAGTGGGACAGAGCTGGGGGAAGGGGTGGTGGGTGATGGATGAGGGGTTGAGGCATTGGATAGGGGGTGAGGGATGAGGTGGTGGTGAGGTTTGGGAGGGGGATGAGTGGAGAGGGGGTGGGGATGGAGGAGATATGTGGGTGGGGTGTTGGGGGGAAGGGGAGGGATACATCTATCTGAAACAAAAAATAAGTGGAAATAGAAATTTAAAATCAAAAATTTTAAACAAATCTAATTTTCTAATAGGTTAATAAAATAAAAATAACAATTATAATAGAATTAAATATATAATATAGTAATTAAATATAAAAAATAATTGAAATAAAATTTTATAAAAGTGAAAATAAATATATAATTATGCACATGTAATTAAACACCCTAAAATATAAATATAATAATACTGTGAAAATAATATGACTACTATTAAATATTAATATAAAAAAATTAATAAACTAACAATAAAAATAATTTTATTAAAACTATAAATATATCAATAAATAAAATAAGAGGATAATGTAGAAAATTAACATATACAATAATAAGTGTTAATAATAAATAATAAACCTAATGGTAGCAAAACTAATAATAATAAAATGTCGTATTGAATATAATATAAAAAATTAATATCACTAATTAAAATACTAAATTACCAGTATTAGTATATAAATTAAATAAAATTTATCAAAATATCTAAGACACCATCTGTCTGCCCCCCCTTCAGCATCTTTTACACCCTCCATTCTGTCAACATCTGGCACACCCTCCTTCTCGATCCCATAAGCATCTGAGATAGTGCATCCCCATTCAGTAGGTTCAGCAGTAAGGAAATAGGTTTCCAATTTTGTTTTTATGTGATCATATTTAATGGTTAATTTCATGTGAAAATTTTAATGTGAATAAAGTTACATCAATTTTTTATACTACTAACTATTTTTTCATAAAATATGAAAACAATGTTAATATCGAGATAAACGTGAACAGTTTACATGTGTATAATCTAAATGAAATGAAAATATTTGTCCCATTTGACTTCTATGGGGTCCCCATGGATGATGCTATAGGATTATTTGGCCAGATTCTAGGCCAATTAGTGGAGGATCCGGTTATCCTTAACATTACCTATGCATATTGGAGGCTTGTGCCTTAATCATGGAAAATTGAAGTCTTTGATTCCCAAATCAAGGTAATTTTAATATAGTGTTCTTTAATTGAATTTAATTATGTTATTAAATTCTAATATTTTAAAAAAATAATTTATTTGTAATGATGTTATTCTACTTTATCATTGCAGATCTCGTTGTACAAAAGTGGTCATTAAATATTTTGGATATAAAATGGAAGGATTTTAAATGGATATTATGCAATTAATTTAACAACAGTTTTTTGACCACTCATTAGTTATATGATATGGTACCTAAAAGGGTAACTTGAGATCAATGGAAATTTTTTATTGATAGTCATCATCATGAGAATCATGTGGTATTGAAATATATCCTATTATATTAATTTCACTTTACATATATACATACATAGAAGAATGAGATGATATTATATGCATTACTATTAAATTTCATGTTATTTATTATAGGATGATTCAAGGAATAATGTATCATGTCAAGCTAAAAAATCATCACCCACACTACCGGATAAAATTCTTTTTCCAAAAACAAATTCACTCTATTAATATTTTCATTATTTTAAATATTTATAAGATAAAATTATCTATTTTATATATTAAATTTTTTATTTATCTTTGTTTAATGTAGTAAAATAATATAGGCCACCAAGTCTCTAGAAAAAAATTTTGGTTGGATGTTTATACAAAATCTAATTGGAGTTATGTTAATGATCCCACCAAAGAAGTTCGGGTATGAATTCTTTTATCATTATAATAACTTATTGTAAGTTGTAATCATGTTAATATGTATTTATTAGAATATGAATGATATTTTATGTATTGGTAAAAATAAAATAAATATTAGATTAAAATCATGGGTTGTCCTTCTCGGTCTTCTAGGATGATCATGTTGGTCATGTCCTTGGGAAGGAGCAGCCTGGTCACATGCACAGGATGGATTTAGGACCATTACCATCAGAGGTATTTGGAAGGCCGCCAGGGATGGTAGAAAAATATACCCCTAGTTGCAGTTACTTCTTACCTTGAGATTATCAAAGGGGTTTTTTTCATGCAAATCACAATTCAGGAATAGGGGGAATATATACAGATGAAAGGTTAAAACATCATTGCTCTACAGAAAGCATTGATTGAATTATATAAGAAGAAAATTGGATCTGTTCCTAGTGATACTACCTCAATGAATGGTAGTAAGTAGGTAAATCAAAAAATTATAAAATCATTTAGTACATAAACTTTTATTGTGTTATGTTTAAATTTAAATATACATCACTGTTTAATTTTCAACATAATTGTAATACAGGTGTTGGTAGTAGGGAGTGAAGACAGAGATAAAGAGGGTGTCCATCAAAGTTCATCGGGTAGTGATTAGTGTTCACATTGGATTCATAGATGATAAATAACTATCCTTAAAACAAGATAACACTAATATGGTGATTCAGAAACCATGTTGTGGTTTCTGGTAGGGATATTTTTATTTCCCTTACATTGCATAAAAATCTATATGCTTGGTTCATTTTCTATGTTTTATTATGAAGGTTACCTTATGATGATTTTTCATTGAATATTCTATAGATTATGAATCATGACACACCCATTCCAGTCTTATATTAAAAGTGTTATAATTTTTGGTATTTTAAATTTTTATAAGTTTTGGAATTTAACTTGGATTTTTTGGAGGACTTTTTCTAATGAAAGGTTTTTATACAGCTATGTGTAGTGTAATACTGCAACCCCAGTTACCTAGATTCGGTGCATTATTTTAATACATTGGCATGATTTCAAGGAATCAAGTCCCGAAAGACCAACCAGTATAGTAGTCTTGGAAGATAGATCACATACATGAACGTTACATTACACATTAGAAAATAAAACACAACATAAATGATCCTTTGATAATGCCATTAATCCCCTAACTTAACCTTTCTTATCAATCATAATACACTTCTTGGAATCCTGGTAAAATTAAAACATAGAAATGGGTGAGCTCAAATGCTCAATAAGGATAACAACATAGCAGAAACATTCATAAATAAGCATAAACGTTTAAGGAAATGTATAAGACTAAAAAATCCTTTTAAACTTAAACTTAAGAATAATATTGCAAATAAACAATAAAATAATTCCATTTAATTATTCACATTCATTTTATACTCGTCGAATATTAACTTGCAATATCAATAGCCACTTTCATAATGATGGAATACATAATGCCAGATTTCATAACCACATAGTCAAGGCCTTGTACCAAGACTACAAATAATATTTTTTCAAGGCCTTGTGACAAGACACTATTTTGTCTCATGAGACCTACCGATTCATTGGGGAGCTTTACCGGGCTCCACCCATCACTTACTAAGTCCAATACATTCTACATATGAAAAGTATTAAATATAACATAAACATTCGTATTAAAACTAGCATACGAAATGTCAATACTTTATCCATAAACCATGAATGGTATAAAAATAACACATCCACATTAAAACATATAACAAAACCTTCAATAATATATGGAAGATTTGAATCATAATAAATCAACTTTAAATAAGTTTAAAGTTCATCAAAGGATATTTACATAGATGAAAATGATTTGTAAAACTCTTTGAGAGAAATATCCCTTTTCAAGAAAAAATTTAAAAGTCACACAATTTATAAAGGAAGACATTTAAAGACATTTTTGAATCAAAGTATCCCATACCACTTTGAAATTTTTGAAAGAAATTAACATTTTAAAAACACTCATGTCCATAAAAATAAATCTTTAAAACCCATTTTGAAAACATGGACAATAATCAGAATGATTTAGAAGAATAAATATTTAAAACATTTAAAATGATGTTTTAGTAAAAAATTACCTTAAACAGAATCCCTTTGAAAAATATTTTATGAAACAAGGACATTGATAAAAAATATGTCCCAGTAGATACTTATGTAAAAACAACCTCGGATAATAAAGAGATTGTGAAATTAACCCTTGCCTTGTAATTTCCTTTAGTCGATGGTATGTTTAACCTCATTTATAAAGACCGTATTATGTTATTTAAAATATACCATAACCATATTAATATTTATGATATCATATATGATTCATTTATGACTTTATACTACCCATTTAATAATAATTTCCATGTTAAATTAACATTTCTGATAATAATCGCTTTCTTTATCATACGTGTTTTAATTTGTTACTCTTGATTGTATCACGTAGATAATTATTTAATGACTTCCAGAATATTAAACATGATTTATATATCATATATTTTAAGAATATAAATATATATAATATACATATATATGAAATGGAAAACACCATTTATGGAGACGGTAGGCCGTACGTACGCATAAATGTTGTTTTTGTTTCATATCGTATTGAACGGAACTAAGTGAATAAGATATATGTAAGTACATAAATAAATATATATATCTCCATTAGCATTATTATTTCATATATTACATACTTATTAATGATATATATTTTTTTTATAATCATCGTTCAATGGTGAATGTGGAAATGAATCTCATCGCGTCGTGGAGACGGTAATCTGTACGTACGCACGAGAAACAATATCATTATATTGGCGGTGAAATCATATGTAATTGGATTGTATATCATATATAAAGAATAATTAGAATGTTATATTTATTATTTAAATCAGTTATACTCATTATTATACCCATCCAAACAATGAAGTGTTTGAATAACAAACTACACCACGACGTGGAGACGGTAATCTGTACGTACACACGTATGGTGACCTTGTCATTTATAGGATGGATATATTAATGAATATGGTTGTAACATTTTTATAATAACATCAAAGTGTATATAATATACTGGATTTATTATTTTAGAATGGAAACAGCAAAGAAAGAGGAAGAGGAAGGAGAAAATAACTTGAAAGAGGTGATGAAATATTTACATCTTCTTCGGGTTCTTCCTTATGATTTGATCAAAAGGGATATTTAGGTTGGATTTCTGACCAAATTAAGGCCTCTAGGATGAATTTAGTATAGTTTGGGGGATATTTGGGGAGGGTTTGGCTGATCAAAATAGTTTTGAAGGTATGAATTTGAGAGAAGGGGGAGTTCCCTTTTATAAGAGGGGAGAGGGGTACCTTAAGAAAGGATTGAAATAATATTTTATAATAAATTCATATTCGATTTATAATGGCTCAAAAATTATTTATTTCTAGGAAAATGTGCGTATGGGTCCAAATCCTCTCAACCAATGGGTTTTAGACTGGTTTAAGTCACCATATTAGCCTTCTCATTTAGATTTAACTCTTAGTTAAATAGTTTGACATTTACATTGTCCCTTTATATTTTTATATTATATGACTGATAAACAAACTATAAACATCCAAGAGAACCTAAAGTGGTTCATTAATGACATATATAATATTATTTAAGCCCTTTTTCCAAACCTTAGATTTTTATTAATAGAATATCAATTAATAATATAATATTTTTTTTAAAAACTCTTTTATGTCAATTTTGACACTATTTTGTATTTTTTTTTTTTGATAAATTCATAAAATCATTATTACTTCGAAAAATATTCATTTAATCAACCCTAATATTTCATATTAACCTATAAAATTAGTGTAATTCATTAAAAGTCTCAAATTATATTTATTTGGATATTTATAATATCAATTATTTTAATTATTTATTAATAAGTTAATTACTACATCATCATTGTATCATAAATAAATTTAAATATATAATGTTTAAAAACTATAAGTAAAATCCCATTATGTAGGAAATAATTTTATCTTTCTAATGAATATTTATATTAGAATTTATCTTATGTATAACCCTATATTGAAAATGGTTTAGTTATTAAACTTAGAATTTAATACTTTTAACTCTTCTTTAAATAAAATAATAATAAATGTCCTAATCTAGTCCATGTGGAACTAAATTATCATATTTTATTCATAAGGATGTTTTTGGTCGAATTAAACTTATCCAATAGAATTAGGACATGTGTTAGGCTAATAATAATATCATTTTTACTTCTAATTAACCTATTTAATTTTAACTGTGGTAAATAAAAGTCAAAAGTTAGTATTCACCAAAAATTATTTTCATCTTATTAAACCACATATTACTTAGTGATATTAACTGTTTCTCTCATATTTTTGAAATTCAACTCATAAAAGTGGTAAAATTAAGTTTTATGCAAATTTGCAAACGCTCCTAGGAGGTGGGTAAAAGACGGAAAATCTTCAATAAAATTTTATATATCTAAACTTATTATAAAATGACTCCAATGAATTATGTTTAAAATATATAAGTATTATGTAACTATTTTTACCTAAAAAATTAAAATAAAATAACTATTTATTTAAATAAAAAGTCAGTTTTAAATAATAATGTTGTGTTTTTCACTATTCAACAAAAATTGAAAGTTTTCATAAAAATACCAAAAATTAAACCTAACCTAATTTTGATATTCTGAATTCAAAAAATAATTCTATTTTACCAAATTAAAAACATAGAAGTTTCATTTGTTAATTTAAAATTAATTCTTGTTTTCAAAACCAAAAAGAGGGTTTTTAAAAAGTAAAAACTATCCAAAGATTGACATGTGTTTATGTCAAATTTTAATTTAAAATTACTTATAAAGACCTAAATTATATTAAATGATAAAAATATAATCTAATTATACTTAAAAACCATTAAAATGAAAAATTTATCACTATAAATTGTTTCGATTAAAAAAGTTGTTTTAAATTAAAACATAGTATTTTTCACTATTCATCAAAATATGAAAGTAATCATAAATGTACCCAAAATTTACCAAAACTAAATTTTTATGTCCTGTTTCTAAAGAATAATTTAATTTCATTAAATCTAATATATAAAAGTGTCAAATATTGGTTTTAAAAAGGTTTTCCATTAAAAGGCGGTAAAATTTCATTTTTTGAAAAATATTAATTTTATCCAAAATAAGAATTTTTTATTATATTATGTCTAAGAAAAACATAATATGGATGTTAAAATTATATAGAGTATATAAGATTCAAAATTTACTTAATACTATTCATAACCGCTTTTTGAATGGTTGGTTTAGTAAGTTGTGTGGTTGAGCTCGGTGTTGCGTGTAGCGCATACTATTGAATTACTTTAATGGGATAACATACTATAAAATCCTAGGGTGTTACATTCTCCACTCCTTCAATAAATTGTGTCCTTGAAATTTGAAATTGTTCTTCTAAAACAAAAGGTTAAAATTAGAAAAATACCTTTGTGGAAAACTCATATCGGAAATTGGGTTAATAAAATTTAGTCTTAATAAGAGGGAAAGGGAAATAAAAAAAGTCACCACCAAATTAGGATCTCGATTAGGAGAACATTGGGGGAAATTAGAGAAACGTATTTGGAGGGAAAACATAAATATTTATAGGGAGTGATTGAGGTCATCAATCACAAACAATTGTACAATTGAGGGCCTCAAAGCCATCGATCTGTGATGATTTAAAATATCATCAGTTCAACAAAACATAAGGTATTAGGATAACACATTTTTTGTTTTAAGATATCTTCCCTAAAGTTTAAGAATTAATTTATTCATAGAATAAGATGTAAAATATATATATATATATATATTTAACAAGTAGATTTTTATCCTTCAACTAATTCCTAGCAGAAACACATCTTTCACTCCAAAAGATAATAGAATTAAAAAATATTATATTTATCCTAATCATATAGGGCTAAAAAATGAATTTATATTCATTTGTTAGACTATTTTATAAAAAACTAAATTATAAACACCAGGACATCACATAGGCCAGTGGTAGGTGATGCACCCTTATCACCCTTCTCAAGTCTCACGGCCTTGCTGGACGCGACAGGTTGTCACCCGACCTCCGGGTTCTCATTTTTATGATGATCCAAATATAATCTCAAGAAATTATTTAACCTTAATAATATTATCCAAAGTCAAACTTAATCGATTCCAACCTTTAGAATTATCCAAAATAATTCAATCCAAAATCACAGTCCAAAATCTATAAGGAATGTAAACATAATGAAGATCCTTTTTGTCACGTAATAACATGTGAATACCTTCATCTTGTATTCTTTTAAAACACGGTAACACCCTGAATCATCATATAACCATATTCATTACATTAATTCTCCCTTATTCCTTATAGTATACTGGATATACTCCTTATATCCAAAAAAGTTGTAAACTCCAACAATGATGGAATATACAAATCATTAATCAGTTTCAAGGTAGTCAAGAATATCCAATATAATTTATCCAAATAAATCATATATTATTCCAAAAACACTACCTGAGTATCAAGATGATATTAAATTTTTATCTTTCCTTCAAACATGTATTTTCCAAAAAGTATAAATTTCTATTGAGTCACATTTCTTGGTACCACAAAATCTCAAATCCTTGATGAAATAGTACTGCAGTAAAATCCTTATATACTCCATAATTATTATAACAAGTACATCAATGATACAATACTCAAATGACATAATTCTTTAATAACAACATAAGAACACTAGTCATTACTCTTCATTTGTGGTGATATCATAACTTGATTATTATCCAACAGCATCATTTCTGGTATACTATAATGATTTGGACATTGATTCGCCTAGTGTCCCAACTCCTTGCAGATAAATCATTGTACATTTTAAACCTTTTTCTTACCCTTTCAATCACGTAGTTGATGTCCTTTTTCTCCACACTTATAAAAAACACTCATTCCCTTCAAGAATTTACCAAGTTCAAATCTTCTACAGTTATCACATATGGGAAAATCATTCTTTCCCTTATTCCCTTTATCCATATTTCTCTCTATCATCCTTTTCTTCTCTTGCTTCCCTTCAAATCCATGGGACTCAGAAAATTCTTTACATAAATTATTAATGCATGATACTATTTCTTCATATGATGAGAATACATGGGAGACTATTTCCCTTTTAAATGTTGGATTAATACTATGAAAGATATGATCCTTCTCAATCTTTCAATCATGTTTATTGCTTTAATTCTAATTCCTTCTACAAGGTGCCATTTCTAAATAGTGGCATACACTGGGTTAGTTTATGAATCGAAATACATAATTCCAAACATGTAAAACACTTAACATAAATTGAGAAGTTTATGGATATAATTCATAATCATAAAAATGTTTTCCTAGAGGAGTTTTATACTCATAAATCCGTCATAATGGTTTGTAATGAAAATGAGAATTATCCTTAGCATATCCCACAGAAGTGTCGTAAACAAGAGTGCAGCAAGGCCCATTTTCGTACACCAGTTCCCGTTCGAGTCTAGATCAATGCAGTGTTTTCGGGGTTTTACCCCTAGGTACATCTGTGCTAGAGCCACCTCTACCTGCTCATATCCAGATAGAGATTTATTTCTTGGTAAACTCAAAAAATATCTACATTACCAAAATTCTAGGAAGTTCTTCTATACTAAATCTCAAAATCTATCTTACAGTAATGTGCTCCAATCAGAGTTTATATAAATCTAGTTACTAAGGTTTGTACTAAACATCCTATGATACCAACTATAATTCCCCAACCCCAGTTACCCAGAGTCGGTGCATTATTTTAATACATTGTGATGATTACAAGGAATCATGTTTCGAAAGACCAACCAGTTTAGCAGTCTTGGAATATATATTACAAACATGAATGTTACATTACACTTTAGAAAATAAAACACAATATAAATTATCCTTTGAGAAAACCATTAATCCCCTAGATTAACCCTTCTTATTAATCATAATACACTTCTTGGAATCCTTGGAATATTAAAACATATAAATGGGTGATCTCAGATGCTCAGTAAGGATAACAATATAGCAAAAACATTCGTAAATAAGAATAAACATTTAAGGCAATGTATAAGACTAAAACAAAAGAATTTTAAACATAAACTTAAGAATAATATAGAAAAGATACAATAAAATAATGTCATTTACTTATTCACATGGATATTCTACTAGTCGAATAATCACATGCAATATCAATAGCCACTTTCATAATGATGGAATTCATAATGCCAGACTTCATAATCACATAGTCAAGGCCATGTGCCAATACTACAAATAAGATTTTGTCAAGGCCTTGTGCCAATACACTAGTTTGTCTCATGAGACCTACTGATGCATCGAAGAGCTATAGTGGGCTCCACTCATTACTTACTAATTCAAATTCATTCCTCATATGAAAAGTTTTAAACATAATATAAATATTCGTATTAAAACTAGCATACAAAATGTCAATACAATATTCATAAACAATGAATGGTATAAAAATAACACATCCACAGTCCAACATATCACAAAACCTTCAATAATTTATGGAATATTTTTATCATAATAAATCAACTTCAAACAAGTTTAAAATTCATCAAAGGGTGTTTACATAAATGAAAATGATTTGTAAAACTCTTTGAGAGAAATATCCCTTTTCATGAAAACAATCAAAAGTCACAAAATTTTTAAAGGAACACATTTAAAGACATTTTTGAATAAAAGTGTCCCATAACACATTGAATATTTTGAAAGGAATTAAAAATTTAAAAACATTCATGTCCATATAAATAAATACTTAAAAACCATTTTGAAAACATGAACATTAATGAGAATGATTTAGAAGAATAAATATTTAAAACAATTAAAATGATGTTTTAGTAAAAATTCCCTTAAAAATAATCCCTTTAAAAACTCTTTTATGAAACATGGACATTGATAATAAATATGTCCCAGTAGATACTTATGTAAAAACAACCCTGGATAATAAAGAGATTGTGAAATTAACCCTTACCTTGTACATTCCTTTAGTTGAGGGTACGTTTAACCTTCTGTATAAAGACTGTAGTATGTTATTAAACTATACCAGAACCATATTAGGTTTTATTATATCATACATGATTCATTTATGACTTTAACTACCCATTTAATAATAATTTCCATGTTAAATTAACATTTCGGGTAATAATCGCTTTCTTTATCGTACGTGTTTTAACTTGTTAATCTTGATTGTAGCACTTAGATCATGATTTAAATACTTTAATAATATAAATCATGATTTATATATCATATATATTAAGAATATAAATTTTTATAATAGATATATATATGAAATGGAAAACACCATTTATGGAGACGGTAGGTCGTACGTATGCATAAACGTTGTTTCCGTTTTCATATCGTATTGAAAGGAACTAAATGAATAAGATTTATGTAAGTACATAAATAAATATATATATCTAAGATATAATTATTATGTCATATATTACATACTTATTAATGATATATATATATATATTTATTTATTTATATTTATAATCATCGTTGAATGGTGAATGTGGAAATGAATCTCATCGTGTCGTGGAGACGGTAATCCGTACGTACGCACGAGGGAAAATATCATTATATTGATGGTAAAATAATATGTAATTGGATGTTAAATCATATATAAATAATAATTAACATGTTATATTTATTATTTACATCAGTTATACTCATTATTATACCCATCCAAACAATGAAGTGTTTGAATAACAAACTACACCACGACGTGGAGACGGTAATCCGTACGTATGCACGTATGGTGACTTTGTCATTTATAAGATGGATAGAATAATGAATATGGTTGTACCATTTTTATAATAACATCAAAGTATATATAATATACTGGATTTATTATTTTATAATGGAAAAAAACAAAGAAAGAGGAAGTGGAAGAAGAAAAGAACATGAAAGAGGTGATGAAATATTTACCTCTTCTTCGGGTTCTTCCTTTTGATTTGATCAAAAGGGCTCCTTAGGTTGTAAATATGACCAAATTAAGGACTATAGGATGAAGGTAGGATAGTTGGGAGTATATTTGGGAAGGGGTTGGCTGAGAAAAATGGCTTTAAAGGGGTGAATTTGAGAGAAGGGAGAGTTCCCTTTTATAAAAGGGGTGAGGGGCACCTTAGGAAATGATTGAAATAATATTTTATAAAAAAATCATATTCGGTTTTATAATGGCTCCAAAATAATTTATTTCAAGTATAATGTGGTTATGGGTCAAAATCCTCTCAACTAATGGGTTTTAGACAGGTTTAAGTCACCATATTAACATTATCATTTAGATTTAAATTTTAGTTAAATAGTTTGACATTTACCATGTCTCTTTGTATTTTTATATTATATGGTTAATAAACATACTATAAACTTACAATAAAATATCCAGTGGTTAATTAATGACATATATAATATTATTTAATTCCTTTTTCCAAACCTTAGATTTTTAGGAATATAATATCAATTAATAATATAATATTTGTTTTAAAAACTCTTTTATGTCAATTTTGACAGTATTTGGTATTTTGTTTTTGTTAAATTCATAACAGCATTACTTATTTGAAAAAAAATTCATTCAATCAATCCTAAAATTTCATATTAACCTATAAAATTAGTTGAATTCATTAAAATTATAAAATTTGATTTATTTGGATATTTATAATATCAATTATATTAATCTTTCATTAATAAAGTAATTACTACATCATCATTCTGTCATAAATAAATATATTTATTTAATGTATAAAAAATATAAATAAAATAATATTATGTAGTAAATCTCTTTAGATTTCTAATTAATATTTATAGTCTAATTTATCTTATTATATAACTCTATATTAAAAATGGTTTAGTTAATAAACATAGAATTTAACACTTTTAACTCTTCTTTAAATAAAATAATAATAAATGTTCTAATCTAGTAAAAGTGGACCTAAAGGATCATATTTTATTCATAAGGTTTTTTTTGGTCGAATTACAATTATCCAATAGAATTAGGACATGTGTTAGGGTAATAATAATTTCATTTTTACCTTTAATTACCCTATTTACTTTTAACCGTGGTAAATAGAAGTAAAAAGTTACTATTCACCAAAAATTATTTTCATCTTATTAAACCACATTTTACCTAGTGATATTAAACTTGTCTCTCATATTTTTGAAATTCAACTCACAAAAGCGGTAAAATTATTTTTTATGCAAATTTGCAAATGCTCCAAGGAGGTGTGTAAAAGGCGGTAAAAGTTCGATAAAATTTTATATATCTAAACTTATTATAAAATGAATCCAATGGATTATATTAAATATATATAGGTATTTTGTATCTATTTTTACCTAAAATAAATTAAAATAAAATAACTATTTATTTAAATAAAAAGTCGGTTCTAAATAATAACGCAGTATTTTTCACTATTCTTCAAAAATTGAAAGTTTTCAGAAAAATACTAGAAATTTACCCTAAGCTAATTTTGATATTCTGAATTAAAAAATGAATAATATTTTACAAAATTAAAAACATAGCTGTAACATATATTAATTTAAAATTAATTCCCGTTTTCAAAACCAAAAACCGGGTTTTTAAAAAGTAAAAACTATCAAAAGATTGACACGTGTTTATGTCAAATTTAAATTTAAAATTACTTATAATGACCTAAATTGTATTAAATAAAAAAAATCTAATTATACTTCTAATCCATTAAAATTCATAATTTATCACTATAAATTTTTTCGATTAAAAAAGTTGTTTTCAATTAAAACATAGTATTTTTCATTCTTCATCAAAATATTAAATTTATCAACAAAGTACCCAAAATTTATCCAAACTAAATTTTTATGTCCCACTTATAAAGAATAATTTAATTTCATTAAATTGAATATATAAAAGTGTCAAATATTTGTTTTAAAAAAGTGTCTCCATTAAAAGGTGGTAAAATTGCATTTTTGGAAAAATACTTATTTTATCTGAAAAAATGATTTTGTTCGTATATTATGTCTAATAAATACATAATATGGATGTTAAAATTATATATAGTATATAAGATTCAAAATGCAGTTAATACTATTCATCTGTTAGTGGCCTTTGGGAACCATCGCAGAACCATATGGTAGTGTTTTAAACAACTGCAAAATAAAAAATATTGTTGTTATCAGATGATTTTGTTGTCGTGTTGCATATTTTTCCTTATACTTTTAGATTATAATTGATTCATGTAATGAGTTGTTCACTTATATTTTCTAACCAAAACTTTCACGCAATATGTTGGTGGGAAGTGGTGTAAGTTGGGTGTGGTATGATTAACATGTCAATTATGGATAAGTTGTGGAAGGATTTTTCTATACCAACTTTAGGGAAGCCTATATCCCTACCCTTTGATTTAAATATAACTATCTCCCTAAATTACATCATCATGGTGTAACAACATGTTTATTCCATGTAGTCAAAGAAATACGTATCAAGCATACAGGTTGGTGACACATATGTGCAACATGCTTGATGTGATATTGTAACAAAGGGATTATATTACACAATGAGTGTTCAAATATGATTTTCATCATTATGTCATCATGTTCTATCTCTTCGGTTCCTTGAACCATTTCAAGACAATATTATTATACTTTAGGCAAGCCCAACTAATGCCAAAGAGAAAAAATTCTAGTCACGCACCCACTGAGAAACCATGTGACCATACACCAGTGGTATCCCTAGCCCCATCCCCAGTATAACCCCCTCATTCGGGTGTTCCTTCATTATTTACTCCTCATCTCACACCCACCTCACAACTCAATGACCATCTCTCCATGGCGCCCAATATCCTTCCAAAACCCCCTCTCACTGCAACTCATCTACTAATGTACTCTATGGTGTCGAATCTGATGTTGATCCTTGGGTGTTCATGATGGATTCCTCCATTTGGAGGCCATTGATATAGTTCCATATATGAATCGACATCATCATTAGTTTTTGTAATACCAAAAAACATGTACTCTGCTATCTTATACTACACTAATAATATGTAATCCCACTGTTTTTGGTACTCCATTCTTGCACCCGTTCTTCATCTTGTATCCCATAAATAAATCTAAATAATATATTTATCCATCACTTTCTATAAAAAACATTTACCCAAACAAATTTTCAAATTTTCATTTCAAGTGACTTTTTTCTCCTTCATTCACTATGCCCTATTGTATTGTTTTTTTTTAATAAAATAGTCTCATAAAAAATTAACCAAATGGTACAATTTTAAAAATCAATGATATTTTCTTCTCCAATAATTAAACTTGTTTTAAAATAATTATAATAACTTATTAGAATAATATTACAATTATTATTATTTGATAATAACTATTATAAATAATTATAGTTATTTTACAATAATTATTAATATTCTACCTATTTTTTCATTGGTTTTTTTACACTCCCATTCAAAAATAATCCACACAAGAAATCACATTATAAGATATATTATGCCAAAAGAATTTTTTGAAGTGATTGATAGGAATAGTTTGAGATTTTCATTTCAGAGAAATATTGGAGAGGGTTCCCCATTTGGGCCTCAGGTATTCAAGATCATTGGATACATTGAGCATCTAGAGGTTTTAGGGTTTAAACTCCATGAATAACTAGGAACTGACCTCATTATGGAATCACTCCTTTAGTGATTATCCAGTTTTGTTTTGAATTTAAAAATTAAAAATGATTATATTTCTCTACCATATCACCTCTCTCTTCTTTCCCAATTAGATAAGGATATAAAGTGCAAGAAGCCTTCCAACATTATAGTAAACGAATGGAAAAATAAAGTGAAGAGATTTAATCCCAATGCTTCTTCACGTCCTTCCAAGAAGAAGAAGATAAAGAGGTAAGAAAGGGAATAAGATGATTTCTATTTTCACATGGAAAGAAGGACCACTAGGATAAAAACTGAACCCAACTAAAGAAGAAAGGGGAAGAATCATTTACATTTATTATCGAGTTCAATTTATCTGTTTTTACAAATTGGGTATTAGATACAGCTTTCGGTGCACACATATGTATTAAAATAAAATAACCAATTATATTTATAATGATTTACTAAGATAAGGTGAATATATAAGTAGATAATGGGGATAAACATGTTGTTTTATCTATTAGGGACTACCACCACATGTTGTCGACTGTAATGATCTTGGTTTTGAAAGGTTGCTATTGTGTTCCATCTTTTACCACAAATAATTATTTCTATATAGATAATTAATACATATGGATTTATTTTTGAATTTGGGAATAAATATTTCTTATTTTATAAATATAACATTTTTATGGTAAGACACATTTAAATAATGATCTTTATTTGTTGGATTACATAAACCAAGTAATGAAAATCATTAACAAAGTTACATCACATGACCACACACAACATTGGTATCACCAATTAGGTCATGTAAATGAAAAGTGCTTGAATAAATTATTCAAGATAGATATTTAAATTCTTTTCAACAAAAATGAATTGGTGTATGTATCACGTGTTTACAAGGAAAAATGACCAAGGCCCCATTTTATGGGAAATGTGAAATGGATAAAGAGTTTATTGAATTGGTTCACACTGATGAGTGTGAACCATTTCCTGTTGAATCATGGGATGGGTACTCATACTTCATAAATTTTACTATTAATTTTAGTAGATATGGATATGTCTAATTAATAAGGTATAAGTTGGGGTATTTAGATAAATTCAAGCAATATAAGAATGAAGTTGTGAACCTATATGGTATGATGATTAAGTAAATTTTATTAGAACATAATTGAGAATATATTCATTGAGAATTCATTGATTACAAATGTGATTTTGGGATCCTATCCCAAATCAATTCTCCTTACACTCCTTAGTGGAATGGTGTAAGGTAATGGAGGAACCAGATCTTGTTGTTCATGGTGAGATCAATGATGAGTTATGTGAGTCTTCAATTATCCTTTTAGGGATACGCGTTTAAAATAGTAGCATATATACCAAGCCAAGTAATAACTAAATTGATAAATGGTATTTAATATAAATTTTGGATTTAAAATAAAACAATTTTATCAAATTTTCATGTGTGGGGAAGTGAAGTGTTTTTTAAGGCCTCTTCGGGTAACAAACTTGAACCCTAAGGACCAACGTGTACCTCTATAGGATACTTCAAGGAAACAATTGGATATTACTTATACGACCCCTCAGACAAAAAGGTTCTAGTGTAAAGACATTCTATATTCATTGAGAGGGAGAACATCTCTAAAATAGATAGTGGTAGAGAGATAGACTTCGATAACGATGAGGATCATGGTACACAGGGGTTGGTATAGGAAGAGATTCCAAAAATCCCTATGGAAGAAGAAAATATTCCAGAGAAATTAGAACTACATATGATTACCAAAGAGGTTAAAGAACCAAAAATTTATGGTTTTTTAGTCACCGATGATTGTGAATCATTATTAGTGGATAATAATGATCCACTAAACTGAGTAGAACCTAAGGGAGTCTGGTAATCTGAGCTAGGGTGGTTCATCTTCCTAGTAGGCAGCCGCTTTATCTAGTGGTAGGAAGCATTATTTCAAGGGTGCACATGAGAGAAGTACCAGAAATATGTCATGTACTAATATATAAGTGGTTTTTCACTAGTGTGTTATGGTAGAGTATAAAAATTCCCAATGCATGAAGAACCCAATCAAGTGCTGATCTTGAGCAATAATGGGTCACCTGCAGCATTTCTGCCGATATTTTCCCCTTGTATTCACTTAGAGGGGATCTATTCCAACACCACTCTCGGTTATATGATAACTTACTCCATTTTAGTCTGTAAATTGTTCTACTGTCATCTAATCAGGAAAAGGATGTGGCCATTCTTGAGGTAGTCAAACATATGTGGTTCAGCACCAACAAAGCAAACTTTCACAAGTTAATCCAGTAGCATATCAAGGTCATGGATAAGATCAAATATATTTAGTGAAACCTACACCTATGGAGAGGATCCTGAAGCCTTCTACTATACAAGGTATTGTTCTAGTAGTCACTACTTTAGTTTCTTCCCTTTTTGATATAGGTGTTTCGCACTCCTTCATATATTCTTTAATTAAAAAAATTATGGGCCTAGTGATAGGGTAATTAAGTGGTTTCATGACTCTTAACACACCATTATAGGTATGGAAAGTGGGTATATTCCATTGAAAGTAGTTCCCCTTGAGATAGGCGGGTACTGTTTCTTATGAAATTTCTTCATCCTTGAAATGATTGGCTTCGACGTCATTCTCAGAATGGACTGGATAGTACCATATCGAGACCATATTGATTGATATCACTAGTGGGTGTTGTTTACATCACCTGAGGGAATATCATATATTCAAAAAGGATAAAGGGATATCCAGGTGATTCAAGATAGAACTAAGAATCATGGGCATGGCAAGGTGACAGCCCAGATGGCTAGTCTCTTTATGAGCAATCAGGGGATACATCTTATGGAATTCCCTCCTATTGTTGATCATTTCTTGGACATATTCCCTGAATATTTCTCTAGATAACCTCTAGGGAAATATCTGGAGTTCATTATTGAGCTTGGTCCAGGTTTATCACCAGTTTCCATTCCTCTCTATAGGATAACACCTACAGTGTTTGAGGAACTTAAGAAGAAATTGGGCTATTTAGAGGAAAAGTGTCTTATTAAACCCATCACATATCCTTAAGTTTCACCTAAACTATATTTCAAGAAATAGGATGGTACCCTCAGGTTGTGAATTGATTGCAGATGGTTTAACTAACTTATGATGAATAACTGGTATCCACTACTTCATATAGATGACCTCTTTGACCAGCTCTAAGGAGCGTCAATTTTCTCTAATATAGATTTGAGGTTAAGATACCATTAGGTGAATGTGAGACCATAGAACATACCACATACAGTATTCCAAAGTAGGTATGGATTATATAAGTATTTGGTTATGTCATTTGTCCTTATGAATGTGCCATAAATCATTATAGCTCTTATGAATTGGGTTTTCCACCCATACCTAGATTCATTTTTTGTGGTCTTTATTGGTGATATCTTATTGTATTATGGTATTAGACACGACCATGATACCCATATTGAGATCATGCTAAATAAACTAAGATATCATCATCTATATGTTAATTTCAACAAATTATACTTTTGGATCAGTAAGGTTAACTTCTTAAGCCATATCATTTCAGAGGCAGGCATATCTGTTGGCCCCTAAAAAGTGAGAACCATGGTTTCCTAGGAGTATCCCAAGAATGTATTTGATATATGTATTTTATTGGGACTGTCTAGCTATTAAATTTGATTAATCTAGGATTTATAATTTCTAGAATCATATATTATGTCCTTGACTAAGAAAATATTGAAGATTTAATGGTTTGAATCTTTTAAGACAACCTTTCAGGAGTTGAAAGTGAAACTGACTTCTGTACTGATCTTAATTCTTCCAGAGCAGATAAGGGGCTATATTGTTTACTGTGATGCTTCAGAAATTAGTATATGAGCATTTTTTATATAAGAATATCAGGTTGTATCATATGTATCCTACCAACTGATACCTCACGAGTGGAATTACCCTACGCATGACCTTGATATAGCTATCATGGTCCATGATTTACTCTATTGAAGGCATTATCTTTTAGGTGAGGGGTTCATTGGTTATATGGATATGAATATTCTCAATTATATCTCCACATAGCGAGATTCGAATATTAGGTAGCACAGGTGGGTAAAATTTCTATATCCATTCAACTTTGAACTTACATATACATCTGAAAAGGGTAATGCAGTGGAATACACCCTGAGCTAGAAGACATAGAAATGGGCCATCCAAGAGGCTAGTAGTGAATGGAAGTTGATGGTTCTCTTTTCTAAGATTCACATAGAGGTTTAGGAACATCACATGTAGCATGTTTTAGGAGCAATAGCGGTGACATCATCTCTTATGGAGAGGGTGTAGATGAGATAGATATCAGATCTTGAAGGCCTCATCCTAAGGGAAAGTGTATCTTGTGAGAAAACACCACCTAGTTTGGTTGATTATGTGAATCAGATCCTAATGTTCTATGAATTTATTTGGGTTCCTTCAGACATATAGGAAGATCTTATATGAGAATCTCATGATTCTTTTTTCAAAGTTCACCCTAGGATTACTAAGATGTACCATGACATAAGTCATCAGTTTAGGTGGCTAGGAATAAAGAGGAAGATTGGAGGTTTTATCATGATGTGTTCCACCTGTAAATAGGTGAATGTGGAGCACCACCAACTAGTTAGACTTTTACATCCTCTAACCATTCCTGAATGGAAATGGAATTATGTCGCTATGGATTTCATGATGGGATTTCAGAGATCTCCTTGAGGCAACGATGTATTATGGGTGATCATTTACAAGTTGACCATGGTCACACACTTTCTACCAGTATCAGATACCTTCTCAGTCGATGATCTTGGGAGGATTTATATTCGGGAGATAGTGTGCCTTCATGGAGTTAATCATTCTATCATATAAAACTGTGATTCCTAGTTTACATCATGGTTCTGGTAGGGGATGTAGAAGGAACTAGGTTCACAGGTGCTCTTGAGTACAACTTATCACCCTCAGATCGATGGGTTTTCTGAGCAGATGATATGGGTGTTTGAAGACATGATTCAGGCATGCATCTTTTATTTTTTAGGTTCATGCGAAAAAACATATACCACTTGTTGCATGTTATGATAATAACAGTTTCTAAGAAATGATTTAGATAGATCTATACGAGTCCCATTATGGTAGGTCGTGGAATTCACCTATATGTTGGTTAGAAGAAGGTGAGGCAGTTCTATAGTGTCTTTATCTCTTTAAAAAGACTTTAGAACAAGTACAGCTAATTCAAAAACATATGGTGAAAACTCAGTCCAACCAAAAGTCTTATATCGATCTCTGGCGATGATCTTTGGAGTTCTAAGTGGGACATTAGGACTTTCTGTGAGTTTCACCTAGATTGGTTCATAAAAGGATTTAGAGACAAGGAAATTTATCACCTCATTTTGTTTAGCCTTTTGAAATCATGGAGAGAGTCGGTCCAGTAGCCTATCGGTTGTAGCTACCTCAAAGGTATCATGCCATATTTGAAATATTCCATATATCATAACTTCACCAGCATCATGTTGACCGATCTCATTTGTTTGAACCAGAGGACATTAAGCTAGAGGGGGATGCATCTTTTGAGGAGAATCTAATATGTATTATTGGATTGGAGTATGAAGGCTCTCCAAGGAAGGTCAGTTCTATAAGTCCAGGTTTTGTGATAGCATGGCCGCGTACAATATGAGACTTGGGAGTATGAGGCTGATGTTTGTGATCAGTGTCAAGAACTCTTCCAATATTATGTTTTACTACCCTTAGAAGGGAAACTCGAGGAAGAGTTATTTTATGGAGTGGAGCCTATAATGACCCAGTTTTAACAAAATTATGGATCATTTTTTTAACTTAAATCCTTTAATTTGGCCCTTATAGTGTTACTTAATGGATTCACGAAGGGCACGCTAGTGTGCGGAACTTGTTTGGGGCTCAGATCCACAATGTTTGGAGAAACAAACTAGTCTACATTGTTAGTAGAAATAATTCCACCCATCCCACGTGATTTATCCTAATCGTGAAAGGAATTTTAGAAGGAATATTGAGCCCACATGGTTGTATTAAACTATGCGAGATGAGGCACATGCCCATGTGATGTTTCATACATCCTTGAGAGTGTCATTTCACTTGGATAGTGAAAGTTTAGTCAAACCATGCACTTAGCCCATGCGAGGGGTCCACTTATAAAGTGTGGGTCGCACAGTTGGATCATTATTTAGCCAACCATGCGTCCTAGTAAATGAAGGGAAATGACCATTTTTCCCCTGAAAATTTTTAAATAAAATTTCATTCTCCTTCCTCTCATTTAAATCGCACCACCTGTAGGAGATCTCATCCTCTTCTTCATCTAGGTATTTTTCTATCTCCCTCACCCATCATCTATTTCCTTCACCATTAGATGTGTTGGAGAGCTAAGAGAAATTTCATTAATCCACTTCCTTCTTTTACAAGATTCTCTAACCCTCTATTGTGCTATTTTGGTGTTACCACATTTTCACTATTTTCAAGGCATCTTACCATTCTTCTAATAACACTTCTTCTATATCAATTCAATGGCCAACGCTAGATGTGGAGAGCACTACAAACCTACGGTATGTGGTCTAGCTTCTTTCCCTCATGTTTCGTTTCATTTATAACAAATTTAGTTGTTCCACGCACCATAAATTTCCTATGATGCCTCTAAATTGTTTAATAAATTTAATAAAATGATTTAACATGCTTGATACAACCCTAGTGGGTTTCTAATCAACCCTTTTGTTGATCACTTTGAATAAATCCACCCCAATGTGTGTGCTTTACATTAGAGGCATATTTTCCCTTTGTCCTAATTTGTCTAAAAACCCCATTCAGAGGAGTTTTCATGTAATAAATTCCTTGAGTTAATTATTTGAGCCAAGAGGGGTGGTACTCCTTAAGTTAGGACCCTAAACCCCATTCCATATTTAATTGGTTGATTAAGTGATTTGACCAACTTTTTAATCATTTCATAAATATTTCTTTGTTAATTGATATGATCTTGACAGTCAAACATAGCCTCACTTTATATCGAGAGTGATACAAGGGTCCTGAATTAAGGACACCTTGGATGGGATCATTATTCCTTAGTTAGAATTGTCAAAGAATTGTAAATACACCAGAGGTGATACTGGGTATGTCTTGTAAGGGATCACCATGCATTTCCTCTACCTCCAGACGAGTGATAAATGTTCCCTAGAGGAGACCTCATGGACGAGGTTGGTGGAGAGATGGTTGTACCATGCCACGAGTGAGACTCAAACCATTATGTGAGATACCATGTATGGAATCAATGGTTCATTGTTTTCTTCAAAAAATTCTGAGAGAGATACTTGGGATCTCATTTATGGGTCACCTTTGATGGACTTCCATGAAAATGGGTTTATACATAGACCCAGAACAATACATGGGATTCCTTACAGATCACCTTGTACATACTTAGGGTGCCTATAATTAATTGAAAATGATCTTAATTAAGCATAAGAGTAATAAGGTGTAAATGAAATTATTTGGATACATCCACAAAGACAAATCACATGCTTGGGGATAATCCATCCTTTGAAACTTTATTTATAAAAACTCTTACCATATTTCTTACATGTGAAGGTTGCCTTTGTTCAGAGACATCTAGCTAATTTTAATGTTCGTAGAGTCGAGTGAGTGTCCCAAAAAGTGACCTACTCTGATATATTTATTTATTTTCAATATTGAATTTATTTTTTATTAATAGGCTTCTCATTTATTATATAGGTACTTGAGGGATCTAGACATCGTTGGTTGTGGCCTACTGAGTCTATCTCACACCCTTCTTGGGATGTCTTTGGTACCCAAGCAGACTTCATGGTTGTAGGCATGGATAAAGGGAAGTATCCAGCTTCCGATGCTTGATTCTGAGTTCTAGGATAAATTATAGGTGTAAAGGATTGAGCCTATGATTGTGATGCTATTTGTATCATCTTTGGATTCATTTTGTATCTTGGTTAGAATGTGTAATATACTTGTATCCCCTATATCCCATGTACCTATTTTGTATAACTACATGATCATCATCATCATCTTATGAATCAATTATTAATTCATATTCTTCTTGTTATATTTTATTTATTATTTTTTTCTATTGTTTGAGAGTTATTACTACTGAAGGAATTTCTTATTTATTTATATATTGTTTTACTCCAATATGATCTATGAGGGAATAGTCTCCCCACAAACACACCCTAGGCCCACACCACTGGTCAGCTAAATCTAGCATTTGGTGAGGTACACTTGATGTCATGTGGTCATCCATATCAGAGAACCACTAAGTTGATTATAGGGTGGGACGCCACAACATTGAAAGAAAATTCAATACCTATAATGGGTGACCAGTTAAAAAAGTGTTTAAACAGCATCAAAGTATTGACTACAATGAAATTTTTTCAACATTTTCAATGTTGAAATCCATTATAATTCTAATTTCCATTGCATCCTTCCATGATTATGATATTTGGAAAATGGATTTCAAAATAGTTTTCCTTAAAAAGAACCTTCAAGAAGTGTCTATATGACACAACCCAAAGGGTTTATGACTCTAAAGGATACCAACAAGTTATTCAGGTTTCAAATATCCAATTTTATAATAAATTATGTATCCATTTCATGGAAAATTCATTTTTGGTGAGGCTATAATGGAATTAGATTTCATAAATAATGAATGTGATCTATGTGTATATAAGTGGTTTAGTGTGAGTGAAGTTATTATCTTAATAGTAAATGTTGATGACATATTACTCATAGGAAATAAAATAAGACTCCTAAAATATGTTATGATGTGGTTGAATAAATGTTTCTTCATTAATGAATTAGGTGAGGCATCATATATTCTTGGGATTAAGATCTATCATGGTAGATCCAAGAGACTACTTGGCCTATGTCAATGTACATACATTGATAATATACTGAAGATAAGTAGTTTGGGAAAATATAAAAGGGGATGGTTTTGAGCATCACATGACATTAATCATTCCATGAAAATGTGTCCTCAGACACATGAGGAAAGAAACAGAATAGAAAGGATTCCATACACATCATCAATTGGGTTGGTCATGTATGTTATGCTATGTACTAGGAATTATTTTTCCTATATGTTGAGCATGGTAGGATAATATCAATCTAATCCAGGTGACCACCATTTTATGGAATTCAATACTATCCTTAAGTATCTAAGGTGTTCTAATTATATATTTCTGGTATGTGGAGGAGATGAGGAACTAGTCATTAAAGGATATGAAGATGCCAGTTTCCAAACTAATCAAGATGACATGAAGTCACAAACTACATACATCTTCACTTTGAATGAAGTTGTTTTAAGATGAAAGAGATTAAAGAAGGTTGTGTTCATAGATTCTATAGTATAGCTCAAGTATTTTATTGCTTCTGAGATAGATAAAGAAGCAGTATGGATGTAAAACTTCATCCAAGATCTTTACTTAGTGCTTGGAAATAAAGATCCTATCACACTCTATTATGATAATATTGTCACAATGGATCATGAAAAAGAGATAAGATCACATCAGTGGATGAATCACATACTTATGAAGTATCATATCTAGAGGTATTTTACTTAGAGAGGTTAGGTTGCAGTGAGTATTACATCCATGGAAGACAAGATGGTGGACCCCTTGACTAAAACCATTACTCAGTAGAAAAAATGATTATCATGTGAGGTCTAGTGGAATGAGAGTTTTAGGTAGTTGTAACTAGTCCAAGTCTAATTTTTTTAGAGTTGGTGTGTTAGGACCAACAATTTTAACTTTGATTACATGTATATTAAATTTATTAAATATTAATTAAACATCTTACTACATATTGTTTATTGTTCGACATGGATTTAATGTAATTATATCCTAGAGTATTTTTCACATTGATAAGGTCATAAATGTTCCCTTTATGATGAGAACCTTGACGTTAAATGAAAATATTCTTAATATTGTTTTGTGGTTCGATAACGTACTATGATGAGAAAAATAGCATTTAGACCATCAAGTGGTAGTACTCATTAGTAAATGATCCCTCTTCTCATAAAGTTCACAGTTGGTAATGTCCAATATGAGAGATTATGAGAACAAACCCACTAGTCGGAATTATACATGTATTGTTGTCATTGGATATTTGTATCAACAAGACTGAACTATAGAAAATTCATAGTTTAGTGGCAGTTTAATAAATCACCACTAAAAATATTGTAAGAATTGAGTTGTAGATTTTTAAAAACCATAGATAAATTTTATCCATTTATTAAGAAAAAGGAAATTTCTTCCCTGAGCCCCTACACTTCTCTATCTATCACCCCCCCCCCCAATTCTCCCTCCATCACCCCCGGCCCCAAGCCCTCTCCATCATAGTATTTCCCCCCTCATCAGTCATTGTGCTCGTTTCCCCCCATACCGGTGCTAGCCATCGCTGGTGCTCCATTTTACCACGAGCCCCTAGACCCTGAGTTTCCCTTCATAGTTTGTTTTCCCCTTATCCCTCTAAAACCTCACCCTCATGGGTTCTTATGTTTCTCCTGATCAACATTGGACCTCACCCTTTCTAGATATTTGGTTTCCCCTGAGCCCCACTCACCCTCACCCTCACCTTCACCACATACGGGTCTTTTCCCTCAAGCCATCCCCACCAGAAGGTATATGGTAGAAATTTTTATGATGGTTTTTCATAGTATCTAGGGTATGATATAATTTTAGGGTTTTATCATTTATGTAGTGAGAAATACTTCTCTATCCTGAACATGGTTTTATTTAAAGTAATTTTACTATTTTCATTGGTCTAGGGTAGGTGATTCTATTCATTTATATTTTTTGAACTAACAATTAATGCACTAGAATTTTAAATTGACTTCTCCTAGATATAACACTTCTTTAAAATATTTGTGTTGATTTATATTGGAGTATCACTTTTCTATATTAGAAATTAGTGTGTTTTCAACAGGGTTTTCCATATATGATATATATAATTTATTCTTTAAAAATAGTCATTATAATTTTAATATATTCTATAAATAACTAATAGTTTTTATTATATCATAATTAGAACCATAATTGATCATATGGATTATTAGAGATTTTAAGATAATGGTCTAATGGGTTTAAATTGTGTTTTTTTATTTAGCCAGGTTTGGCTTGAAGTAATGGTGATATTATTTTATTCCACCCTTTATATGTTTCAGTTTTTATCATATATATAATTTTTAAATAATATGATTTGAGATGGTGAAATATTGATATGAAACTTTTTTTTCAATACATGGATGTACATGTGTGACATGATAGTATTATAAATGTTTTTTTTTTGGTCTTTTGATGTTTGGAATTAGAAAATTTCATCAGAATCCTTAGGTATCTAAGTGGAAGTTCTAGGTACAAGTGTTATAATAGTTTGATTTTATTCTACTCATACCCATATTAATGATTTCACTCTAACTATTAGCATTCACTCACAATTAGGCCAAGGAAGTTTACATTAGGGTGTTCAAATAGGATTGTATCATACCCTATCGTGATGGTTATGTGTGAGTAAAGTACTATATTTTCTCATTAAGATAGTGAGAGTTATCCACTTATGTTTAATGGTTATTTATTATTTGATTGATTAGTTTCACCTTCTAAAAATTATCTTTATTTTGAAGATGAATAGTAATTATATTGTTTGTTTTATTTAATCTCTCTTAAAAATTTAAATTTAATTTCTTATTTTCTTCAAACTAGAATATATGGTTTATCTTATCATTGAAAAAAGGGTGCTTGACACTAGTTGACTTCCTTTAAAGAGGGGTGTATTTCCTTCAAAAGTGATTTTATGGAAATAGTTAGATGTTTATATAGGTTTTAAATGTGAGGCTTGATAAATTAATTTCAAAGAACATTTGAAATGTTTTTTCTTAATGATTTTATTATTTTTCTCTTACTTCTATTTTACATTATACCAACCATGATTGGTTTCATTTTTTTACTTTGACTTTTGTAGTACTTATATGAATATTATTATAACTACTTGGGTTGTGTTTTTTTTTCTTCTATTTATCAATTTCAATACTTTGTAATATTTAGGTATTTTATTTTTTTAATAAAGTTTTGAAACATTGTGATATATATGGATAAAAGATGGATCACATTACAGAGGAAAACACCTCAGTATACTAAGGGTTTAGAGGAGTTTTAAGATTTTAAATTTTTCAATCGATCTGATGATGGAAAAAAAAGATGTCCATGCGCTAAATGAAAATTTAGAATATGGATGAAGAGATGTAAAGTTTATGAACACTTGAAAATAAATTTAATTCCCTGCTGAATATTTTTGTTAGACTTGGCTTGGAGAATTGAACTTTATATAATGTTTCATCACTAATGTTAATCAATATAATGAGCTCCCAGCTTCATCAAAAATGGTCAATGAAATGAAAAACCTTAAAAACAATTCTTTCTTCATTCCAATAAAACAACATCAACATCAAACCATATCAGAACAACCAGTTGAGGGTGCTAAAAATAGTTACTTAACAAGTGATGTTTTTGGGACTATAGGACAGCCCAATCAAGATTATAACATATCATTGGATCCTTCACTATATTCATTGGTGACTAATGTAATAGAGAACTTCACTAAGAATAGAAATTAATTTCATGATTTAGTTAATGATGAAAATCAAGAGTTTAATGGTTGATGTTTGAAATATTCAAAATTTTATTTTATGCTAATGTTGTACCATATCAAATGCCTATGTGGAATTACAAATAAGGAGATGTCCATGATATTGGAATTTTTAGGTGGTTCATTTCATGAATCTAAGATCCCTGAGTCTTTTTATGATATGGAAAACAATTAACGAGCTTGGTGTGAATTATACACAAATACATGTTTTTTCCAATTATTTTATTCTTTATTAGGGAGAGGATTCAAGCTGCCAGGATTGAAAAAAATGTTATTACTCTAGATGGCATTAAATGGGTGATGTTGGAAGTCTGAATAAACATAATAATATGAATAAGAAGAAAAATAACTCACTTATAAAGGTTTTTCATCAATTCCTTTTGAATCCCTGATTTGCAACGATTATTCATGTCATTGAAAATCACCAAGCACATGAAGTGAAATTCCATAGGTAATAAAAATGATGGTTAATGTGACATCCAAGAGATTCAAAATCATGGAATAGATTTGATTCATTACATACAGATGTATCATATGATCCCAGTTATGTGAAATTGGGATTTTATTCTAATGGATTCAACCCATTTGGGACATTTATCATCAGTTATATAATTTGGTCAATTATTTTGATCCCTTATAATATACCTCTATTGATGTTTATGCAGCAAACATATTTTATCATTTCTTTGATTATTCCAGGAAAAAAATGTTTGGAAATGATATTGATGTATACTTGTAGCCTATAATCGAAGAATTATATGAATTATGGATAAATGTTGTTGATACATATGATACCTCTTCTAGGACAATGTTCAAAATGTAAGCTTCTCTAATGTGGACCATTAGTGAGTTTCCTGGACTTCAGAACTTATCTATTTGAAAAACATTCGCATGTTTAGCTTATCCTATTTTTAACTTTGATTTTCAGCCTAAACAGGTACCTTAAGTTAAAAAATGGTTCTTCTTATGTCATTAATGATTTCTCGATGCATCTCATAGATTTCGGTTGAACAAGTCAAAATTCAATGGCTCTATAGATTTTAAACAACCTCCAAAGTAGTTGAAAGGTTATTAAATATTGGCATAACTTGGAAATGTTGAAATTGAATTTGGGAAGGTGCATAATTTGAATGAAAGTGGGAAATAAGTTCATAGTGCATCATCAAGTGAAATTGGAATGTAAGAATGGAAGAAAAAAAGTATATTCTTAAAACTTAGGTATTGGGAATTTAATTTTTTGCAACATAATCTTGAGGTTATGAATGTTAGGAAGAATTTTGGTTATATTTTGACCTTCACATTTCTTAATGTTAATAGAAAATCGAAGGACCATCTCAATGCTTAGAAGAATTTATAAAAAATGAACATAAAGAATGATATATGGCTAGATGATAATGGAAAGTATGCTCTAGAAATTTTTTTAATGAAAAATAGGGATAAAGATACATTCCCATGAATTTTAAAGCATTTGAAGGTATATTATGGGTATTTAAGTAACATATCAATGTGTATCAACTTACAACATAATAGGTTATATGGATTAAAAATCCATGATTCACATATTTTGTTACAATAGTTACTACCATTGGCATTGCGTATATTATTTCCTAAAAAGGTTACTACAGTCATACTCCAATTTTCTACATTCTTTATAAAACTATGTGAGTTAACTATACAAATAGATAAGCTTTAAAACCTTCATGAGATATTTTTATTGATACATTGTGAAATTGAGGTGATATTTACTCCATTTTTTACAATCATGATGCCTTTAATTGTGCATTTGGTTGAGGAAACTAAATTAGGAGGCCTCATACATTATTTATGGATGTATCCAGTTAAGTGGTAATTTATTTATATATTTTTTATCTTAAGTAAAAAATTCTTGGAACTTAATTAAAAACATAATTATGTTTTATTAATTTTAATTCACATATATCTTGTCTATTCGAAACCAGACATGAAAAACATAGCTCAGCCTTAAGACTCTATTTCTGAAGGATATTTATCATATTATTTTATTACCTATTGGTCTAGATACTTTTATGATATTGAGACAAGATTCAATCAAGTTGGAAGTGTTTATGACACATCGACTCAATCTCAACAACATGGGAAATCAAAAATCCTTCATGTTGTTGGCCAATCAGTTGGGAGGATCTCAAATGTTACACTAATAGAAATTGAATTATTATAGGCACATTGATATGTGATAATGGATAGTGAAATTTCATACCCATTTATTGAAGATCTCAGGGCACAATCAAAGAGACGTATGAGAGGAATAACATGAAATGAGAAATTTATTACAAAAGATGCTAATAAAGATATTGTAGAATGGTTTGCATGTTATGTAAGTTTATAAATATTAAAATCAATATAGAAATTAGGTTAACAGGTATTTTTTGAATATAATAATGTATATTAATATTTTTAGATCATTAATATTGATACATGGGCTGAGTTTTCAGAAGATATGATGTTTCTGTCTCGAGGTCCTCTAAAACATGCTATAAAATTTGATGCTTATAGTGTCAATGGATTTAAATTTCATACAGTTGATTGGGAAGTGGTTTTGAAAACAAAAAATAGTGGTATATTTATAGTTTTCAAATAGGGATACTATTTAAAATTTATTGATATTATGTAATTAAACTACCATGGGTATTTTTTTTGTTATTTTATTCAAATTCAAGTTGGTTAAAATTACCAGGGGTATTAAAATAGTTTGCTTGTAATTTACTTTAGTGAAATTATATCTCTTTATGGATGTCAAGGATCATGAATTACATGATCTGTATATCTTCACATCATAAGAGTAAATGGTATATTATGTGTAATTTTTTATGGATGATGGGTGGAGTGTAGTTGTTCACATAAAACAAAGAGACTTTTATGATATGGGTGATGAAGTGGATGATTTTTTATCTGACATTGAATCCCATCAACAAAAAGAAACGAACATATTTTTCAATCATGATATTGAAAATATTAGTCTCGAAGGGTTGGATAAAGTAGATGATTTAATGAGGGAGCAGGACAACAATGTGATTCAAGGACAAAATGATTGTATGTGCAGTCATCCATTAATTTCTCAACAAATTATATTATATGTGCAGTCATTCATTATCATAACTATTTTTTTGTCAGTACTCTGTATCTTTTATCATTTCTATTTTTTCGGCATTACTTTTTTGAAAAAAAATTTCTAAAGTTAATTTTATTTGATTAAATGATAGAAATTCCAAGGAATAAGAATTTCACAGATCCAATTTGACTCCCAATTTATGTTCCCTCAACCACACTAGTATGTGCATTGCAATGAATGCCAATTTTCAAATTTATTAATCTACTAACTACTATTTAAGTGGAGAACATGGTCTAACCAAAGATAAAATGTGCGTAGACACTAGGAATATCCTTTTGAAAGGATGTTCAGGAAAAAAAAAATTATTGTGATTAACAACTAAAAAGTTAATTGACTATTTAAAAACAACTATTTAAATTAACTAAAAATATCTAAGTGAACCAAACTAAATAGTTTAATCAACTGGTGGAGATGTAAGTTTCATAGTTGTGACATCCGTTCAAGTGCATGCAATGCCAACTATTTAATTCCAACATTTGAATATATATTTATTAAATTATCACCAGCTCCAAATTTAATCAAAATACTATCAGGTCTCTTTCCCTATTTTTAGGAAGCATACTAATTTTTACACAAATCATCTATCATTACGTTCTATTTCCTGACGAATAATTTTCACATCATTGTAGCAAGGAATCACTTGGTTAAATACCATAACTCATTTCACACAAAGTCAAAGTATCTACTTCTATCAAGATCTCTCACATGAGATTACTTATTAGGTATCACTCATGCATTTTTGAAGGGGGGTGAATGCAAAATATTAAATTTTCAATTAATATATTTATTTATCCGAAATTCAGTCATGTGTGATTTACTATTCTCTCATGCATGTGATTTATTTCGAAATAAATAAATTCTCTAATAATTTCCCTCTCATGATTACTTATTTGGTAGAACACTAATGGGAACCAAAGCATGTGTACAGACTCTGAATGAAAATTAATTCAAATGAAAATATAATTAATTAAATACAAATACAAATAATAAATAATTAATAGGAAATAAAACATGGAAATAAATTAAAGTCATGTCGTTAACATCATATTCATCACAAGTCGAAGACAACAATAATTAGCTCGCCAAGAAAAAAACAGAATACCTAAAATAATAAATAGATATCACTGTGCTCGTGTCATCACAGTTGTCACTATAATCCATCGTCAATGATTTGCAAAATAATTATCACAACTTCACTGGTCAACACAAAGTTGAACCAAACCATAAATAATGTACGTCAACATGAAAAAAATCATATTTGTGATTCACTCTTATCGCGCAATGTCAATCTTTAAAAATCAAAGATAATCCTTCACATGTGATGGCATCACACCTGGACCACCACTGTACACCCAAAGTAATGGAGGTCGGCATAGATGATGGTGATGGTGGTTCGATGTATCACAAGTGGGAGGTCGGTGTGAGGTGTATTACTGCTTGGATGACGCATAGTGGGGGGTCGGTTTGGTTTATGCTTGGTGGATGGTGAAGATGGGCCATTATTTGCTAGTGTGGGGCAGGAAGAGAGGAGCTCCCGGAAGCTCCTACATCTTTGGTTCAGACGAAGGATGTACGGGGCAATAGTTGGGAAAGGGGAGGGGGTGCTGGAGGATGGGTGGGGGCACTGGATGAGGGGGTGGGCGTCAGGGATGGGTATGAGGGAAGAGGAGGGGCATTGGGGGGGAGACATCTACGAAACATAAAATAAAAGGAACCAAAAATTCTAATTCAAAATAAAAAAAATTAATTATCTAAATATGTTAAAAAAATAAAAAATAATAATAATAAGGCTTGATGGGTGAACTATCCTTTGGGGGGATATGGCATGCCTTTCTGACCTCGGTGTGTGGTGTGTGTGTTTAATGTAATTGTACCCCCAAACACCTCATATATATATAAAAATATAATTTGATACTAATATAGACAATTAATATATATACTAATAAATGTTGATAAACTAATAATAAACCAATTTTCTCGAAACTAATAATAAAAAAATATAGAGTTAAATATAATATAAACAATTAATATAACTAATAAAAATACTAAATTATCAATATTGGTAAATAAATTAACTAAAAATATAAAAATATCAAAAATACTATAAAACTAAAAAAGCAACCTAAAAACAATATATTTTTTTAGAAAAATATTTAAAACTGAATTAGAAAATTAACAAAAATACTAGTTAAATTTATGTACATCAAATCCCCCACACATAATGTAAGAATGTGAATCTTAATTATAGGTATGGATCTGTCTTTGAGTTGTTTTTGAGGAAAAATGGAAGAATTGGAAATTTTCTAAGCACATGTTGTGTACTTCTGAGTACACGTTGTGTACCCTGTTACCGCGTACAGCCGTGTCATGGGCATGTAACGGTCGAGACATGGATGTGTGGGGTGACGTTGAAGACCGATAATTTCAAGGTCCAGTTGATGAAAATACACAGAATGTTCATTAACATTACACGCCATGTGATTTTTTTATTTGACATATTAGAACATGGTCGCATCTAACCCTCACATTCATCTTCTTCTGGTCATGCCTCGCGAAGGAGCACACAGAATCGTCGATTCTTCTCAGATCCACTGATCCTTCATCCATTCTCCAAACCAAAAACTGACAGTTTTTTTGGAATCACCTCGGTGACTTCTTCCTTTATCTTGGGTCCTTTATCTTGATTCTTCCTTGTTCTAGAGTTATTTGAGGTTGAACGTTTTTGACATTTTTTAGATCTATGTCATTATAGGCCGACTCAAGGGCTGAAACTGGAGTATATTGATCATAAATCATTGAATTAGGTGGTTTTATTACTTTCATAGTTTGTCTTTGAGTTTTATATTCCAACTTACCATTTACCCATGCTTTGGGTATTTCGAGTTAATGAAATTGAACCCTGTTTTATCATACTTTGAATAATTGTTGGATTAAGGGTTTATTGATTTTATATTTTGTAAAATTTCATGATTATGTAACACCCCATGAGTGTGTTTCCTTGTTTGAATGTTTGTAGCCATTTGGTCCAAGTTTCCTATAAGGCCGACCTTATTTCCTTGCCTTGCTTGATAGGATTGAACTGATTTTATTTTACTGCTTGTTAAATGTTTGTGGTATGAATTGGAATTGTTAAGCCATGAATTAGTGATATTACTTTGGGCTATTTTATATCGTATATGCACGATTGAATTACATAGGTCTATGAGAACCTAGTGTAGTTATACCACAAGAGGAATTTACATTGACTGCTTCCTTGGAGTGTTTCTAATATTTCACTCTACGATACCACAGGGGGGATTGACGGTGAGTGCTCCCTCAGAGTGTCTATAGTTTACGTTACAAGACCACAAGGGGAATTAACTTTGAGTGCTTCCCCATAGAGTCTATAGTTATTATGGAAAGACCATAGGGGGGATTTATGGTGAGTGATATCTCAGAGTGTCTTTTCCTTTTTATTGCATTACTTGTCAAGAGGGGTTAGACTGTATGAGCTACCAAAAGGGTTAATGTAAATATTGACTATTTTTGATGCATCTTCCAAGCCAAATCACAAGTTTGGATTTGGTCCTACTATGTGGTATTCTGAGATACCTACTTTTTATACATACTTGAATAAATGTTTAACATTGTATTCTAATGAATGTAAATGGAAATTGTATGATTGTTTACTTTTGTGTGCTCCTAGTTTCTTTGATGCATTTCCATTATTACCTGCTATATATACTCACAGGAAATTAGGAACAGATATTGTGGTGGTTTCCTACTAGGATTCATCTCACACCCTATTCGGGTCATGCTTTTGGACCCAAACAGATTATATGGTTGTAGGTATAGATAATGGAAAGTTCCCTTCAACTTCAGGTACATGATTGTTGTGGATCTGGAGAGAATGGGACGAAGATGAGGCTTGTGATGTTGTGGGAGTTTACTTGATTTCATTTCTACTTTGTATTAATACAATATTTTCATTATTGTTACTTTTTTGTCTTTTTTCCTAGTCATATGTGTCATGCATCGTTTAAATAAGTTCTCCAGGTGTTTATTTACTATCAATCTTCCACTGTTTACTTGTTCTATGTTATTATGGATTTCGTTGTTTGTTATTATTTACTATTCTATTATGTTACTCTACCAATGATGGAATTGTTTCCCCATTAACACACCCAAAGCCCTCGTTGCTAGTCGGCAGCCTCTGGAATTTCGGGAAATGTGTTTGAGGCCATGTGAACAACCGGGTACGGAGCACCCTTGGGTGGCACTCGGATCTGGGACGTTACAAAGTTGTATTGATGGAGTTTCTTTTCTTCTTTGTCTTACTGTTTGGATCCTATAGATATGGATAAGAAGGAATAGGTAGTTGGTAATATTTTTTCCTTGGGATTAGCAAACTCATGTACAGGGAAAAGCCAATATTCCTCGAATATTTAAATTTTTTGGTTTTGAAATTATTATAGTTGATTTGATTTCACCGTTGGGTGATTCACATGTTTTGTGATGTTATCATTGATATTATTGAGTTTCTATTTCTCTTTAAACCTGATGATATGAGGGTATGCCATCTAATTAATCATATATGAACTTTGTAGAGATCACATATCATGCATTCTTGTCATTCCATTTAGGGAGAATTACTGATTGTATGTTGTTGTGATAGTTGTTGTGCTAAATATGCATGTTGTTCTGATAGATGTTGTGATATAATACCTACTATTTTGATAGGGTATTGGAATATGTAAATTTTAATTTGGATGGACTCTAAACTATGGTTATAGAGGTGTTATGGGCCCTCTAGGATCTGAAATTGGTGGATCATGTATGAACTTTAGTTGAATTTTTTCAAGTTATGATATGAAGACATATTCCAAAATTTTATTTGTGGGAGTATGGGCTCTCACGGGTTGGAATATGTCATTCCTTGGAGAAAGTTTTATGTTTCTAAGGTTTTTGGAGAAGTTTCAGAGGCCTACTATCCAGAAACCCATACAACACGGAATGTGGTGTTATGAACACACGCCATGGGTTCTCCTATTTTGGAAAATTTATATTTTATTAAGTACATGTTGTGTACTGTATATAGAAGTTGTTTAGTCTATAATTGTGTGGCTGACTATGTGGGAAGAGACACGGGGTTGGGAAATGTTTGGTGGATCATGTCGTGTACTGGGAGTACACATCGTGTTGTAGAGACCATGTATCTGGCCGTGTGACTAATGACATGGGTGGATGAAGCTTTGGTTGTACATGATGTGTCCAATTCTTACATGCCATGTATAGTCAACCATGTCTTTGACCATGTGAATAACGACATGGGTGATTAGAAATTAAGTGGTACACTCTGTTTGTATGGTGAACACACTTTGTAGTTTTACCCAGGATAGAACTGTGTAGTTTATCTGTGTAGACGAACATGGGAAGGAGAGAAAATTAAAGTACACGATGTTCCTTGAGGAGGAAAATTCCATGTGTATGGGTGTTACACAACCATTTTTGGTAGAGGTACATGTGAGTTTTTCATGGAGAAATGCATCCTTCCCCGACTATGGTAGATTTGACGTGAGTTTTTCAGTAGCAGTATCCTCCCATTTTCTCAGGGGATGGAGGACCTTGGGCTACAGAGTCATGGTTGGAATCCATGTTGTCTATATTCGAGCATCTTGAGACACCTCTGAAGAGGAGGTTTAATCTTGATTCATACATGTATCTGATTCCACCAAGATATAGTGGGATGTTATCTCACAAGTGGGGTGCCTACAAGTTATGGATTGGGATGATTTCCAACGGACCTTCTATGACTATTTCTACCTAAAGACATTGAGGGCCAACCAAGCTCGAGAGTTCATGGTTCTTGAACAGAATACTCTTTATGTCATGGATTATTTTTCTCACCTCACAGATTTGCAGCACTTTACACCCTTTCCCGGGGGTGATGAGCTATTTATTGTGAGGATGTTTGAGGATGGTCTCCGACATGACATCTGATCCATGGTGGAAATATTTAGGTTGACTTCTATATCTTCTATTGTCAACAAGGCACTAATTATCAATCATAATCTGAGGGAGTCTGGAGCTTTGATCTAGGGAGGTTCGGCGTCCAATGTTGGTACTATTCTGACTGATATTAGGAAGCGTCGTAGGGAGACTAAGCGCGGAGATTTGAATAGACGGTATACTCCTTCAGGTATTCAGGCCGTATTCTTCCAGTGTGGAAAGAGTGGGCATATGAGACCTTAGTTCCAAAGATACCCAGTCGAGTTCCAATCTTGTAGAAATATGGGCCTTCTTCATCATTTTTACCTATTTTTCTCACCAGCAACTAGCGATAGGAGTTCTACTATGGATCCTCATTCGAGAGTAGGACCACCAGTTTCTCCTCAGTCAGGGAACTAGAGTTCTTCAGGTCATTCAGGCTGAGGAGGTTGTCATGGCCATGGTATTCAGGCTTTAGGGTTTCAGCGACATAGGGTGGATCAGCTCAAGGTTGTCAAGAAGGGTCGCGGGGCCACGATATAGGTCATACTTTTGTAGTGGAGCAGACCAAGCAAGATCAGGATCCCAGACCCTCTGTAGTTAGAGGTACGATTCTATTTTCCTCAGTTTTAGCTTCTTCTATTTTTGATATAGGGTCTTCCCATAGTTTTATATTTGTTTCTATTGTAGAGATCCTCGGGCTCTGTATCTTTACTTCTGAGGATGTAATGATGTTAGACACTATGTTGGGGCATAGAACATCTAGTGTACGTTAGTACAAGGAGTTCCTTCTTGAGTTTTCTGGGTGTCAATTCTTATGGGACCTCTATGTATTAAAGATGATTGGATTCAGTGTCATTCTTGGGATGGACTGGTTAGTCTTATTCTAGGCCTTTATTGACTTCTATCATCATAGGGTGAGTTTCACATCACCAGAGGGTGGGTCTTTTCTCCACAAGGGTGAATGGGATGTTTAGTCGAGCAGAGCGGGACCCGAGCATCTTGGGTTTGGAGGAATTACATCCCATATTGCTATTTTATATCTGTATGACTAGTGGACTTCACATATGTACTTTCCTCTAGTGGTGTATCATTTCATATATTTCTTTCCAGATGAATTTTCAGGTTTACCTCTAAAGTGAGAGGTATATTTCTCTATTGAGCTTGAGCTAGGAGAGACACTAGTGTTCATTACATTTTATAGGATGGATACACTAGTGTTATAGGAACTCAAGAAGTAGTTCGAGAATTTACAAACTTCTCCTTGGGGTTCGGCTATCCTTTTTGCGAAGAAGGTGGATGGTACCCTCATACTTTGCGTGTACTATCAAATGTTGAACCAATTGATAGTTATGAACTGATATCCTTTGCTGAGTATTGATGATCTCTTTGATCAGATTTGAGGATCATGTGTGTTCTTGAATATTTTCTTGATATTATATTATCATCATTTGAACATTAGACCATTAGATATACCTCTTATATAATTTTAGAGTAGTTATGGTCTATATGAGTATGTGGTTATGCCATTCGGTCTCACGAATGCACCGGCAGTTTTCAAGGCACTGATGAACCACATATTCCATCATTACTTGGACACTTTTTTGTTTGTTTTCATGGAAGCTATCTTGGTATACTCTCACACTCGACACGATCATGCTACCCATCTTGAGATTATTTTGAGTACACTAAGAGAGCACCAGTTATATGCTAAGCTCTCAAAATGCCACATTTGGGTAGACCGGATTCACATCTTGGGTCATGTTATCTCAGATATAGGAGTATCAATGGACCTAGATAAAGTGAGAGCAGTATTTTCTATGAGCATCCGAAGAATTTTTTTGAGGTAAGGAGTTTTGAGGGTTGGGTGGTTACTATAGGTGCTTTATATAATACTTTTCATTCTTAGCAGTGCCACTAAAAGGGATGACTAAGAAGGGTGTGAAGTACTTGTGGTCAAAATCCTGTGATTCACCCTTTCAGAATCTGAAAGGGAGGTTTACATCAGCACTGATACTAGTCTTTCCAGAGTTAGGAAAGAGTTACATAGCTTACTATGATGCATCAGGTATCTGGCTGGGAGTAGTGCTTATGCAAGGGGAATGAGTCTTTTTGTATGGGTCTCGATAGTTGAGGCCACATGAGAGTAATTACCTGACGCATGATCTCGAGTTAGCTATAGTTTTTCATGCTTTATGTTGTTGGATACATTATCTATTAGGAGATCATTTTTTGGTTTTCATCGACAACAAAATTCTCAAATATATCTTTACTCAGTAGGATCTAAATTTGAGACAATGGAGGTGGGTTGAGTACCTTCAGTCTTTTGACTATGAGATTGTCTACATTCCAAAGAAATTCAATGCAGTGGCTAATGTGTTGAGTAGGAGGGCTTAGATACAGGCAGTTCCAGAGTCCATCAGTGAGTGGTAGCTTATGGCTCTGTTCTTTGAGATGCATTTGGAGGTGCATGACAGATAGGGAAAAACATTTTTTTCTTCTATAGTTGTTACCTATACTCTACTGGATCGGGTGAGAATTAGGTAGCTATGATATTATGAAGGCCTAGTCCTATGGGAGAGTGTGTTAGCAAGGACCCTTCTCCTAGGTAGATTGTTGGTGAGGATGAGATCTTGTGCTTTCATTGATGCGTAGGGGTGTCAACAAACATACGTGAGGAGCTAATGTGGGATTTTCATTCCTCAGCATGGGCAGTTCATCCTGGCATAACCAAGATGTATTGTGATATACAGAATCAATATTGGTTTCCACATATTAAGAGAGATGTTACTGATTTTTTTGATGAGATTACCCACCTGTCAGTAGGTGAAGGCGGAGTATCCTCAACCAGTACGTTTGTTACAGCAGTTACCCATTCCCGAGTGGATGAGGAATGATGTTGCGATGGATTTTGTGATGGGGTTACCAAGGTAACCTCAAGGAAATGATTCAATTTTTTTTTCATTGATATACTCATGAATGTTGCACACTTATTACCAATCAAGGATACATTTAGTGTTGATGAGTTGGGAAGGTTTTACATCTAAGAGATTGTACATTTTCATGGGCTTCCATGCTCTATCATTTCAGAAAGAGATGCATGTTTTACTTATCATTTTTGGCAGGGACTATAGAGGGATTTGGGTACACAGGTACTCCTGAGTACATCTTACCATCCCTAGACAGATGGGTAGTCCAAACGCATAATTCAGGTGTTATAGGACATGTTTTGAGCATCCATCATAGATTTAGGGGGGTCTTGGGATAGACACATACCCCTACTGGAGTTTTTCTACAATAATAGTTTTTAGGTGACAATTCAGATGGCATTTTATGAGGTTTTGTATGGTAGGACATGCTGATCACCCCTGTGTTGGTTGGAGGTGGGATAGGCAACTATGTTGGGACCTCATCTTGTCCAGAAGACTGCTAAGAAGGTGGAGTTGATTCAGAAGAGGATGGATACTTCACAGTATCGCCAAAAATCTTATGTTGATCGACAGAGATAACATCTGGAGTTCAAGGTCGGAGATCAGGTTATATTGCATGTCACACTGAGGTTGGGACACATGAGGATTAGGATATAGGGATAGCTTTCACCTAGATTCGTCAATCCATTTTCAGTTTTGGAGAGAGTCGGTCTGGTTTCCTATCGGTTGGAGTTACCTCAGAGGTACTAGTCTAAGCACGACGTCTTCCATGTTTCTTAGAAATGATGTTACTTTTCATACCCATCTCACGTTTTTCAAACCGATGAGGTTGAGATAAAGGTGGATGCATCCTTTTAGGAGAACCCTATTAAGATTTTGGATCATAACACGAAGGTTCTCTGTGGCTGGTATGTTCCTCTGGTATGGGTTCTATGGTAGCACTAGTGAGTATAGGACGAGACTTGGGAGAGGGAGGTCGATGTGTGATCATAGTGGCCGGAGCTGTTTGATGATTCTTCTTTGCCACCTGTTTAGGGAAATTCATGGTAGAATTTCTTTAAGGGGGATGTTTGTAAGAACTCAGATCTCCATTTTAGGTATGGATTTTTCTTTGGGTTGTTTTTGAGGAAAATGGAAGAATTGGAAATTTTCTAAGTACACATCGTGTACTTCTGAGTACACGTCATGTACCCTGTTACCGCGTAGATCCATGTCTTGGGCATGTAACAGCCATGACATGGCCCTATGGGGTGACGTGGCATACCGCTAATGTTGGGGGCTAGTTTAGTCAAATACATGGTGTTTTCATTAACAGTACATGTTGTGTACTTTTCCATTTATTTGACATATTGGACTAGGGTCACTTATAACCTTCATATTCATCTTCTTCTGGTCGTTCCTCATGAAAGAGCACACCAAATTTATGATTCTTCCCTAAGCCACTAATCTGTCATTCATTCTCCGAATCAAACACTGACAGTTGTGTTGGAATCTCCTTGGTGATTTATTCCTTCTTCTTGATCCCATTATCTTGATTCTTCCTCGTTCGATAGTTATTCGAGGTTGAACATTTTTTATTTTTTGTAGATTTACATCGTTCTAGGATGACTTAAGGATAGATTCTGGAGTATATATATCGTACATAATCGAGGTAGGTTATTTTTTTCATTTTTTAGTTTTTTTTTTCAATTTTATATACTAGTGTGTCGATTACACATGCTTCGGGTATTTCGGGTTAAGGAAATTGAACCATGTTTTATCTGCCTTAGAATGATTGTAGGATTAAGGTTTTATTGATGTGATGTTATGTGAAATTTCATGTTTATGGAACACCCCATTGGTGTGTTTAATTTTTTGAATGTTTAGGTATGTTTGGTCCATGTTTCTTATGAGGCAGACCTTGTTTCCTTGCCTTTCTTCATACGATGGAACTGATTCTATTTTATTGTTTTTTTAATGCTTGTGGTATGCATTGGAATTGTTTATCCATTTATTAGTGAGATTACTTTGGGCTATTTTATATCGTATATTCACTTTTGAATTAAATAGGGCAGTGAGAACTTGGTTTAGTTAGACCACAGGGGGAATTGATGTTCAGTGCTTCCCCAGAGTGTTTGTTATATTTCACGCTACGAAACCACAGAGAGGATTTATGGTGAGTTCTCCCTCAGAGTGTCTATAGTTTATGTTACAATACCATATGGGTAATTGATGTTGATTGATTCCCTAGAGAGTTTGTAGTTATTGAGGAAAGACCATTGGAGGAATTGACAGTGTGTACTTCCTCAGAGTGCCTTTTCCCTTTCATTACATTACTTGGCAAGATGGGTTAGACTGTGTGAGCTACCAAGAGGTTTAATGTAAATATTGAGTGTTTTTGATGCATCTGCCCATCCAAATCACAAGCTTGGATTCAGTCCTTCTTGTTAGTCTTCTGAGATACCTTCTTGTGATACTAACTTGAATAAATGTTGAACAGTAGATGCTAATGAATGTAAATGTAAACTGTAGGATTTTTTACTTTTGTGCACTCCTAGTTTCTTTGCTACATTTCCATTAATACCTATTATATATACTCACTGACAGTTAGGAACAGATCTTGTAGTGTTTTCCTACTAGGATTTCTATCACACCCTATTTGGGTCATGTTTTTTGACCCAAATAGATTATATAGTTGCATGTATATATAAGGGAAAGTGCCTTCTACTTATGGTACATTATTACTATGGAGCTAGAGAGCATGGGAACAAGTTGAGGCTTGCGATGCTGTTTGATTTTACTTGTTTTATTTTTTTACTTAGGATTATTATTTTATTTAATGTATTGTGACTTTTTTGGCTTTTTTCATAGTCATATGTGTCATGAATCATTTATATAAGTGCTCTAGTTGTTTATTTACTATCATTTTTCCACTGTTTACTTGTTTTATGGTATTATGGATTTCTTTGTTGGTTATTATTTACTATTCTATTGTCTTACCCTTCCAATGAGGTTATAGTTTCCCCACTATCACACCCAAGACCTTTGTTTCAAGCTGGAAGCCTCAAGAATTTGGTGAAATGCGCTTGAGTCCATATGACCAAATGGGTACGAGGTACCTTTGGGTGTCACCCAAATCTGAGATGTAACACTTAATATTTTTCACTACTCGGAAAAACAATCAGAAAAAATACACAAGATGACCCTTATAAAATTCAAAGCATTAAAATTACAATTTCAAAATAAATATTAATCCCTTTTACTCACAAAATATCATGCTTCATTTAAAATTCCAATTTTCAATAATAGTTTCCCTTCCGCTCAGAGTATTTCTAAAACAAGTACCAACACTCATGCGTCATGTGACATACCTCGCTATCACCCTCCTCACACAAATAATTTGAATTTTTTTCACAATTCTCATACACATGCATTCTTACCATAGGATTTACATTAATTTCACATCTCCCCTAGTGAAAATAAAAATAATAAATTAATATTGAGGACTTTAAATTAGGTTCAAATGTCTCTGAGACTGTGGGGTGGTGGGTCATAAAAAAATCGATAATTTTTTGTAGAAAGGATGGTTGAATCGTGAAATAAATGCATGATAAGTTTCAATCCAAATTACATCCTCAAACTCTCTCTCCTCCACACTCAAAAAGTTTTTCACCCCTAAGTATATGAAATTCCAATGTCGCTCTAGAATATTAGATTTTTTTATTTTTATTTTTATATTTTTGTAGGGATACAACTCACTACAATAATATGGATAGAAAAAACTAGTGAGTATCAACTCCAAAACTCATGAAATTTATGTAATACAAAATCCCAAATAAATGAACACAAGTAGCATGTACACTGCCGAATCTTAGTGAAATTATTTCATATAGAAAACTCTCTAGTTCCTGGAGTAATTAACCATCACTATTAAAGGTATCCCTTAAGTTGAGGGTTAGAACATAATGACCATATATATACACATTCTTAGAACCAAAATGATTCTATATTACTATATAAAAATTCATGTAATAAATGTGGCTACTATGAAATGTAACACATATAATTATGAAGGCATAATGTTGATCCATGTGCATCAAATGACTCATTATCCCTCAAATATCCCTCTCCATGATTAAATATCCCCACCCCCCAATTAGATTGAAAATCATCAAGAAGAAAATTCAAGAAATAGGTAGGGAAGGGTATTGGTTGTGGGATCATCCTAAAAAGTATTCTTCATGGATTGTAAGGGATACACAATAGAGAAAATGTATGGTTTTCTTAGTGGATCAAAGTGGATAAATTTAAACAAATACCTCAGTCATTTCAGTGAAACTTTCAAAATTCCTATCACTTCAACAGAAAAACATGGAAAGTTCTATAATACATAACATGATCAAGATTCCCTAAAGAAAAATAAAAATATTATATTATATAAAAATGGGAAATAATTATCATGGGTATAGAAAATATAATTTTGGAAAACATGAATGAGCATGAGTTCAAATAAGTGTCTCAATAATATACATGTTTCAAAAATAACATTTTCAAAGAATAGAATAATATAAAAAATCATTTAAATTAGAGTATCAAGAATAAAATAATTCAAAATAGGAATCATGTGCTCAAACAACCCAGAGATACAAAGGGTATGTTCCCAACTATGATATAAAAAATGGAAGGGTTTTCATGTGGGTTCAATAAATGATAGGAATGTTATTTTTTCATTTTTCAATTTTTTTTATTTTTTGTAATAATTTGACATGGTGTTTTTGGAAGCATAAAATATGATAGAAAATAAGAATTATTCCTTTTGTAAGTGAATATAGACGTGTAAAGGTTGTCTATATCCGATGAAGCTACAAAAATGATGTACCTATAAAATCTACACATAGAAAAAAAACATACCCACATCATATCAAAGAAATCACACCATGATCAAAAGCATTTGGATGATAAAAATATGTATGATGAATGATAAACTCCACTACAGTGATAGAAGAAGAAAGATTGTGGTAAATGAATTTCATTTTATAAATTAAAAAACTAAATAAAATGAAACTAAATGCAGTTAAAGGAAAAAAACAAATGATGGGTTGACACCCATTTAGCACTAAGTTTACTTCATCTTCAACCAGATGTTTTTGAAAATCCACCAGGATCAAACAGAAATGTATACCATGCATCTGCTTCTTTATCAGTTGGAGTGTGGATTTTATTCATTAAAAAATAGATTATCTTTCAAGATGCACAATATATAAATGGAAACATGTTAGAAAAATGGATGGGTGGAATGAAAAGAAAATATCCTAGATCATAAGGGAATTAATAAACCTAGTTTGAATAAGGATTCATTGAATAAGTGAAATGTGTGGAAATGGAATCATCATTATGATCAAAACATTATATTTTTTTAATTTACACAAGATAATAAATTCCATTACCAGAATCATTCAGTGGTTATATTATATCCATCCCATTCATGAATGAAATATTTGGGTCAATGATGTATCCCAATTCATTATCACTCACCAACAACTAGCATGGGAAAATCCATTGGTTTACAACTCAATTTATGCTCTATGATTTCATTTATTTTAATAAGGTCAAGATTACTTCTAGAATTTGTGGGTATTTCAAGTGAAGTGTTTTTAACCTTGATGCATGGGGTGGGTGGGGTTGGTGTAGTTGGAGAATTTGAATCCATTTTTTCAATAATGATATTGTTTTAAAAATTATCTTCTATACTTCCCTTGTCATATTTCTCCATTGACATATGTGTTACCATAAACTTAGGATCCTCCGGGAAATCTCTTTCTTCCATTATTTATAGGAAATTATGAGTTTCCTCCACCACCAACACTTATTGATTTCCAGACTCTAAAATTTTTTCATATGTCTCTATTTTGGAAAAGGTTTCAGTCTCATATATATTTTTGGAAAGAGGTGATTCAATTTCATTTGAAGTGTCATTCTATTATGTTTGAATTTTCATGGTTTCTTGGATCAATTCTGACTTTATATTGGTAAATAAGGGTCCTAGTTCAATGCCTTCATCATCCTTGAAAGGTGTAGTTCGATAGAAATTGAATGTATCCTTTTTAACTATGGGATGGATGGGTTTTGGGCTCTGATCATAAGGACATGAAATTAGATTTTCTAAGGGGCCATTATATTCAATGGAGTAGAAGAATAAGCTCTAATATTCTTGAAATGTGATTAGATTGGGTGAATTAATTTTTTATGAAAAGGATTCATCAATGGTATGATAGGAATAAGGATTGATCAACCTTGTCTCATCATCCGAATTAGGAATTTTATGTTGTTCAATTGAAACCTCTACTGCACTTTCCTCAAAAGAATTGTTTTGAATTAGATTATAAAGTGTTAGTGAGATGACTAGTTCATAAAGATGATTCATTTGATTTCCTAATTTCATTAATTTATTTTAGGGATATTTTTTTAGGAAAGAAACATCGCATTACAATAATCATGAAGTTCAAACCTCTGATTTGTCTCAGTGATAGAAGAACCCAACATGCACCCAATTATTGAATCATTTGTTTCGCATAAATTATCAAGTTCTATATTTTTAGGAATGCATTAACTTTGAGAATGATCAAATAGTGGGTAGGAATTAGAAGTATAATATGGTGACGTATACTCATATGGATCATGAAATGGGCTTGAATAAAATAATTCTAATAAAAAGGATTACCTGTATAGCTCATGTACCGTGAATCATTATATATAGTACCTTAAGGTGTGACTACGTAAGGAGGGTATTGACTGTAGTTGTATGCTGCTTACCACAAAATTTTGAAACTCTGGGTGTCTTGAAATTACTTTCAATGAAAAATTCCAAAGAGTAGTAAATTGAATGTTTTTGTTTGTTTGTTAGTTTTTTTACATTTTTTATTTTTTGAACTAAATCACTCTTTTAAAGGAACTCATAATGCTATTATTCCTCCTTGTAGTATTGACATAAATTTGGTATGTGTGTCCTAGCACTTGAAAATTTTTTATCCTACTAACTACTATAGAAGTAGTGAGCAGGGTCAAACCATAGAGAGAATATTTGTAGACACTAGGAATATCAATTTGGAAGGATGTTTGGGAAGATAAGTTTTTAATGTGATTAAAAACTAAAAATTTATAAAAACTAAATAACTATTTAAAAATGACTATTTAAATTAACTAAAATAATCAAAGTGAAAAAAACTAAAAAATTAAAAAAACCTGCGGAGATGGAAGTGTCATAATTGTGATGTCTGTTCATGTGCATACACTACCAATTATTTAATTCCCACATCTAAATATTTAATTATTTAATTATCACTGGAAAAAAAATTAAGAAAAATACAATTATGTCTCATTATTTGATCTTAGATAGTATTATAATTTTGACACAAATCATCCATCATTTTATTCTCTGTCTTGATGAATAATTTTAATGTATTTGTAGCAATGAATCACTTGGGGAAATTTCACAACCTATTTCATAAAAAGTAAAAGTATCTACTTGTATCAATTTTTCCCACATGAGATTACTTATTAGGTATCACTTATGAAAGTTTTAAGGGGGTATGTACACAAAATATTAATTTTTCAATTAATATATTTTTTTATCTGGAAGTCACCCATGTGCGATTTATGATTCTCTCAAATGCGTGATCGATTTATGAACAAATAATTTCTCTAATGATCTCTCACATGTGATTACTTATTAGGTATCACATGAATGGGCACCAAAGACTGTGTGAAGACTCCAAATTAAAATTAATCCAAATTAAAATATAATTAAATAAATAAAAATCCAAATAAAAAATAATTAACTGGATAACTGTTGAGGAAGAATTTCGATGAAAACAGAAGGTGGTCTTCAAATCATGGTTTGATTTCTATTCGGACTGTAAGAGGCTGGGACATTCGACAAAATCTTGTCGGTGGGGACCTAAGAATAAGATGGGTGTTAGAAGTGGTAAAGAACCAGGAACTCATTCTGTGGTAGGACTTCCTGGATAGAAGTTGGTTGGTGTGGACCCTGAGGAAAATTCTGCAGTGGATGTGAGCTGTGGACCTCAGGTTGTGAATCCTTTGGTGAAGGATGTCTTAAAACGCTTGAGGGAAGATCAGGGGGGATTTTAGCATTCTCCACCTATAGAGGGTGAGGGTGTGGATTATTTGCAACCTAGTAGTGTTATAAATGTGTTGGATTCCCAAATGGTTGATGAAGAAGGCATCAGGACTCCTCGGACAGCTTCATATGCAGAGGTTGTGCGTGCAGGGTTTGAAACCTATGACAAAGGTCTGGAACCCAAGGCATCAAGGGAGGGGGACTCTCCTAGTGGTAAGGTACTACAATGGTATTTAAGGAATTTTACAAGTAGGTAAATCAGTGCAATTGTGCTTCAAAATAGATTTGAAGGGCTTTCATAGGTTAACCCAGAATAAGAGGGTGATGGTGATCCAGCTAGGCCCTCACTGAAGCAGGAAGAATATGGGACAGAATCTAGTGATGGGAAATCTGAGATGTTATCATGAGATATTGGAGTAGAATTCTAGGGGGATTTGGTAATCCTGATGAGAAGTAAGATTCGTAGGGGCTATTAGAAAGATAGGAAAAACTATTCTTACTTACCACCACCAAGGGAGACTAGATATGCAAAGAAATCCAAGGCCAACATGGTGGTCAACAATACCCTTTCACCTTCCAAGGCTTAAATTGTCCAACCACGTGAGTTTGGTATAGTGACAGACCCTTATATGAAGCTGCTTATGCACTTAGGAGAAGAAATGGTGGAAACAGTTCCAACAATTAATGCTACCGATGAAGAAGCTAATAGGATGATGGGAAGACCTTTAAGGGTGGTTACCAATGAGGAGCAGAGTCACTGGATTGAAAAACAGGATCTGATATTGATTAGGGGATTTAATGATGGTAAGATCAACCAAGAAGAGTACATCCAGGCTTGGGACAAACTGGTAGACCTTTTCAAAGACCTTCTAAATGATGATTCTGATACTCAGGTTAGCATTATCTCTTGGCATCTAAGTAGGGAGATTAAATCTAATCGGCTCAAGTTGTTCTTTAATGGTTCATCTATTTCCTTTTATGCATGAACTATTGGTTTCTCACTTTTCCCACAAAAAATTTTCTTTAATAAAACAATTTTAATTTTCAGTCAGGAGGGGTTAGCCGGTGTGGTGTGTGCCTAGAAAATGGTGAATATGGGTTTCTTCTTGCTGGTGTGTGGCAAGAAGAGAGGAGCGCCTGATGGCTAGGCTTCAGACGAAGGATGGAAGGGGGAAGTGGTGAGGGAAGGGGGCACTAGATGAGGGGGTGGGGCGTTGGGGAAGGGGATGAGGAAATATGGGGTGGTGACATTAGGGAGGGGGATGATGGAATATTGGTGACATTGGGGGGGAGTGACATCATCCTGAAACAAAAAATAAGCAGAAATAGAAATTCAAATTAAAAATTAAAAAAATCTAATTATCTAAATATGTTAAAAAAATAAAAAAAATATTAGAATTATAAATATAATTAACTAATTAAATATAAACTAAAATAATTAAAAGTAAATGTTATAAAAGTTAAAATAAATAATTTTTTATGCACGAGTAATTAAACACCCTAAAATATAGATATAATAATACTATGAAAATAATATGACTACAATTAAATGTTAATATAATAAAATTAATAAACTAATAATAAAAGATTTTCTTTTATTAATACTAAAAATATATAAAAGAATAAAATATGAAACTAAGAAAGAAAGTTATTATATATAATAATAAATTTTAATAAACTAATATTAACACTAATGTTAAAGAAACTAATAATAATAAAATATAGTGTAAAATATATTATAAAAAATGAATATATCTAATTAAAATACTGAATTACCAATATTGGTATATAAATTGACTAAAAATTATCAAAATATCTAAGACACCCTCTGTCTCCCCCCCCCCCTAGTGTCTCTCACACCCTCTATTTTATCAGTGTATGGCACACCCTCCTTCTTCATCCCATCAGTATCTAAGATAGTGCCTCCCCATTCAGTAGTTTTAGTAGTGAAGGAATAGGTCGTCAGTTCTTCTTCTTCACCAGGATATTGGAGGGTGATAGTTATTGGTACAAATTTTAATGTGAAAAAAGTTATTGATATTTTTTTATAATACTACCTATTTTTTCATAAAAGATACAAAAATTATTACTACAGAGACAAATATGAATATTTTAGATGTATGGAATCCAAATAGAATGAATATATTTGTCCCATTTGACTGTTATGTGGTCCCCAAAGATGAAGTCATGGGATTATTTGGCCAGATTCTAGACCAGCTAGCGGCGAAGCTGGTTATCCTTCCCATTACCTATACAAATTAGTGGCATATTCCTAAATCTTAGAAAAATAAAGTATTTGATTCCTAGATAAAGGTAATTTTAATACATTATAGTGTAATTGAATGTCATTACATTATTAAATTCTAATATTTTAAAAATGAATCTCTTTGTACAGATGTTATTCCACTTTACCGTTGCAGATCTCATCACACGAAAGTGGACATTGAAAATTTTGGATGAGAAATGGAATGTTTTTAAATGGATATTATGGAATGAATTCGACAACACTTCATTGGACACTCAACATCTATATGATAAGTTAGTTGAAGGCGTACCCAAAGATCAATGGAATGTTTTTATTGATAGTCATCATCATGAGAAGCACGTGGTATTGCAATATATGTTATTATATTAATCTCATTATATATATATACATACAAATGACAAGAATATGAAATTAAATACATTACTATTAAACTATATGTTATTTTTACCAAGATGTTTCAAGGGAAAATGCATCATGTCGAGCTAAACAAATCATCCCCCACACTGTCGAGTCAAAGATTTTTTCTAGAAACAGATCGACTCTGGTAATATTTTCATTAGTTTAAATATTTATAAGATAACATTATCTATTTCATATATTAAGATTTTTATTTATATTTTTTTAATATAGTTAAATAATTTAGGGCACTAAGTCTCCCAAATGGAACTCTGGTTGAATGTTCATACAAAATCTGATGGGAGTTATGTTAATGATCCAGCCAAAGAAGTTGGGATATGAATTCCTTTTTCATTGTAATAACTTATTGTTATTTGTCACTAAGTTAATATGTATTGATTCAAATATGAATGAAATTTTTTATAGGTCAAAATAACGAAATTTTGTATTCCAATCATGTGCATTCCTTTTCAGTCTCCTAGGATGACCTCGTTGGTCAAGCCCATGGGAAGGAGAATCCTAGTCAGGTGTGCGAGATGGGTTTGGGACCATTACCATCAGAGGTATTTGGCAGGACACCAGGGATTACAATAACATCTACCCCTTGTTGTAGTTACTCCCTACCTCGATATTCTTATAAGGATTTTTTTTCATTGCAAAGCCCAATTCAGGAATAGGGGGAACATATAAAGATGTAAGATTCAAAGGTTGTTGCTCTGCAGAAAGTGTTGATTGAATTATATCAGAAGACAACTGGATCTGTCCCTGGTGATATTGCCTCAGTGGATGGTAGTGAGACGGTAAATAAAAAAACTTTAAAATCATTTATTACACAAACATTTATTGTTTTTATGTTTAAATTTAAATATACAACAGTGATTAATTTTAAACATAATTGTAATGCAGGTGCCGATAGAAGGGAGTGAAGACAAAGATAGAGAGGGTGTCAGTCAAAGTTCATTAGGTGGTGATAAATGTTCACTTTGGATTCAAATATGATGTGTGACTAAACATATAACAATCTAACACTAATATGGTGATTCAGAAACCATATTTTCATTTTTGGTAGGTATATTTTCATTTCCATTACATTGCATGAAAATTTATATGTTTGGTTCATTTTCTATGTTTTATTCCTAGGTTTACCTTATGATTTGTTTTCCTTGTATATTCTATATATGGTGAATTATGAAACCCCCATTCCACTCTTATATTAAATATGATATAATTACTGGTATTGAAAATTTTTATGAGTTTTGGAATTTAACTTAGATTTTTTGGATGAATTTTTCTAATGAAAGGTTTCCATATGGTTGTGTGTAGCTATGCATAAAACCTTATGTTTGGGGGGGAAATAATGCATATGCATATTATACATGGGATTTACCTATGGAATAATGTTAGTGCATGGCCGTGTTAGTTCATGAAACCCTCTAAATGAATTTATGTAAAATTTCCTCTAAAATAAAATATGCACCAAGTTATAATCCACTAACTTTTTTAAAACCCTATAAACATATTTTTACATGTACCATGTCTATGGTATCACTCTATATGGTCATTTTATTTTTATGACACTATCCCAAATGATCAATAATCCTAGAGCTACTAATACACATATCTCCAATGAAACCATTATAATAGACCTCTATCAAGAACTTACCTTCAAGAATGTATAATGTTATCAGAATTATGAACTCCCATTGATACTTCCTCTATGTGAACCATGGAAACAAAGTACATTTCTACCATGACACCCATACTAGTATCATACTTTCAAGAGTACACATCCATTAGGAAATTTTTTTTATATTTCTATAATCATATTCTAATGATTTTATTCATAGTTTTTGAAGAAATAAAAAAAATATTTATCACTACCATTGGAAAGTCACATATTCTATAGACATGGTATATCGATATCAAGTTTTAACATGATAGTGGTTAACTTCACCCTAACTTTGATGATAATAGAGAAATAAATTCCTAACTTATGTACTTAAAGAGTATCTTTAGATGATACTACCCCAAAAAACTATTCTTCTCATTAACTACCATTCAATTTTCCTAGTTAGCCTCCTCAAATTATAGGTAAATAAATCCAGATGTCTTTTTATAACTTCACCATGGCCTGTGACATATTATCTTATGGAATAATATTATAGTCCAATTCATTCATCATAGCTATTCATGATGAATGTATGTTTAAGTATAATGGATCCTATGATATTATCATATCTTTTCAAGTTTTTATTCCTTTTATTAACTCATTATGGATCTTAAACGCTTATCACTACTTTGGAAGACCACACTCAAAACCATTATGTTCTGAAAAAATCATATATTAACCTAGTATTTGTATCCTTCCTTCCACTCATTATTATGAACTCATGAAAACTATTCCATAAACACAATATTCTTGAAATATACAAGTTTTAATTATATTAATCCATCTAGAAGTCTCTTTTAGAGTTATACAATTATCAACAATCAATAAAACCCATAAATCCACCACAATTAATCCAAGTTCATTTCAAAAATATCCATCTATTCCCTATACAATATTTTAGGACCATTCCATATTCATTATTCCATTACACAACTTGATAGAACCACCACTCTAATAATCATGGGGTTTCAAGAACATTCCACATGATCCGCTTTCAAATGTTGAGTGATAAAAACCCCGGTGTCACTTATTCTGACTCAAAGTTGGATAGATAACACATGTTAGAAATGACAACCACACCTAAATCATCCATGGAATTTATATAATATTTTGAAACTAATCCATCAAAGAATAAAAATTCCATTCTTATTATGTTCTATCACAATCTCTCTATATCAGGTGAATTGACTAAATTGCATTGATTTGAGAAACTAAAACATTAGATAACTTCATCACTGAAACCTCCTTCAAGGAAATCCATCAATAAAACAAATTTTACTATATGGATAATACATCTATTCTTTATATGATGTATTTAAATTTTTCTAACCACATATATGGATCATTCTTCCATCTAATTGCATATTAAAACAATCTAAGAGTATTATCACTATAGTCCTCTGAGAACTACATAATTCACCATTATAACATCAATTCCGGCCAAACACATGTAACATTATCATCTAGAAATAGAACTCCTAATGAATCTAGACAATGTAAAGGAGAATATTATATCATCCAAAAATCTTCTATAATATAGCCACTAAGTTCTAAATGGTATTTAATGAACAAAAAATGGTTCCAGATTTATAATGGACAAAGATATTATTTTAGAAATAAAATGAAACTTTATACAATTTCTATCTTCTTAGTGAAAATTATTCAGAAAAATAGTAACACTACTTGAAAAAAACTCTATACCAATGTTTTGAAACTACTGTTATAGGTCTCAAAACTGTTGGAAAAGCTTATACCAATGTTTTGGAGGGTCGTTAGATATTATGGAATTGGTTTAGACCTATATGAACGGCTTTGTAAAACCATTGGTATAGTTCATAAAGAAATATTATAACAATGGTTTTAAAAAACTATTGGTATAGGTAATGAAAAATAAAACCCAGCTTGGATTCAATCCTAGCACCTCTGATTTATAATCCTGCAATCTAACCATAAACATAAGATAAATTTTGTGAACATAATATCATAAATATATATTTATATTTATTTAAATGTATTTTAACTTTTTATGTATTTCATGTTATTTGAATATAAAATCCATAAACAAATATGGGTCCTTATACCAATGGTTCTCAAAACCATTAGTATAGACCAATACAAACAATTTCAAGAACTATTAGTATAGGTACTGTTATTTTTTTCTATACCAACTATTTTTACAAAACCATTCAAAACTGTCAGTATAGGGTCTCTCCATGGTAACTATACCAATTATTTTTCCAAAACCATCAGTATAGGGTCACTTTAAGTTGCCTATACCAACAATTTTATTCAAACCATTGGTATAGGTCTGTTGGTATAACTCTAATTTCTAGCAGTGTAACCCACATAAGAAGATGAAACCAGTAGTCTTCAAACCAAGTCATAACATTCAAAAATAAAAAAAAAATGTCCCAAAACATAATCCTTCCTAGAGGAATTTCAATATCATAGATAAAAATTAGATACTTCCATTGTCTTATGATAACCTTCTCCCAAATATTTGATTAAATTATCAGTAGAAACATTTATACTCTACTTTAACCCCAAGAATAATAACCAAGATATGATACCACTTTTTTGGATCATGTATAATGTTTGATCAATGGAAGAACACAACCAAAATCTCAACATATGGAATAATAATCTATAAAAAATTTAGACAGAACACCCCTAATAGTTCAAAATCAAGAACTAGGTTTCCTAGGCTCCCCAAGAAATGTGTAGATACACTCTCTTCACATTTGGTTTTAGTCCACCTCATAAGGATCGCTACAGATAGTGAATAATAATAAAAGACTAATAAACAAATACATTAGAAAAAAGTACAAACACAATGCATAAGTATTACATTGATTGGGACTGAATCATATATCAATTAAAGAGTGAATGTATTCTCATTTAAGGAGAACATTTGGGTTTTTGGGAAAACAGACCTTCCACTCTCCCTGGTTAGAATACTAGAAAAACTCTTACCAACACCTTCTTCCATCCATAGAATCTTATGCGTCCCCCATTCACGTATCCTTCCTTATATATTTTAACCATTTTTTAGATATAGTTTCTCTAGAATGTGAATTCAACCAGGTTAACCACCAAACAAGATCCACCTCATCCCATTTCTTCTCAGATCTATATTAGATTTGGATGGTTAGATGATTTTTCCTATTTATTGTCCTTCCTCCTTCCCCTTCCTCTTAATTTTTTGATCCCCTATAAACCCTAATAGTAGTGACTATCGAATTTAGGGTATGGGAGGATCTTATTTTAGGGAATTGGTTGAATAAGTCTTGTAGAGGTTGTTTCCTTCATAGGTTGTGCTTCCACCATTGAGGGTGAGTGGTTTTTGGTTGATTGAGGTAGGTGTTTTTGTAAAAATAATTTCTTAATGAGTTTTTTATTATGCCTTTTCATTTTTTATGATATTATCTTTGGGATTCCCATTGTGCACTATCTTTGTATCACCTTTTACTCATATTCTCATTGTGGAACTACTTATTTATCAATGTTTATTCGTATTATGATTTATTGACATGATTTTTCATGTTTTTATATTTAAATTATTTATTTTATGGATTGGTTTATAATTTTAGAACCACCCCTATCTCAAATGGAAGTCCAAATTAAATATTTGATCATCCTTATGTTCCCTTTTGAACAAACTACTAGGTAGCTGAAAGCAGTTAGGGTGGATCCCACGGGGAAAACAGGGAAACAATGGTCAGTGAAAGCTGGATGAATCTTGTCCAATTATCTAGAAAATAAGAAGTGAAGAGAACTATCTATAAAATTGAATAAATTTTTGGAAAATAACTAAAAATAGATGGATATAAAAACAATCATAAAAAACACACGCATCAGGGTTGTAATGTAATTAGGGTTTATTGAATTCATTGTTCCTTAGCATTAAAAAATTAAATGACATTTAGTTACCACAGAGATTCAATTAAATTTATGTTTCATGGTCCAAAATAATAAATTTCATGTTTAAAGGTTCATTCCTTGGTCTGGCAATTAACTTCTTAAAATAGGTTTAGGATCATTACACCAAAAATAGTGGCAACAATTTCCCCCAATGATCATGGCTTCACCCACCACAAATCATTTAGTTTTCACCATTTATATCATTATTGGTCCGAAAACATCAATATTGGTTTTGAAAATATGTTCATTAAAGTAATTTTAAAACAAAATCATAACAAGAGAAATACAACAGAATTCAAATAATAATGAACCGAGGTCATATTACAACCCCAATGCGAGGGGAACTAGCCTCTTATGACTATAGTCATGGTGTTTGGATTGAGTCGGAACTCAATCCCTACAATGGATATGAGAGAATAAGGGGGGAAAGGGATAATTACACTAAAACAAAAATTGAAAATAGAAAATAAAAACATGAAATGGATCTAAGGGAGGCTCGAAAGGAAAAGAGGTATCACCTCCCTTGGATTTCCAAACTTAAACATGGAGGGTTGCCATAATATTTATATAAAATGATAATACACAGCATGTAACCCAAAGTACACACTATGTATATTGGTTATCTCATTTTTTCCTTTTTTTCTCTGTTGGTAGGTGATCCATCGTGTCGCTTCATGAATTTGATGGAATTTGTGGTTGGTTGGAAGGAGGACACAGCGTGTATTGCCGCAAACCATGGAATGTATTCTCGTATTCAACCACCAACCACTTCTAGAAGGGCGGCCATTATGTGTATAGTGAATTACACGACGTGCAATATCAAGCCAGTTATATGGGCATGTATTCAACCTAGACAATTCTTATCTGGGTAATGGTACACGGCGTGTGTCAGAAAGTACACGTCGTGTATATTTTTAATCTTTTTTGTGAATATTCCTGATTTGTTACTTTAGTATGAAAATACTTGAAAAGTACCATGAACACTGATATAAATAACTTTATTCAAAAGACAACATATATCCAGTGAAAATATATTTTTGTACTGAATAGAATGTATGAAAATGTATACACAAATTAGGAACATTAAACTCCCCTACACTTAGTCATTTTCTTTCCCTCAAAAAAAATTATCAACATCTAATCAATATAATCCATACTCTAAAAGGGGAATCATTCAACTAATTTCACTTATAAATATTATATCCATAATAGAAGATTTTAGAAGGAAGAAAAAATATTTCAATTCCAAATATATTCTAATCATGAAACTACATAGTTCAATTAAATATTTTCATCCTCTATCATCCAAATTGTATAAATTTTCATAAATAATCATCCCACTTGATGATTTACCGTACCAAAAAGTATGACACACATCTCTCAAGATTATATTATGAGATTTGTGCTCAATTTCAAGTATATGAACTCTATCCATAAGCTTGAAAGTGTTCTTATTCTCTACTTAAAAAGTTAAATCACAAAAAAACATGAGGGCTTCCAATAAGGTTTAAATGTTTCTGAGGATATGGGTTGGTAGGTAATGATGTGAAAAATAATCTCAGAGGCTTGAAAAGGGAGCCTGAATTATTAAAAAATAATGTATAACATTCACAATAAACCTTACTGAAAATGCATCCCCAATCAAGATCTCTCAAATGGAATCATCACTATTATATTCTCTTACCAACATGGGTCCATAAACCATCAATAATGTGTATAAAATGAGTCTAGTCCCTCTTTTAAATTTTACAACACTTTTATTTTTTTCTTTTTCTTCTTTTTTGAAAGGGACCACCAAGAATACAATAAATAGTGGTTTTGGAACCCTTATGCCCAAATGAAAAAGATACATTCTCCCCCACACTTAATGACATGGTGGCTCACCAAAATATACCATGAATAACCAAAAATTCCTCTCTATATCTCAAATGAAAAATCATGCAAAATTATTAAATAATTAGGTTAAGAAGGGTAAATAGGCTTGTAATGTAGCTTTATAAAAAGGAAGTTCATGGTTTCTATGGGTTATATGATGATCAGGTGTAGGGTACATCTCAAGGTCAAAGGGGCCAAAAAACAATCAAATGCATCAATATTTTTAATGTGATTCAAAAATCAACATGTTTTGAAGGGAAAGACTAGAGAGTTCTAGTAGTTATTCATATCCCAAGAATATCTCAAGAAAGAGGGTATAATAAATAATATGTCAAAATGTCTTAGAATACCTCTCAAGAATAAGGAAAATTAAAAGGTCAATCAGGTCATGACATGAGTAAAAATAATCAGTATAATAAATGTAAATGTCCAAGACTTTAAATCTAGTATCAAACTATATCAGGAATAATTTAAAAATACATTGAAATTGAAATTAAGCATGTAACTTTTAAAATTATATTTTATTTATCTACTATTTATAATTATAATTAAACAAAAAAATCAACATTTTAAAATATTTCAACTATTAATGATGTCTCCTAGAGTAGTTCAAGGGAAAAGACTAGGGTAATCAGAGACTCTCCCCTGCACTTAATATCACACATGGTCCCCCAAGTGAAACACCATGGTAGAGGAGATGATGTGGGGACACATGGGTGGTCAGGATGAGGAGAAGAAGTGAAAGAAGTAAAGTCAAATAAAAAAATGAAAAATAATCCCTGAAATAATACTCCCCTCATGTTGAGTCGGCAAAGATGAAAAGAAGTCGAAAGAAAAGTGCCAAGCAATGCTCAATGGAACTTGTGACTGGCGAGAAAAAAGGAAAATAAATCTATATAGATATACATCATCATTGAATATGTATAGAATAAAATAGAGATATATATATATATAAAGAAAACAAATGTGCAAAAAAATAGTCATGGGGTGGCCTTAAAAGAGGCGTCATCAGCAATAAGAGGATCCTCCAAAGGAGGATCAACCACAGTGGAAACTGGAGGCACCTACTCTATGATCTGAGTAAAAGGCGTAGTGGGAACATACTTTGTGACAGTAGAAGGAATAGTATCTAGAGATACAGGATTAGTGCCATGCATGGGAGGCTCTGCTGACACATCCTGGTGGGCAGTAGTTGTACTATCAGTCGGTCTGGTAGTGGATAGGAGAACTAAATAAGTGGTCAGTGCCTTCAATGGGGGTGGTGTGGTAGAAGGATGAGGAGTGGAGGGAGGATCAGGTGTTGGGGGTAACTTAAGTCTGTGATGTTGAAGAAGAAGTCCCAACATCTACTCAATCCATGTCTAGGACTGTAGGATGGTAGTATACTAGTGCTCAAGGATGTCTAGACGGTGGGCCATCGCGGTCAGGCGGAGAGTGATGGGGAGATCAGATGAGGGTGAAGGTGGAGGTGGGGATGTGGAAGAAGATGGAATAGAGGAAGAAGTGGGGAGAGGTGGGGAAGGAGCATATGTTGGTGGATAGGGTGGGACCTACTTAGCAACATCATCGAGAGAATTTGGATCATCTCTCACCCCCGCTGGAGTTGGGGAATCCTGTACAAGAACATTGCCATCACCCATATGCTCGGCTATCCTCATGAACATAAGCCTGAGGAATTCGAGACGATGAGGAGATCCTAAGGGGTCGTGAGGGAGAGAGGTCTCAAAAACACCTAGGTGGTGTGCCAAGTGGGTGGAATAGAAACTGTTGTTTAGGTTTCCCTGATAGTCATTGATCATGGAATGGAAATAGGTAGTGATAATACATGGGAGGTCAGGGTAATCATGTTGAACAACACTAGTGAGAAGCTCTATGTCTTTCTCGGACATGACACCCTTATCCTCATGGTTGGGAAAAAGATGGTGTTGAAGCACCAATGAAGGAAACGAAGGGGAGGTGAAATGATGAACGTGCTCTTCTGGGATGTGGGAGTGTGATTGTGGTTAGGCCCAGCAAGCTCCTGCCACATAACGATGAGGTTAGAGCGCTCAGGGAGATTGAGAGTTAAGACAGGAGGTGGGGTGAAAGGATGAGGGTAAAAGCCGCACCCTCAGCCAAACTTAGCCATGGTCAGGGAAAAGTGTCGACCGCCCAGCCGAAACCGAACCAGGGTGCACTACGGGAAAAACGATTATTGCGACGGGGTATTTGTGACGGGCCTTATTCCTGTCGCAAAAACACTGATGAAAAGAGTTTTTGAGACGGGAATATATTCTCGTCGCACATGGTCAATTATTTGCGACGGAAATACAGGTCCCGTCGCAATTGCAATGGCGCGGTTTGCACGCCAAAATGTGGGAAGCCTATTTGCGACGGGTAGAAGGCTACCCGTCGCAAGTACCCGGCGGTGGTAAATAGTATTTGCGATGGGGAAATTTCCCCATCGCAAACAAATATTCACCCGGTGTTATTTGATATTGGCCTCGTCTCCAATATTGGCCACTGTAAAGCCTATTTGCGACAGTCACCTTCAACCCGTCGCAACTACCCGGCGGTGGTAAATACTTTTTTGCGACGGGACTATTTACCCGTCGTAAAAAAGAATCCAACGGGTGGTATTTGCGACGGGACCCGTCGCAAATACCAGCGGCGGTAAATAGGAATTTGCGATGGGGATATCCGCCCGTAGCAAATATCGGTGGTGGTAAATAGTAATTTGCGACGGGGATATCCGCTCGTCGCTAATTGTGTGGTATTTGCGACAGGCCCGTCGCAACAACCCTTTTACCCGCCACCCGTAATTAATGTGGGAGAAGGTATTTGTGACGGGCCCCATCACCAATACCGGTGGCGGTAAATAGAAATTTGCGACGGGGATATCCGCTCATCGCTAATGGTGGCTACTTGCAACGGGGCTGTCGCAAAAGTCATTTTACCCGCTGCCCGTATTTAATGCGGGCGAAGGCATTTGCGACGATATCCCGTCTCAAATACTAGGTATTGCGACTGGATACTGTCGCAAATATGACTGTCACAAATAATCTAACCTATATATACACCCCATCCATTTTTTTTCATAACATTCATATCTCTATTCTTCTCTCTCTCTAATTTTCAGTTCTGAGTAGAAATTTTTTTTGTTTTAATTTATTCTTTTGAGAAGAGGAAGGAAGGAGTTAGAAGGCGCATATTACTAAAGGTATTTATATTTTTTTTAATTTTTAAATTATTTTTAATTGTTAATTTTATTCTTAATTGTTAATTTTATTTTTTTTAATAGAATGTTTAGCTATATAGTATAATTAGTTCATATGGTTGTACCAAATAATCCTTGTCTGGATACGAAAAAGTAGAGGCGGCTCTGGTACAGATGTACCTAGGAGTGAAAACTCTGACAAGGTGTTTCAAGCTTGACTCGGGGTAACTTGGTACACGACAACGGGTCTTGCTGCACTCTTGGTTCGACACTCCCGGAGGATGTTTTGGTAATAATTAGAAATAAATATATAATTATCAAATAATTAAGAAATAATTAGATTTAATTAAAAAATTATCAAATAATTAGAAAATAATTAGATTTAATTGATTAGAAATAATTAGAAAACAATTAAAATAATTAGGAAACAATTAGATTTAATTAGGAAACAATTAGATTTAATTAGGAAACAATTAGATTTAATTAGGAAACAATTAGATTTAATTAGGAAACAATTAGATTTAATTAGGAAAAAATTAGATTTAATTAGGAAACAATTAGATTTAATTAGGAAACAATTAGATTTAATTAGGAAATAATTATATTTTATTAGGAAACAATTAGATTTAATTAGGAAACAAGGAAACAATTAGGAAATAAGGAAACAAGGAAATAATTAGGAAACAAGTATAATAATTAGGAAATAATTAGGATAATTAGGAAACAATTAGGATAATTAGTAAACAATTAGGATAATTAGGAAACAATTAGGATAATTAGAAAACAATTAGGATAATTATCAAGCGTGATTTTCCGCTCATCTACCTCAATTTTCTTCTCATTTGTGTGTTGAGGATTGACAGGAAACTTCTGCCTCCACATGTAATATCTGCTTTTACTTTCAAAATTATCAACCTCCTCACCAATATAGAGGTGAGGAGGTTTATAATTTTGACAGTAAAATCACATATTACATGTGGAGGTAGAAGTTTCATGTCAAGCCTCAACACACAAATGAAAAGAAAATTGAGGTAGATGAGCGGTCAATTACGTTTGTTTTTCTATTCATTGATTGATTAACCACCCGACCTATATGCATATCTTCGCATTTCTAATTAGTAACATAATTAGTAACATAATTAGTAATATAATTAGTAACATAAATAGTAACATAATATAAAATATTATATTACTCTAATATTAATAGTTAAATAATACTTATAATATAATTATTTTATTATTATATGTTTAATATTTATAAAAAAATATTACTATTATTAAAATTATAAAAAATTTCTAAAATATTACAATTATCAATATTTTCAACAAGTTTTGCTTTATTCTTAACAGTTCAAATCTTAAAGGGTCGCCAATTTTCAAGTCATGCCCAATAAAAAGTTTGCGTGAACCATGTCCAATGTAAACTCTATAATTGTTCTTGCTTGGTTGATCACCTCGCAAGTAGAGTTGCAATAGGACAACCCAAGTCATGTCTTTCTCATTACTTATGTCGTCCTATTGCAACACTACTTGTGAGATGATCAACCATGTAAGGACAATTATAGAGTTTAAATTGGACAAGGTTGATGCAAACTTTTTATTGGGCATGACCTGAAAATTGACGACTCTTTAAGATTTGAACATGTTAATAATAGAGAAAATTTTTTTGTAAATGTTGAGATTTGTAATAATTATTAATAATTACTAATAAAATTAATCAAAAATCAAATAAATTCAAGTACATGGTTATAAATTGGCACAATTTCCAGCGGATTGACGGCTACCTTTTGTTCAATGTCTCATATCTTTGCTACTTTCTCCCACTGAAATCAGTATGAAAAATGTGCTCTAACGTATGTTAGATCAAGTTTTTCATACTGATTTCAATCGGTAGAAAGTTAAAAAGAGATGAGCCATCAGACAAATCAGAATAATTAGTAATATAATCTCCACAAAGATGATTACAAACTTTTATTTCATTATTCAAGCATATTTAAATTTTCCAAGTATTGCTAAGTATTGCTAAATTAATAATAATTAGTGGGGATGATTACAAACTAACTGTGTCGCCTATAATTATTGGTAATTACTAATAAATAACTATAATTATGTATCTTCTTTTTTTAGGATATTGTTTCTTATATCAAATTATTTAACAACAGTAATGGTTTTAAATTTTGTAGAAACATATATATGAATATGGAATAAGGAAATCGACATCAATCATTATTAGATGACCGTGCTTCGATAAATCAGCGCAGAAATCCAAATGGTTCTAGTTTAAATCCTGTATATGTTAATGGTGTTGAAGCTTTCTTATCATTTGCATCATCAAACCCGGAATTTGTTTCAGAAGGGAAAATTAAGTGTCTTTGTAAAAATGTGCTCTGAGAACGTTTGAGACATTTGACATCGTTGGGAAATATCTCTTGCGTTATGGTTTTCAATCAGATTATATTTTTTGGTATCAACACGGTGAACGCAGTTCCATAGAAGATACTAATAATTTGATTTTGGATCCATCACAGTTTCAGAATTTAGTACATGATGTTGCAGGGTCATTCGTTCAACAAACAGAAATCGAGGATGATGTTGATTTACCTCCCGAGTTGGCACCATCTGAATTTGATGAGTTGTTCAGGTCTATTGAGGATGCATGATATCCTGGTTGTAAGATAAGAAAATTAGAAGCAGTTGCAAAATTTATGGCTATTAAATCAGATAATGGAATGTCAAATAACTGTTTTGATCAGATATTTTCTTTGGTTAAAGCACTATTACCTGAAGTAAATGTGTTGCCTACTAATTATTATGAGAGAAAAAGACTCGTTCGTAATCTAGGCCTTAGTTATCAGAAGATCCATGCATGTTCAAACGATTGCATCTTATATTCTGGTGAAAATGTGTCGTTTGATAGTTTCCCCACATGTGGACAATCGAGGTATAAAGAAGCTCAATCAGGGAAGTCTGGATTGATTCCTGTAAAACAGTTGAGATATTTCCCGCTTACACCCAGGTTGCAGCGTTTATTTATGTCTCAAAACATAGAGACAATGATGTCATGGCACAAAATCAATATTTCAAATGGTAAAAGCTTGATTCATCCATCTGATGGTGATTCATGGAAACATTTTGATCAAGTGCATTCGTCTTTTTCTTTAGAATCTCGGAACATACGATTGGGTCTTTCTACTGACGGTTTTTGTCCATTTGGATCTTTTGGTAGTCAGTATTCCTGTTGGCCTGTCTTTATAACTCCGTACAATTTGCCTCCATGGATGTTGATGAAAGAGCCTTATATCTTTTTGACATTATTAATCTCAGGACATCCAAAAAATAATATTGATGTTTATTTGAAACCATTGATTGATGAGTTAAATTTATTGTGGAGTCATGGTGTTGGTACATATGATGCTGCTGCGAAACAGAATTTTGTAATGAAAGATGCTTTGATGTGGACAATTAGTGACTTCCCGGCATATGGTATGTTATCTGGCTGGAGTAAACATGGTCCAAAATCATTTCCTTACTGTATGGGAGACAACAAAGCATTTATGCTCGTGAATGGAAAAAACCTTTCTATTTTGACTGTCATCACAGATTTCTTCCAATCGATCATCCTTTTCGGTGGAATAAATCTCATTTCAGAAAAGGCAGAATTGAAAGAGATGAACCTCCAAAAATGATCTTAGGTACATAGTTACAATCAGTTTTATTTTCATTACCTTCCATCAATTTTGGACCGACAATAAACCAACAGAAAATTCATGGTTTTGGGAAAGAACACAATTGGATAAAACGAAGAATTTTTTGGAATATTCCATATTGGTCTGATTTGTTGGTCCAACACATGTTGGATGTCATGAATATTGAGAAGAACTATTTTGATAATTTATTTCATACAGTTTTGGATACACTGGGTAAAACCAAAGATAATGTAAAGGCATGATTAGATCTTTCCCAAATTTGTAGGCGACCAGAACTTGAATTGTTTGAAAATGTTAGATCACAGAGATTAATGAAGCCAAAAGAAGCTTATACATTGACCGAAGAGATTCACTTATTATTTTGTCAGTGAATAGAAGATTTGAGACTTCCAGATGGCTATGCTTCCAACTTGGGCAGATGTGTTAAAAATGGTCATATTACCGGATTAAAAAGTCATGACTGTCATGTTATAATGGAAAGACTTATGTCTATTGGATTAAGAGGTTTGTTGAATTCTAAGATTTGGGATTTGATAACAGATATATCATATTTTTTCCGAGACATGTGTGTGGCAACAACCCACTACGATACACTAAGCAAACTGGAAGAAGCTGTTGTTGTAATTATATGCAAATTGGAAAAAATCTTTCTGCCGGATTTCTTTGACTCGATGGAACATTTGATATTACATTTGCCACATGAAGAAAAATGTGGAGGTCCGGTTCAGTTTCGATGGATGTACCCATTTGAGAGATGCATGCAAAAATTGAAGATAAAATTCCGTAACAAAGCATCAGTTGAAGGCTCAATTGTTGAAGCTTATTTGAAAGAAGAAATTGCTTTATTCTGCTCTCATTATTTTGAATCTGAATATCCCTCAAAATTTAACCACATGGGCCGGAATGAGGGGAATGTTGATGATGATATGAAAAATCAATTATCAGTTGTCAATCAGCCCGAACTTGGCATTGGTGGAGTTTATGATAGATGGATTTCAGATGATGAACATCATAGAGCTCATACATATGTTCTACTCAACTGTGACGAAATGTCACCAATTGTACAGTGAGTGATCTTATCCCTTATTCTATAGATTCTGTTACCGTAAATTAATCATATTTTATTTGTAGGTTATATGATGATCATATCAAGTAACAATTTCCACAAATTACAGCAGCTGGCTTAGAAGAACATCGGAAAAAAAAATTTGCCTACTGGTTTCAAAAACTGGTAACATACATTATTTTTTGGTTTTACATATAAAATCAATTTATTACTTGTAATAGTGATAAATGTTTAAAAAAAATTCAGGTATCTGTACATGCTGATAAGATTGATAGTCAATTGCGTATATTGAGTAGCCCACCATCCAAAATGGTTAAATCTTATAATGCATATGTTGTGAATGGTTATCGCTTTCATACACGTGCATATGGGGAATCAAAGAAAACAATGAATAGTGGTGTTTTTTTTGAAGGGATCACATCATAGAGATATTGAAGTTGACTTTTACGGCATGCTTGAAGAAATTATTGAACTGTGTTATTTGGGATAGAATTATGTAACAATGTTTAAATGTCGATGGCTGGATATTGAGAGAGGTTTGCATATTCATCCGACTCATGGAATTTTTTATATTAAAAATAAAAGTCTTCTTACATTAAATGAACCATTTTTATTGGCTCATCAGGCACATCAAATTTATTATGCAAAATACTTTGCTACTGCAAAAGAGTTGGATGATTGGTGGAGTATAATAAAAGTTAAATCTCGAGAAAATCAGTTTACTCAAACTGAATGTGGTTCCACTAAAGTGCAAGGAAATGAAATTTTTCAGGACACACCTCAAAACACATCTTTTTCACAAAGAGACATGAATATCGAGGATGACACCCCATAGTTAAGGGTCGATGGTGACTATGTTGTCAATGATGTTACAACTGAATTTGAAATTACAAGAGATGATGAAAGTGAAAATAATATGGAAATTGATGATGTTGATGAGGAAGATGAAGACATTGACATTGAAAACTATGAAGATGATGATGAAGATGAACATTGACACAGTAAAATGATGGTTAGAATCATAACAAATATATATCTATACATAATAGTTATTTTCAACTGTTTGCTAATAACAATCATTTCATGTTTCAGATGGACACGGAAATGTATTTTCAGTTGCTGGAGGCTGATCTACCTATGGATGATGAGGTTTTTGAGTTATCTGACACTCAGGCTGTTGGCACTACAGGGAGAACTCGAAGGGGGCGTGGTCTTTCCAGACTGATGATTCCAAATCCTATCCTGGAGCGACGTCCACCTCTTGGATTCGATGCACACACGCGGTGGTATGGTAACCTGTGTATTTTAGTTATCTTTCATTATAATTTATTAATATTCTAATTTTTTGATTATTTTTTCTTTTTCCATAGTTTTACGCATATAGCTATTGGACAGGGTAGCGCTATCCTGCGTAATTATTTTTCTCAGCCCTGGCTCACATGGGATCAGATTCCCGCTGATGTGCAGGCCGCCATGTTCGATCATTGGCTGGTACGTAATTAAATATTATTTATTTTGAAATTTAATTCATTAATAACTTTATATTAGGGTTTATGGTATCCCATCGACGAGAGCATGTGTGCCATTATCCACGCGGCATGGGTGGTGTCTATGCGTGACCGTTTCCGTCAGTTTTTGCATAATTTGAGAAAGACGGCTGTGAAGAAAGCCAGAGTGACAGAATTTGATGAGTCCTGTAGAGCCCACCGACCAGATTACATTTCATCTCACGTTTGGGATAGATTATGTACACACTGGTTGGGTGGTGGGTTTCAGAGGAGATCTGCATTGGGTCGACAGAATCGGGGGAGACAAGAGGTGACGCATCGAGCCGGTAGTCGTACATTCAGTGCGCATAGAGAGCGTCTGGTAAGTACTTTTTTTTAATATTTTATACAACTTTAAATATGAAAAGTTTATTTTATATTCATATAGGAATCCGAGAAGCCCGGTATTTCTGCGTACGGCGTTTATCGGAGGATGTACACTGACCCGACTACTGGAGAGATTAGAGGTGACCGCCAGCATCAGATTGTGGTCAGTATTATTTTCTTTTCATTTTGAAAATTAAATGTATATAATATTTTCATTATTTTAATTTCTAATTGAAACTTAAGGATTCATATGAGGTCGCGGCCTCTTAGACACAGGCTGAGAGTCAAGACGCGACGGGTGATCAGACTAGTGCCCACCATTTTGATGAGACGACATGGATGCAGGCGACCCAATATGGCTTTGAAAAGGGTCGAGTAGTTGGTATCGGCTCTCATTTGACTCCTGCAGCTTATTATGGTACTGCTACGATGTCGGCGTCCATCTCGAGAGGAGCTCGTGGAGAGACATCATCTTCTACCTCACAGTATCAGGAGAAACTGCGTGCTCAGAGTCAGCTTATAGAGGATTTGTGTCAGGGGCAGGAGCAAATGCGTCAGCAGCACGATGAGGAGATGCGTCGATGGAAGGAGCAGATGCGTCAGCAGCAGGATGAGGAGAGACGTCGATATGAGGAGCAACATCAGGAGTATATGGAGTATATGTGTCGTCTGACTCATAGTTTAGGGGTGGAGTTTCCTCCACCACCTCCTCCAGGTCCTCCAGGTCCTCCAGATTATCCACCCCCCCAGTGATTTTTTTAGATGTAATAAACATTTGAGTTCGTAGTTTATTGTCATATTAACTATTTATAATTCCTCTTTCATATTGGTACGAATATTACGTGATTTAAGTTGTTTTTATTTTTTTAATATATTATTACTTATTAGTATTATTTTTAATGTCTGCTTATTTTAGTAATATTACTTTTAATATTTTATATTTATTGTTAATATTGAGAGGTTTATAAATTTATAATTTTATTAATATTAATAATATTAATATTATTTTTTCATAAATATGTATGTTTATTTTAATAATATTATTATTATATTAATTTTTTATATTAATAATATTAGTACTATTATTATTATTTTTTTATATTAATATTTCATAATATATTATATTATATTATTTATATTCATATTATTATTATTTTTTGATATTAATATTTCATAATTATATTATATATATTTTTTATTATTAATATTATAATAATATAATTTATTTATATTATTAATATTAATATTATTATTATATAGATAGTTTAATAATAATAATATTATATTAATTTATTATATTATTAATATTAGTATTATTATATTATATTATATTATTTATATTCATATTATTATTATTTTATATTAATATTTCGTAATTATATTTTATATATTTTTTTATTTATATTATAATAATATAATTTATTTATATTATTATTATTATTATTATTTTTATATAATATTATACGATTTGTAATAATTATTTTATTTTTATTAATTTTTTTTAATATTTGCGACGGGAACATTTGCGACGGGATTTCCCGTCGTAAATGTTTTTTTACTCTACCATTTGCGACGGGACGAATACCTGTCGGGAAAACCTTTCTGCGACGGTCCGTCGCAAATATCTTCGTCGCAAGTATTTTTTTAAATTTCGCATTTGCGACGGGATTCTGACCCGTCGCAACTAATATATCTGCGACGGCCCGTCGCAAATACCTTTTTTATATATAAACGAAAACTCATTTGCGACGGGGGAAAAATAACGTCGCAAATACTCTTTGCGACGGGACCACCGCAAAAACATCTATTTGTGACACCGTTTTTGGCAATGGGCGATTTGGGACGGAGCCCCGTCGCAAAAGACCTTTTACGACAAGATCCCGTCGCAAATATTCAGTTTTCCTGTAGTGGTGGCTGTATCGGTGGGCATCTGGCAGTAGGTGGGCCCATCAAACTTGAAGGTAACAATGAACTCCAAAAATAAATTGCAGATTGTTGGAGTGTTGACCTAGAGTGTGTCCAATAAATTTGTCTGCCCATGGAGCTCCTCAATCTCCTACCAGATGCTGAGGCGCTGCGAAATGATGATATCGAGGAAGCATCCACTCAACTATATCATGAAGCGTGAATATCACTGCACCCTATCTGCCGCAGGATTTCCCTCAATGATGATCAGGCAGGGATTCGGTGAAGGTCTGGAAGCTGTCGGTGCAGGCTGGGGTGGGCCTGCAGCTGTGGAGGTGGAAGGTCCAGCCGTAGTGTCAGTGGGTGGAGCAGCTGGTGCCAAGGTAGGCTCTGAGGTCATGCTAGTACGATATGGGGGAGCAGGTACAGAAGGGTCCACGCTGACAGGAGGATCTGGACCGGGGCTCTTGGTAGTGGAAGATGGAGTCATGGTCGCACTCGATGGTGACGTACTAGCAGTAGGTGAAGTAGCGGATGGTGAAGATGGTAGAAGGGGGGAATCTGAACCATCGGAGGTCAATGAAGGGGATGCCAATGGAATTTGAGGTAGCAACGCCAGCACTGGCGACTGCAACACTGGAAGATCCGATGTTGGTGTCGTAGGTGATCTGAGCCAAATATGTCGTGTTGGCCAATATCAGTGGCGGCTATGTGCCTCTTCACATCCGTGTTGTCCCTATCTGCTATAGCTAAAAAGAAAACAAAGGAAAACGATGAAAGAAATGTGAAATGAAATAGAAGGAAGAAAAGTGAGAAAGCATGAAATCAAAATTACATGGCATGTAGATCCAGGATACACGGTGTGTAGTATGATCGTGTTCGGAATCTGTGTACTTGGGATAGACATGCCGAGTGGGTGGGTGTTTGGGAAAAAGACCAGTACATGGCATGTACTAATGTAGACAGACCATGTGTTAGTACATGGGTTGTTGGTCTGTGTGAAGACCCATACACGAACTTGGCTAGTAAGAGATCAAATATCACAGTACACGTCATGTGTAAGCCAGACATGGCGTGTGTAAGAACATGGCGTCCAATGTGTGTACACTCGTTACACGGACTATTCTGTATGAGCATGATACAAGGTGTGTACCGCACATACACACCATGTGTAGATACATGGGGTCCTATCCGTGTGGTCTCAGTACACGGGTCACTCTAAAAGGAGGGGTAAAGGCACGTGACATGGCGTCTACTGAACGTACACTCCATGTGTTTTTAATGATCCTTAAACATTAATATTATCATTGATGCATGTCACGAGTCACACACTGAGATTTAATTACCAAAATTGTCATGCAATATGTTTGTGGGATGTAGGGTACGTTGGATGCGTCATGATGGACATGCCATTTATGGATAAGTCGATGAAGGATTTTCCTCTACCATCTTTATGGAAGCGGATATCTAGACCCCTTTATTGAAATATAACCATCACCCTAAATTCCATGGCCATGGTGTAACGACATGTTTATTCCAAGTAGTCAAAGAAATATGTATCAAACATATAGGTTGGTGACAGAGATGTGCAACCTACTTCATGAGATACCTTAACAAAGAGATTATATTACACAGTGAGTGTTCGTATGTGGTTGTCATCTTTGCGACATCAATTTCTTACTCTTGGGTGCCTTGACTCGTTGCTAGATAGTATTCTTAGACTTTAGACAAGTCCGCCTAATGCCAGCGAGAAAGAATTCTAAAGGGTCACACAAGTGTTTTTGTTGATCTCGATTAAATATCATTTGATTTTAATTAATGGAATAAACATTATTCTAAAGTCTAATGAATAAATTTATTCAATTAAATAAATATTTATTCACCACCATGTGAATTAAAATATATTTATTTATTTTATTAAAAATTTAATAAATATTTATTTGTTGGTTTGTGAATAAAATATTTATAAAATAGAATAAAATATTTTATTCGAGTATTCAATAAATGATAGGAGAGTTTGAATGTATCAATACTGCATCCGATGATAAATAATTATTTATAAGGTGATAAATATTATTTATTATTTTATGCAAGTTAGTGCGAGCCACAACTGCTTCTAGAAATGGATCTGAGGGAGGCTCTAACGGCAAAATGGCAGCACCTCCCCCTGGATGTCCAACCCTGAAAATGGAGGGATGCCCTCATATTTATAGAAAAAGAGACTACACGGTGTGTAACCCAATGTACATGCTATGTATATTGGTTAATTTGGTGTTGCCTTGTTTTCTCTGCCGATAAGTGATCCATTGCGCCGCTCCTTGACATTAAAGGCGCCAGCGGTCAGTTGGTAGGAGTACACGACGTGTATCGCCACCGCACATGGCGTGTAATCTTGGTTTCAACCACCAATCACTTCTAGAAGGGTGAACATGACGTGTACAGTGAAGTACACAGTGTGCAATATCTGGCTGATTATATGGGCATGTATTCTGCATGGCCAATCCATGGCTGGGTAATGGTACATGACGTGTGTCAGAAAGTACGCACCGTGTATATTTTGAATCTTTGTTCTGAACTTTCCCAATTTGTGAGTTTAGCATGAAAATACCTAAAAAGTACCATGAACTCTGAAATAAAGCACTTTATTCATAAAGCAACAAATATATGATGAAAACTTCTTTTTATACTCAATAAAATGTATGAAAATGTATACACAAAATGGGAACATCAAATTTCTTTTTTTTTTGAAAATTTAATTTATGAATTGTTTTGAAAGATAAAAAAAAGTTTTGATTTTTTTCATAAACACAAATTTTCACCTTTTAATTCTTTTACAGTGTGATTTTATAATATGGTGGATCCACCCCTTGGTTGATAAACATGTGTTTTTTAGTTAATGGTTTCAATGGAATGATTTATTTGTTCATATGGGATTGAAATATTGGGATTCAAGATGAATAATGATTTTGTTCTAATTATTACTGTTCTGATTATGTTATTATTATTTTTCTGATAATTTTGTTTTGTATATTTTCAAAACTGTGTCTGTTTGTTTGGTTGTTTTAGGGTTATAGATTCTGCAGGCTGTATTTTTGTTGAAAAGCGATATATAGCAGTGGTTTAAACCACCGATATATATGTCAAATTATTGTTTAGGGGCGGTTTAAACCACCGCTATATGAGGTCGAAATGTGTTTTAGCGGTGGTTTCCCCTTCAAAAAAATGAGTGGATACTGGCAGTTTAAACCACCACTTTTTCTTTGGCATCTTTTGGGAGGGGATATGGCCACTAAAAGAAATGAAAAAAACTGCTACTAAATAAATGTTATAGGATGGTTCCTAGAAACTTCCGCTAAATGGACGGAACCGACACAATTAGTATGTCGACACTAACTTTAGCACTGTTTTTGGGAAATTGTTGTAGAACCATATGACGACGGTTTAAACCACCGCGAAATAGAAAAATTGTCGCTAGTAGTCGATTTGAATGTAGTGTGTTGTAATGATCCTTAAACTTTAAGATTATCATTGATGCATTTCATGAGTCGCACACTTAGATTTAATGACCAAAATCGTCATGCAATATGTTGGTGGGAAGTAGGGTACGTTGGATGCGTCATGATTGACATGTCATTTATGGATAAGTTGATGAAGGATTTGCCTGTACCATCTTTATGGAAGACGATATCTAGACCCTTTGATTGAAATATAACCATCACCCTAAATTCCATGGTCAGGGTGTAATGACATGTTTATCCCAAGTAGTCAAAGAAAGATGTATCAAACATATAGGTTGGTGACAAAGATGTGCAACCTACTTCATGAGATACCATAACAAAGGGATTATATTACACAGTGAGTGTTTTTATGTTGTTGTCATCGTTGAGTCATCAATTTATTACTTTTGGGTGCCTTGACCCATTGCTAGACAGTATTCTCAGACTTTAGACAAGTCTGTCTAATGCAAGCGAGAAAGAATTCTATGGGTCACTAAGTGTTTCTATTGATCTCGATGAAATATCATTTGAATTTAATTAATGGAATAAATATTTTTCTAAAGTCCAATAAATAAATATATATTCACCGGCCTATGAATAAAAAAATATTTATTTATTTTATTGCATATTTAATAAATATTTATTTACAGGTTTGTGAATAAAATATTTATATAATAGAATAAAATATTTTATTCGAGTATTCAATAAATGATATAGGATTTTGAATGGATTAATACTACATATGATAATAAATAATTATTTATAAGGAGATAAATATTATTTATTAATTTGCTGAAGGATTTCCCTCAGCGAAGATCAGGCAGAGATGCGGTGGAGGTCTGGAAGTTGCCTATGTAAGCTGGGTGGGCCTGCAGCTGCAGAGACAGAAGGTCCAGCCATAGTGTCAGTGGGTGGAGAAGCTGGTGCCTGGGCAGGCTCTGAGGTCAGGCCAGTACGAGATGCTGGAGCGGGCACAGAAGGGTCCACGTTGGTAGGAGGATCTGGAATAGGGCTCTCGGTAGTGGAAGATGGAGTTGCGACCGCACTCGATGGTGATGTACTAGCAACAGGTGAAGTAGCGGCTACTGGAGATGGTAGAAAAAGGGGAATCTGGGCCAGAAAAGGTCAAAGAAGGGGATTTTAGTGTAATTTTAGGTCGTAACACCAGCGCTGGCGACTGCAACACTGGAAGATCTGATTTTGGTGTCGTAGGTGATCTAAGCCAAATCTGTTGTGCGGGTCGACCAATATCAGTGGCGGTTATGGGTCACTTACCACTAGTGTTGTTCCTATTTACCATAGCTGAAAAGAAAAGAAAGGAAAATGATGAAAGAAAAGTAAATGAAAAAGAAGGAAGAAAAGTGAGAAAGCATTAAATCAAAATTACACAGCGTGTAGATCCAGGATACACTATGTGTTGTAAGATCTGTTGGGAAAGACGGGAAAGCGACGAACGCGCAAACAAAAGAAAAAGCGAACGCGCAGCGGAAATTGAATCTTTCCCCCCAAATAGAAGCGGATGTGCAGCGACAAAATTAAATGTGCAGAAAAAATAAATTTGACACCGGAAATTTTTATGTGGAAAACCCGAAAGGGAAAAACCACGGGACCTAGTCCAGAAAGAGGGATCCACTAAAATCAAGAAGTACACAGTAGAGACTCCCCAAAATGGAAGGGATCTCAAAAGTAATACTCAAGAATAAAAGTATGGATCAAAAGGTGGAGAGCAAGAAAGATGATCGTCAAAGAAAGGCGATCACCAAATGAGATTTGCTCTCGGTGTTGTTGCTGCCGGTGATGATGAAATGACTTGCCTCTGCCTCCTTATATAGGAAAAGAATCAGCGTCCAAATAATGTCGCCGCGTCAAAAGAGTGTCACCGCGTGAATTAATTCACGCGGTCTTGGCCCGCATTAAAACACCACATTAAAACAGATACCGCATGTGCACCATTTGAGGAGGCGTTGCCCAGTGCGCCAACCAGGAAGGCGCCCAACAATCTCCCCCTCCGACTCAAGTGGGGATCACCGCCAACCCTGCAATCTGTCGGCAAGTCTCAAATTTTCCTCTGGGTAAACTCTTGGTCAACATGTCTGACCCGTTGTCATCAGTGTGGATCTTCTCAAGCTCTAACTGTCTCGAATCAAGGACGTTGCGAATCCAATGATATCGAACATCGATATGTTTCGACCTGCCATGAAAAGTAGAATTCTTTCCCAAACAAATAGCACTCTGACTATCACAAAATAAAACATACCTGTCCTGATTTAAATTGAGCTCTCGAATAAAAGTTTTCATCCACAACAATTCTTTGCACGCCTCAGTAGCTGCAATAAACTCTGACTCTGTGGTAGATAAAGCAACATATCTCTGCAATCTAGACTGCCAAGATACAGCTCCCCCTGCAAAAGTGATCAAATAGCCTGAAGTAGACTTCCTCGAATCGATATCTCCTGCCATATCTGAATCTGTAAAGCCACAAAGCATAGGTTCCCCTTTGCCAAAACACAATCTCAGATCAGAAGTACCACGAAGATAACGAAAAATGTACTTCAATGCTCTCCAATGCTCTCTACCTGGATTTGATAGAAAACGACTGACCACACCAACTGCATGAGCTATATCAGGTCTAGTACATACCATTGCATACATCAAACATCCAACAGCAGATGAATAAGGTATGTGCTGCATCTCCTCTCTCTCTTCATCAGTAGAAGGTGACTGACTGGAACTGAGCTTAAAATGTAAAGCAAGAGGAGTACTAACCACTTTCGCTCTATCCATAGAAAATCTCTGAAGAACCTTCTCAATGTATCTCTCCTGAGATAACCACAACTTCTTGGCCTTCCTGTCACGGGAGATCGTCATGCCAAGAATCTGTTGTGCTGGCCCCAAGTCTTTCATCGCAAAAGACTGACAAAGATCCTTCTTCAATCTGTCAATTCTAGAAGTATCATGGCCAACAATGAGCATATCATCAACATAAAGCAACAGTATAATAAAATCATCATCAGTAAATCTCTGAACAAAAACACAATGATCAGAAGATGTCTTCCTGAAACCCTGATGAGAAATGACAGATTCAAACTTCTTATACCACTGCCTCGGAGCTTGTTTCAAACCATACAAGCTCTTCTTCAACTTGCAGACATGATTTTCTTTACCTGTTTCAAGAAAACCCTCTGGTTGCTCCATATAAATATCCTCCTCTAAATCTCCATGGAGGAAAGCTGTCTTCACATCCATCTGCTGAATCTGCAGATCTAAACTGGCAGCCAAACCAAGAACAACCCGAATGGAAGACATTTTGACAACAGGTGAGAAAATCTCATCAAAATCAATACCTTTCTTCTGACGGAAGCCTTTGACAACTAACCTTGCCTTGTATCGTGGAACAGAACTGGATTCTTCATTCTTAATCCGATAAATCCACCGATTTTGCAAAGCTCTCTTCCCCGTCGGTAATTTCACCAGCTCAAAAGTGTGGTTGTCGTGCAATGATTTCATCTCGTCATTCATTGCTGCAACCCATCTGTCCTTCTATTCACTCTCCATTGCCTCATTAAACGATTCTGGTTCTCCCCCTTCAGCGAGGAGCACATACTCATCAGGTGAATATCGAGTAGAAACGGTGCGATGCCGAGATGACCTCCGGAGTGGAACTGCTGGTTCATTAATAACCCCTGGAACCGGATCATCAGAAACAAAAGGTGCATCGGAAACTTCAACTCCAACCTGTTCACCTTGAGCATCATTCTGTACATCAACATGATCATCAGAATCAACAACATGAGGTAAATGTGAATTATAACCTGGCTCAAGACTGAAAAAACCATCAGAAGATGGAGAAGCATCTTTTTCTCCCTTATCAATGTCTGCAATAGTCTGATCCTCCTTAAACACTGCATCGCGACTTCTGACAAGTTTCTTCAAAACAGGATCATAGAACCTGTACCCAAACTCATCGTGTCCATAGCCAATAAAAATACACTGGCGTGTCTTACCATCCAGCTTGGATCTCTCATCTCTAAGCACATGAACAAAAGCCTTGCAACCAAAAACACGCAAGTGATCGTACCTGATCTCTTTTTCATACCAAAATTTGTCGGGAGTGTCTGTCTGCAAAGCCACCACAGGTGATAAATTGATTATATAAGCAGCAGTAAGTAAAGCCTCACCCCAAAAATGTCCAGGCAACTTTGCTTCTGAAAGAAAACAACGAACTCTTTCCAGCAAAGTTCTGTTCATCCGCTCAGCTACACCATTCAGCTGAGGTGTCTTGGGCGGCGTCTTCTGATGTCGAATACCTTCCTGCCTGCAATACTGATCAAACGGACCACAATACTCTCCTCCATTGTCAGTGCGAATACATTTTAATTTCTTTCCTGATTCTCTCTCAGCAGAAACATGAAATTGCTTAAAAACACTGAGCACCTGACTTTTGGCTTTCAAGACATAAACCCAGAGATTTCGTGAGTAGTCATCAATAAATGTAACAAAATAAAGACCGCCACTAAAGGTCTTCGATTTCAAAGGACCACAAACGTCAAAATGTACCAATTCAAGTACCTGTGACTTCCTGTGTGGAGGATGACTGCTGAAACTCACTCTGCTCTGTTTTCCAGCCATGCAATGATCACATGTGTCCAACTTGACACTCTTCAAATCTGGAAGAAGATTTCTCTTGGCCAAAAAACCGAGACCTTTCTCACTGATGTGACTGAGCCTCTTATGCCACAACTTGGACGAAACACTACACTCAACAACACAAGCAGTATCACAAGAAATAGAAGCTCTAGTCCAGTACAAACCTGATTGCTTCTTCCCTCTAGACACAATCAAAGAGACCTTGGAAAGCTTCCATTGGCAATCACCGAAAGTGCTGATAAACCCTTCATCATCAAGAACGCTGGTAGAGATAAGATTCAAACGAACCTCGGGTGCATGTCGTACATTCTTCAAAATCAGCTTACTTCCTGTACTGGTCTTTAAACAAACAGTCCCGATGCCTACAACGTCAGCATGTCCATCATTTCCCATCTTCAAAATCCCAAAATTACCTGGGCTGTAAGATGTAAAGAACTCCTTCTTCGATGTCACGTGAAAACAGGCACCACTGTCAACAACCCAGCAAGAATCATCAGAAGTAATGTTAATGGAATCATAAACAATAACAAGATCACCCTCTGTAGCAGCGGCAACATGATACTCTCCATCGCCATTTTTCTTCTGTTGATTTTCCTTCAATCTGTTCTCTCTTTTCAGCTGATAACAAAACTTCTTAACATGCCCCTTCTTACCACAATGATGACATTCAAAATCTCTTTGCTTCAGTCTGGATTTGCTTCTGCCTCTGCTCTTATCTCGACTGCTCTGCCCCCGGTCCTGGCTTCTCCCCCTGTTCTCTGTGACCAAAATCTCGGAAGAAGATTTCTCCTGAGTACGTATCCTGACCTCTTCATTTAAAATAGCAGACTTGACAAAACTAAATGTCACAGCACCATTAGGAGCAGAACCGGTTAGAGTAACACGTAAATTTTCCCATGAATCGGGTAAAGTGTTAAGAAGAAAAAGAGCTAAAACCTCATCTTCAAAATTGATACCCATGCCAGACAACTGATCAAAACATCCTTGATATTCACTTAAATAATCAGAAATAGACATACCTTCTCTGTACCTCAAGTTCATCATTTTCTTGAGAAGAAACAGTTTATTGTTTCCCGTCTTCGAAGCGTAGGTCGTCTCAAGCTTCTCCCACAAAGTTCTGGAGTGAGAGATATTGACAATGTGGTTCATCACGTTGTCTTCGACCCATTGAAGAATGAAGCCGCAAACCATCTCATGCTCGAACGCCCATTCTTCGTCTAACATTCTCTCTGGCTTCTGGGTACTAAACACTGGAAGATGCATTCGCTTGACAAAAAGTAGATCCTTCATTTTAAGTCGCCACATATGGTAGTTGGTACCATTTAACAAAATCATCCGACTGTAGTTGGCCTCCATAATAAATATGAAAAGAAATGAACCAAACCCTCTGATACCAGATGTTGGGAAAGACGGGAAAGCGACGAACGCGCAAACAAAAGAAAAAGCGAACGCGCAGCGGAAATTGAATCTTTCCCCCCAAATAGAAGCGGATGTGCAGCGACAAAATTAAATGTGCAGAAAAAATAAATTTGACACCGGAAATTTTTACGTGGAAAACCCGAAAGGGAAAAACCACGGGACCTAGTCCAGAAAGAGGGATCCACTAAAATCAAGAAGTACACGGTAGAGACTCCCCAAAATGGAAGGGATCTCAAAAGTAATACTCAAGAATAAAAGTATGGATCAAAAGGTGGAGAGCAAGAAAGATGATCGTCAAAGAAAGGCGATCACCAAATGAGATTTGCTCTCGGTGTTGTTGCTGCCGGTGATGATGAAATTCCTTGCCTCTGCCTCCTTATATAGGAAAAGAATCAGCGTCCAAATAATGTCGCCGCGTCAAAAGAGTGTCACCGCGTGAATTAATTCACGCGGTCTTGGCCCGCATTAAAACACCACATTAAAACAGATACCGCATGTGCACCATTTGAGGAGGCGTTGCCCAGTGCGCCAACCAGGAAGGCGCCCAACAAGATCGGGTTTGGAATCCATGTACTCGGGATAGACACGCTGAGCGGGCATCTTTTCGGGAAAAGGCCAGAACAAAGCTTGAAATAATGTAGACACACCATGTGTAAGTACATGGGTTGTTGGTCCGTGTGAAGACCCATACACGAACTTGGCTAGTAAGAGATCAAATATCAGAGTACACGTCATGTGTAAGAACATGGCGTCCAATGCGTGTACACTCGTTACACAGACTATTCTGGATGAACATGATACAAGGAGTGTGCCACACATACATGCCATGTGTAGATACATGGGGTCCTATCCGTGTGGTCTTAGTACACGGGTCGCTCTGAAAGGAGGAGTAAAGGCACTTGACACGGCGTATACCGAACGTATATGCCTTGTGTTTTTAAAATTCCAAAAATCAGTGTGTGTGGTCATGTAATTTAGATTACATGGCGTGTGTTCTTTATTGAACTCGTGTACTGAGCAAGTAACTGAATTTTCTGCTGATCTCAAATCTACCCTAAACACGAGTAAAACATTGAAATGAAGATGGGAGGAGGGAGGGGCAATGGCATATGGGGAAAACTTCTGGTAGAAGAAAATAGGGAGTAAGGGGGTCTCGACACGGACTGAGCCCGGATGGGGCATCCAGGTTTTATAAGCGGATTACACAACGTGTAGTGTGATCCACACTACATGTATCTGTTTTTTTAGAGAAAATATATTATAGTAAGATATATAATAATTATTATTTATAATGTAAAAAATAAATATTAGAGAAAAACAAATTTTATTTACAAAAAACTATTCCTATAAACATAATTTATTGAATAAATACACGTCATGTTTTCTAAAATTTGAAAAGGAGAGCTACAACCTTCAATCCGGTGCTTGGGACACGATTCGAACCGGTGACCGGCCGTTCCGAACACAATACCTCAACCACTGGAGTGAATGATTTAGTGCTACATGTTTTTATTAACTTTTAATAATTAAATAATAGTTGTAGAACTACATGAGTAAAAGAACAAAGCAAGACGTGTGGTTTTAATTTGAATGATTAGGATGAAGCAGGGAGATTAGCTGAGTTCCAACCCGGGACTTTTGAATCTAGTTCTGAGACTCTACCAAACATCCAACTTCACCCAAATGTAATTTCTTATTTTGCAAACCGTTTACATTATTAATGAAAACATGGCACACATGATGTATATCAAAATGCACTTAGTGTGGTTTTATTAACATGAAAAATGACAGAACTAGTCGGTCGTCAGGATTCGAACCTGGGTCTTTTGGATCTCTGGTTTATGACCTTGGCCATCCGGTTCATCCCCATCATGGGTTTTATTTTATTTTAAAAACATTTATTTAATTTTGAAAATACATCACATATTGTTTAAGTAAAACACGGGTTCAAATAGAATGACCCTATACCGAAGGCAGGTGTGGAGTGATTCGAACCAGCGACATCTCAGATATATCCCAGTGGCATTTCCATCGGCATAAGCCTCATCGGTGTTTATTATCTTAACTAATAGTTACTTATACTAGATGTTCTTTTAAAATATACATTAAAAAGAAAATTACACATCGTGTGATAAGAGTTACACGGGGTGTGTTTTCATTTTGTTCTTATTTAAACAGTAGACAGAAGAGGGAGTAGTACACGATGTGTGGAGTATGAGTACACACTGTGTGTTTATTAAAAATAGAAAAGAAAGACAATAAATAAAGAGGGAAAAAGAATGATTGGGTTTCCTCCCAGTAAGCGCCTTTGTTTTGGGTTGTTGGCTCGACCTGAGTTATGGGGACTTACCCGTAATCTGAAGGCGGATGTGGCTTTCGTCATGCGAACCACCACATGTGTCTGGCACCCTCAACGTTGATCCATGATTATTAACCTTCTGGTGGTCTGGGCGGCGGCTTGCAGTATCCCTACTTTGTGGCCAGTAGATGCCGAAGGTGGACTTGGTTCTTAGTGTGATCAGGTATGTCCTCCACCTCCTGAGGTTCCTACTCTGAAACACTGAAAATTTGAAAATAACGATAGGTATCCTCTAAAATAGGTATATAATCAACTAAGGGTTCTGAAATATAAGAGCGATTAATGTCATACTTAACAAGATACAATGTGCCTCTATATTCAAATTTTGAGTTTTTAAGACTAATTTCTGAAATTGTTAGTGTATTACATGTGGGGCTCATACCATAACATGTTTCCTTAGTTGAAATAAAATTAGAACACCCATCCCCAAACTCAAATGGAGTATCCATATTGGAAATTATCTCAAAGAGATGCTCTACCATATTTCCAAGTCGTCGGAACCTTTCAGTTTGGTCCTACTGGCGTGTGGTAAAGACTTCCATCATCAATAATAACCTTTCAGTATTACCTGAAGATGGTTCCAGGGGAGAAGAAGAAAAGGGCGGGATGAAGTATGTACATGGGTGTTCCTCATATTGGAACCCATCATCCATGTATGGATAATATTCCTCCACATAGGAGTACAACAGCTTTGAATCATACAGATAAAAATCCGCTCTTGGTGGATGGTACCACTCCCCATTCGGTTAGTAATCTATGGGATGTGGGTTGAGGGGCCCAAGAAAAAGAAAGAAGAAGAAAAATCCAGGGCAACCGACCTTAACTCAGACGCGCACTGGTGCTTTTCATTCCATGGAAACGGTCCCAAAATTTGGCACTGCCCCCATCGCAAAGGGTGGCCCAAATAAAGATTTGATAATCCTTGTGTTCCCTTCTGAACCAACTACTAGGTATGTAGCGGCAATCGGGGTCGATCCCATAGGGAAAACGGGGAAACAATGGTCAGTGCAAGCCAGATGAATCTTGGTCTATTATCCAGACATGAATAACCGAAGGGGACTATCTATTAAATTTTAACAATTTGCGGAAAATAAGTAAAAACGAAAGGTGTGCAGAACAATCAGAAAAACACACGTGTCGGGGTTGCAATGCAATTAGGGTTTATTTAAGTCATCGTTCCTTAGCATTGCAACTTTAAACGAAATTTAGTTACCTCGAGGGTTCAATTAAACTGATGTTTCTTTGTGCAAATACAATCAATTACATGTTTAAAGGTTAATTCCTTGGTATAGTAATTAACTGTTTAAAACAGGTTTAGGCTCGTTACCCCTAAAATAGTGGCAACGATTTTCCCCAATGATCATGGGTTCACCCACCGCAACTCCTTTAGTTTTCGCCATTGATGTCATTCTTGGTCCGAAAACATCAATGGTGGTTTTGAAAATATGTTCTTTAAAGTAATTATAAAACAAAAATCATAACAAGAGAAACACTTCAAAATTCAAATAACAACAAACCGGAATCTTATTACAACCCCAATGCGAGGGAAACTAGCCTCTTATGACTATAGTCACAGTGTACGAATTGAGTCGGAACTCAGTCCCTATCATGGATACGTGAGGAGAATGAGGGAAAGGGAGAATTACACTAAAACACTAATTGAAAACAAAAAAGAAAAACTTGAAATGGATCTGAGGGAGGCTCAAACGACAAAACGACATCACCTCCCCTTGGATGTCCAACCCCGAAAATGGAGGGTTGCTCTCATATTTATAGAAAATGAGACTACACGCCATGCAACCTAATGTACACGTCGTGTATATTGGTTAACTTGGTGTTGCCTTGTTTTCTCTGCAGGTAGGTGATCCCCGGCGCCGCTCCTTGACATTGAAGACGTCAGCGGTCAGTTGGTAGGAGTACACGACGTGTATCGCCGCCGCACCTGGCGTGTAGTCTCGTCTTCAACCACCAACCGCTTCTAGAAGGGCGGACACAACGTGTATAGTAAAGTACACAGCGTGCAATATCAAGCCGATTATATGGCCATGTATTCGGCCAGGCCAATCCGTGTCTGGGTAATGGTGCACGACGTGTGTCAGAAAGTACACACTGTGTATATTTTGAATCTTTGTTCTGAACATTCCCAATTTGTGGCATTAGCATGAAAATACCTGAAAAGTCCCACGAACACCGAAATAAAGCAATTTATTCAAATATATATATATATATATATATATATATATATATATATATATATATATCCGATGAAAACATGTTTTTATACTCAATAGAATTTATGAAAATGTATACAAAAATTGGGAACATCAAATTTCATATATTTTTTTTGAAAATTGAATTTATGAATTGTTTTGAAAGATAAAAAAAATGTTTGATTCTTTTTCATAAACACGGATGTCCACCTTTAAATTATTTTACATTGTAATTTTATAATGTGGCGGATCCACCTGTTGGTTGATAAACATGTGTTTTTTAGTTAATGGTTTCAATGGAATGATTGATTTGTTCATATGGGATTGAAATATTGGGTTTCAATATGAATAAAGATTTTGTTCTAATTATTACTGTTCTGATTATGTTATTATTATTGTTCTGATAATTTTGTTTTGTATATTGTCATATCTGTGTTTTTTTGTTTGGTTGTTCTGGGGTTATAGATTCCGCAACTGTATTTTTGTTGAAAAGCGATATATAGCAGCGGTTTAAGCCGAAGCTATATATGTCAAATTATTGTTTAGGGGCGGTTTAAACCGCTGCTATATGAGATCGAAATTTGTTTTAGCGGCGGTTTCCCCTTCCAAAAAACGAGTGGATAGCGGCGGTTTAAACCACCGCTTTTTCTTGGGCATCTTTCGGGAGGGGAAACCACCACTAAAACAAACAAAAAAACTGGTGTTGAATAAATGTTATAGGATGGTTCCCAGAAAGCGTCGCTAAATGGACGGAACCGACACAAGTTGGATGTCGACACCAACTTTAGCACCGATTTTGGGAAATTGTTGCGGAACCATATGATGATGGTTTAAACCATCGCGAAATACAAAAACCGTCGCTATCAGTCGATTTTGTTGTAGTGTTATGGAATGGTCCTTAAAATTTAAAATTATCATTGATGCATGTCATGAGTCGCACACTAAGATTTAATGACCAAAATCGTCATGCAATATGTTGGTGGAAAGTAGGGTACATTGGAGTCGCACACTTAGATTTAATGACCAAAATCGTCATGCAATATGTTGGTGGCAAGTAAGGTGCATTGGATGTGTCATGATTGACATGTCATTTATGGATAAGTTGATGAAGGATTTGTTTCTACCATTTTTATGGAAGCTGATACCCGGCTCCCGGCTCCTCGTCTCGCACCCACCTCAATCGGACCGTCCTCCACTCCCGGCTCCTCGTCTCGCACCCACCTCGCTACCCGGTGCCCATCCCTCGGCGGCCCCACCCCTCGCAAAACCCCCTCAATCGGACCGTCCTCCACTCCCGGCTCCTCGTCTCGCACCCACCTCGCTACCCGGTGCCCATCCCTCGGCGGCCCCACCCCTCGCAAAACCCCCTCAATCGGACCGTCCTCCACTCCCGGCTCCACGTCTCGCACCCACCTCCCTACCCGGTGCCCATCCCTCGGCGGCACCACCCCTCGCAAAACCCCCTCAATCGGACCGTCCTCCACTCCCGGCTCCTCGTCTCGCACCCACCTCGCTACCCGTTGCTCATCCCTCGGCGGCACCACCCCTCACAAAACCCCCTCAATCGGACCGTCCTCCACTCCCGGCTCCTCGTCTCGCACCCACCTCGCAGCCCGGTGCCCATCCCTCGGCAGCCCCACCCCTCGCACAACCCCCTCAATCCCGCCTTCCGCCACTCCCGGCTCCTCGTCTTGCACCCACCTCGCAAGCCGGTGCCCATCCCTCGGCGCCGCCCGTTGTCCTCCCAAAACCCCCTCTCCCTGCACCTCGTCGCCTAATCCACTCTCCCGTGCCAGCTCCTGCTCCGGCTCCGGCTCCGGTCACCGGGCGTGCATGATGGAGTCCTCCCTGTGCCGGCCGTTGATGCAGTTCCACATATGAAGCAATGCCCCCTCATTAGTTTATGTAATACCAAAAAACATGTACTCTGCTATGTTATTCTACACTAATACTACCTAATCCCCTCGTTTTTGTTGCTCCATGCTTTCATCCGCTTCTCCCATAAATATATCTAAATAATCTTTCTATCTTTCTTCAAAAAACCATTCTTCCAAACTATTTGTATTTGTAATGAATAATGCCGAAAAATGTTCCCAATTAGCGGTCACACACACAGAGATTCCAGAATTTACAAATATATATTTCAGATTAAAAAATAGATAATTATATACAGTTTAGATTTCATTGTGTGATTTTGCCACCCAAATTCCAGCTTTCAGACACATTATACACATAGATTACACATAAAAATGTATATAGCACACATTGATTGGTATTCAATATTGCAGATTATAATACAAATATTATAGATTGCTGCACATTGATGTCGTTTTATACAGTTTGTTGCGTTGTTACATATTGAAATTGAAAATCATAGCATTGAAGGAGAATAAATGACCATAATTTATAGTCCATCATTTCAGCCTCAAAATAAGAGGGTTAATAGAGAAAATGTGTGCAATATAAGGAGAATAAATGACCATAATTTATGAGTGCAATAAAGGGAATAATGACCATAATTCCCCATGATCCAGGATGAACCCCAACGATATCCCCCTTGAGCCCATTGAAGAAGGATGTCTCATCCAATAAACTCAATTGGAAAGAAAACGGGTTGGTATCGCACCAAGTTGGAATTGCAAACAAAAAACATGAGTCAAAGCTGTCTGCGGCGTCATTTATTACTTGCACATTTTTTTCTTCCATGGGACCACCTCCATTTTTTTTCTTCCATGGGACCACCTCCATTTATTTTCTTTGAATGAAGTTAAATGCTCTGCATTTAAAGATTTGGTAAATCTATGTACCGTCATAAATGCTCTGCATTTAATATTTTGGTCTTTTCTTGTACCGTCATATATTCTCTGTATTTAATGTTTCTGTCTTTCTTTGTATCAACATAAATGCTAGACATTTAATGTTGTGGGTCTATAAATTGATGTAATTGTAGTCTGAAAATTCAATTGTGAAAAATTGTGAAATTGTGTGAAAAAGCTTGAAAGCTCATTTGTGCTGTGTGCCAATATTCCACCTTTTCCATTCTTCCTCTCATATTTCTCGGCTTGTATAGCCGACAAACTGGTATCATAGGCAAGTTACCAAGATTCTCCATTTTTTTTTAAGATGGCCGCAATCCAGCTGCAAGTTCCGAAGTTGTCCAAAGACAACTATGAAAGATGGTGCATCCAGATGAAGGCGTTATTCGGGTCGCAAGAATTATGGGAGATCATTACCGACAGGTATGTTGTACCCACTACGACGGAAGAAGTGGAATGGTGAAAAGGAATGGTGAAAAAGTGGAGGACATTCGAGTTATCGAAAAATCACTTCGATCTCTCACAACCAAGTTTGAGCATGTGGTTGTGGAAATCGAAGAATCAAAGGATTTGGAGAAACTGTCCATTGAAGAACTGATGGGGTCGTTGCAAGTGCATGAGCAACGGATGCAAAAGAATACCAGTTCAACAATAGAGCATGTCTTGGAGTCCAAGTTGACTCTACAAGAACAAAAGAATGGCCACACGCAACATGGCAGTCATCGTGGAAGAGGAAGAGGGCGTGGATATTATCCAAGCCATCAATAAAAGCAACAAAATCCTACCAGCTTTCGTGGAAGAGGGAATGGTGGAGGCCGATTCACGCGTGGTCGTGGAAACGCAAAGAACATTCAATGCCACAACTGTAAGAAATTTGGCCATTATGCATCTGATTGTTGGAGAAAAGTGGATCATGATGAACGATCCAACTATGCTGAAGCATCTCATCATGAAGAAGAAGGTACCACACTCCTCCTCGCACAAGAAAAAGCATGTGAACGTCCCGATGTGTGGTATCTCGACACGGGTGCAAGCAACCACGTGAGTGGTAACAAACAACTGTTCGAGGAACTCACCGAAGAAGTATGTGGCGACGTGAGTTTTGGCGACTCATCCAAGGTACCCGTGAGAGGCAAAGGTAAGATCAAAATCTATCTGAAGAATGGGGAGTCGAATTACATTTCTAATGTATATTACATACCATGTATGAAAAATAATATCATCAATCTCAGACAACTTCTTGAGAAGGGGTATGTCATACACTTGGAAAATTCTTCTTTGTCTATAAGGGATGCTCACAGGAGACTTGTTGCTCAAGTCCAAATGGTGAAGAATCGCATGTTTCCGCTGCGAATTAACACAAAGTCTGAGGAGTGTCTCTTGGGACTCATGAAGAATGACTCATGGAGATGGCATCTGCGATTTGGACATCTGCATTTTAGTGGGCTTAAACTTCTATCCTCATCAAGCATGGTGCACGGATTGTCGGTAATTGAAGTTCCAAATCATGTGTGTGAGGTGTGTACACTCGGCAAACAACAAAGGAACTCCTTCCCAAGTCGAGTGTCTAGAAGAGCAAATGAACCACTTTCGTTAGTTCACACTGATATCTGCGGACCGCTTGAAACACCCTCACATGGAGGTAATAGGTATTTTATTACCTCCATTGATGATTTTAGCAGGAAACTCTGGGTGTATTGCATCAAAGAAAAATCTTCTGCATTTGTGATCTTCAAAATGTTAAAGCTCGTGTTGAAGCTGAAAGTGGTTATAGAATCAATGTTCTCAGATCTGACAGAGGTGGAGAATACACTTCAAATGTTTTTCAATATTTTTGCAGGGAACAAGGCATCAAGCAACAATATACTGCTGCTTACACGCCACAACAGAATGGAATTGCAGAAAGGAAGAACCGCACCATCCTTAACATGACGAGGACCATGCTGAAGGAGAAAGGCTTTCCAAAGAACTTCTGGGTAGAAGCAGTGGCATGTACTTCCTATATGCTCAATCGGTGTCCAACCAAGAGCGTCAGAAACATGACACCACAAGAGGCATGGAGTGGCTACAAACCGAGCGTACCACACCTAAGAATCTTCGGGTGTGTTGCCTACGCTCAAGTTCCAGAAGCGAGAAGAAGGAAGCTTGATGATCATGGTGAAAAGTGCATCTTCATCAGCTACAGTGAAGAGTCTAAAGCCTATAAGATCTACAATCCACTAACCAATAAATTAGTGGTGAGTAGAGATGTGGTCTTTAGTGAGGAAGAAGATTGGAAATGGAATGATGAAGAACCAAACAAAGAGATTCCAGTCGAAATAGAAGATCCTGAAGAAAGGTGTGATCATCAGGAGCAAACGCCAGCAACACCTTCCCCGGGCACATCATCAGTACACAGGAGTCCAGGAGGACTTTCCATCACTCCTGAAAGGACTCCATCAAGTCAAAATTTGGTGAGCTCATCCTCACCCATGGCGCCCATAAAGATGAAAAGCTTAAGCAACATTTATGAACAAACCGAAGAGGTAAATCTTTTTTGCCTGTATGCAGATCATGAGCCTCTGACGTTTTAGGAATCCAGAAGGGAAGAATGTTAGAGAATGGATATGGGAGAAAAAAATCGCGCCATAGAGAAAAATGACACATGGGAGCTGACCACACTTCCTAATAGCCAGAAATCCATTGGTGTCAAATGGGTGTATAAGATCAAGCGAAATGATAATGGTGAAATCGATCGCTACAAGGCAAGGCTCGTAGCAAAGGGGTAAAAACAGAAGTATGGGGTGGACTATGAAGAAGTCTTCGCTCCGGTTGCTCTCCTTGACACTATGAGAATGATTATCTCCCTTATTGTTCATCACAGTTGGACGATCTACCAATTAGATGTGAAGTCTGCATTCCTGAATGGAATTCTAGAGGAAGAGGTCTATGTAGACCAGCCTGAAGGCTTTTTTATTCAAGGGGAGGAAGACAAAGTTTATCGATTGAAGAAAGCTCTTTATGGGTTGAAGCAGGATCCTCGTGCTTGGAATGCACGCATTGACAACTATCTTCGAGAGAACGGCTTCACCAAATGTCTATATGAGCATGCAGTTTACATCAAGAAGAATGATCCTGGCAGATATTTTCACAAAGGCATTACTGACAGATGTATTAAAAAAAACTCAGAACGATTCTCGGAATGAAGCCGGTTTTTGTTTGAAGGGGAGTGTTGGAATTGCAAACCAAAAACATGAGTCAAAGCTGCCTGTGGCGTCATTTATTACTTGCACATTTTTTTATTCCATGGGTACACCTCCATTTATTTTCTTTGAATGAATTTAAATTCTCTGCATTTAAAGATTTGGTAAATCTATGTACCGTCATAAATGCTCTGCATTTAATATTTTGGTCTTTCCTTGTACCGTCATAGATTCTCTATATTTAATGTTTTGGTCTTTATTTTTACCAACACAAATGCTAGGCATTTAATGTTGTGGGTCTATAAATTGATGTAATTGTAGTCTGAAATTTCAATTGTGAAAAATTGTGAAATTGTGTGAAAAAGCTTGAAAGATCCTTTGTGTTGTGTTCCAATATTCTACCTCTTCCATTCTTCCTCTCACATTTCTCAGCTTGTATAGCCAACACCGTCAACCTTTGTATAACGAAGTCCTCTTTGCAACTAGATTCTTCACATCACCCTACACCTTTACATATATCCTATAAAGCGTGTCATCCATTTTTCCTCACATAAACCATCAATCCTCTGAAAAAATTCCATCTTCCACCACCAAACAAACTCTTGAATCCATCAGTATCAATACCATAATCATATGTCAGATTATGGCGTGTATATGACACATGTTGCACATCCCTCAATGTTAGTGTACAACCTGCATTTGTAGTGATACAAATATCACCAACATGAATGAAATTATGACGTTTATCTGACACATGTCGCACATCCTTCAATGTTAGTATACAACCTGCATTCGTAGTGATACAAATATCACCAACATGAATGACATCAGTAGAATCTCTGTTTCTCATCTTCAATCTACCAAATTCATCTTATTCATATGAAGAAAATAGTCCCCTCTTTGGTGAAATATGGTACGATGCTGCCAAATCAACCACCCACTCAATGTATAGATCTGACCTACGACAATCATCGCCAACTGAAAGTAAATCACCCACACCCAAAATAAGATTTATGTTGGTATCCTTAGAATTGGTGTAATGTGTGTTATTATCCTCATTAAGCCTTTTCAATTCATAGCAGTATCTCTACACATGACCTACCTAGTCACAAAAGAATCACTTGACCTTTCTTTTTGTCTTTGACCGACCTCTCTGACTACCGTGTCCATCTGCCACAACCAGAATACCACTATTATACGAAGATTCACCATAATTTATCTTCCAAAAAGCCTTATTTATTAACAAGGACGAAATAAAATCGTAAAACTTCAATGTATATTTCTTGAACAACAGTGTGGTGACAAGATGATCATATGAATCAAGCAATAAACCCAAAATAAGCAAATCCTTATCTTATTCTTTCATTTCAACAGGTATCATGATACCTTTATCATCAATCTTGAACACCATCGAAGATTGCTACGTCAGAAGTTTGGTGAACTTCCAGATGGTTACCTAAATCTCTATTCTCCAGTATTCGAAAATGAGACAATTGTTTTTTCTAATATAAACGATTGGTGAGGGATTTTGATTTATACGCCCTTTCAAGATTTTCCCAAATATCCTCTATATATTTCAGATTCATCACTTCCTACAGTGTATTATCACCTGAATAGATTTGAATTATGCTTCTCACCAACTCTCTAATATCCTTCCAAGCACCAACACCCATCATCTCTTGTTTATCTGATTTTTTATTCAATGCCTTCATTGTATTATCACGTATCAGAATATTTTTAACACTTTGGTGATGAAGTGTAAAATCATTTTCCCCATTAAACACTTAGATGTGGGTAGGAATCCCATGGTGTGAATCACTATATTTAATCAGCAAGAAACACAAATTACCTCTTTTGATACGAGATGTTGGGTTGGAAGCAGATCGGCTCCAGGATAAACTTGGTTGCGATAATAATAATTTTTGAGAATCGCCAATGTAAACGAATCATAAAAATCAAATAGATGAATAACAAATACAGAGACAAATTTTAACATGAAAAAACCCTCCAATGAGGAGGATTAAAAAACCACGGAGAAGTTGTGAGAAAATCCAATATGAATCAAAGAGTACATAGAATCCAAGTAGAAGAACAAACATAAATTACAAAGAAATAATGTAGAAAACTTGTGTGAAATTCACACCCCAATATGCCTACATCGCCTCTCTGAAATTCATCTTGTGACAATTCGTCACCCTTTGTAGATCAAAACCGAACACATGACATTGTTCTAGCACCTCCTTGCAAAACCCAATTCACTGATGTGTGCTATCACCCACACTCAAAACTGTTGTCCACATTTTTCTGGACAAGCCTCCACCCTATGCTCTTGCATGTGCGCCCCTCTTCTCTTCATGAAGTGGAATTTCCCGCTTTTATAGTCCATCGTTTCCACGTCAAAATAAAAGGGTCATTAGTGAAAATGCATGTAATAAAGGAGAATAAATGGATATAATTTACACGTGTAATAAAAGACAAAAATAACATAATTATTAATGATCCAGGATGAACCCCAAAAATAATTTCCTTGAGTTAATGATTTGAGTTAAGTGTAATGGTAGTCTTTGAGTTAGGCTCCTACACCGCATGCCATAATTGATTTTCTTGATTAAGTGATTTGACCAACTTGTTAATCATGTTATAAATGTTGCATTGTCAAATGATATGATCATGATAGTCAAACATACCCTCACTTTATGCCGAGAGTGATACAAGGGTCCCGACTTAAGGAAACCTTGGATGGGATCATCATGCCTTAGTATGAATTGTCAAAAAACTGTAAATACGTAAGGGTTGATACTATGTACGATATGGATAGTCTCACCGTACATTTCCTCCACCTCTAGATGAGTGATATCGGTTCCCTTGGAGAGACCCCATGGACATGCCAGGTGGAGATATGGTTATACCATTCCACGAGTGAGACTTAGACCCATGTGTGATACTAGGGACATACTCAGAGGTTCATTGTTGTTTTCATACAATGTTGGGAGTGATACTTGGGATCTCATTTATGTGTCACCTTGGGGGGACTCCCATGGAAATGGGTTTATACCGAACCTGTTGGGAAAAAATCCCTCAAGGTGTCCCCTCAGAATGTTTTGTGTGTAATTGTGTTTTTTGACAAAGTAAGATAATCGCAAACAAAATTATCAAAGAAGAGGAATGAGGAGCCTGGTACATGGGTCATGTACCATGTCCGAGAAGGGTATACAGCCGCGTACCAGGAATCGGGAACGGTACGCAGATGCAGTTCATAGAACCAAAAACTGTTCGCGACTGAGCGGCAGTGCGATACATGGATGGGATGAAGTCGACATAGGAAGTCGACCGCATAGGAGCAAAGGCGGTATGTGGAGCGCATAGGAAAATGGTTCACTGATGGCTTGTTGTTCGCGGTGGTTGATGATTCAGTACGCGGTGGGGGCTGTATCAAATCAAGATTTGGTAAGTCTTTATTTAGTAGATTAAGAAGATATCTTTTCCTATATAAGAATCGCTAACTCCACCGATTACTGTGGAGATCTAATATCATTGAGAACATATTTTCGATCCATGATTTCGACAAAGGCCAAAGGTAGATTGCAAAAGGAGGTTCGCGAAGGCTGAATGTGGTTCACGCTGAATGTAGAGGCCCAAAGCTTGACATACATGGACATTACATTACTTTTGCATAATACTTAATACATAACAAAAAAAAGACACACAAGGACTGTAATAGTTTAGTGTCTTTAAAAACTCAGATCATAATCTTCTAATCTTGGTGAATGATCTTCAATATCTCCCATAAAGATCCTCCCTTTTTTTCTTACCTAAATCCTTTCTTTATATCCTGGGGAAAAGAAAACATATAAAGGGTGAGCTCAAATGCTCAGTAAGGGTAATCATAGAGAAAATAAAACAAACCATATACATTTGAACATAAAAACATGAACTTAATTTTTAAACATCAAAATCTTGAGCAATGACATAAAACATGGCAGTACGTAAGGCATAGATCATAATGGATCATCAATCATGAAAAAATAGCATGGGAATAAAACATGTAATTGTGGAAAACCATTAATCACATGATATGATTTCCATATTAGCCAAGGCATTGCTGCCAAGACCATCTTAGTGGATAAAGTCCCTTACTGAACCGGGTTTACTTGCCGTTCCATCCTTGTATTACTAAACCGGATTTACTTGCCGTTCCATCCATGTCTATCTCATGAGATATAAATCTTTACCCAATGAATTGGAGGGAGATATAGGTCCCACCCATCTCATAATTAAATCATTCTTATGTGTGAGACAATATAAATATAAATCATTCATCATAACTCAAAGAATAAAATGGGTTTCATAAAAATCATCCCATTATAACATAATCCATATAAAAAAATGTATATCATTTCATCATACGAAAATTGAAACCATGTAAATCGGAGACATTATACTTGAAACATACACATATGAATTAATGTCATCTTAGATGGAAAATGGTTTTGATAAAACACTTGAAATGATTTCTTGAAAAAAATATCCTTTCTTATTCAAAATCTTTTTCTTTTCACAAAATTCCATGCAATTTTAAAAGAAAAGGGATTTTGTTGAAAATAGTCATGAAATCTTGTAGAGGAAACTTTATGTAAAAAAGGCGTTAGGAAATCGTAAAAATCCGTTCACGCCGTATAAGTTAAAAAAACATTCTTCTTGTACTTTTTCCGGAGAAGTCAAAAAGTACCTCGTATGGTAAACAAAAGAAGGATTCCTTTCATAACATGTGGTAAAAGTAAAAAATGGGTAAACGGAATTTAAACATACATAAAAACACTTTTAGAAAACATGGACATGGATGATAATAATAACCCCAGTAAATACTTACGAATAAACAATCTCGGATAAGAACGAGATTGGAATAATTACCCCTTACGTTATGTCCGATATGCTTCGTATGTATCAGAACCTCCTGTATAATAATTTTAATAATGTCATTGAATTATTAAAAAATCATATTCATTTTTATGATATCATATATGGTATACTTATGACTTTATATTACCCGTTCTTTTGTAAATTCCATGTTAAAGCAACGTTTTGGGTAAAAATCGTTTCATTTATTGTAAGCGTTTAGACTTGTTGTTATTGATATTATTATTACTTATATCATTATTTACTTAATTCAAGAATTTAAAACAATATTTATATATCATATATATTTAGAATATAAATATATATAACAGATCGATAAATGGAACAAAATACACCGTTCATGGAGACGATAGACCGTACGTACGCATGAATGCTGTTTTCGTTTCCTTATTGATTTGAATGGAAGTAAGTAGATAATATATATATATATATATACATAAATAAATAAATTAGCTTTATCATGTCATATATTTCATTATTATTCGTTATATATACTATATAATCATTCTTGAATGGTTGACATGGAGAATGAATCTCATCGCGTCGTGGAGACGGTAATCCGTACGTACGCACGAGCGATGATATCGTTCCCATAATTATTGAATTGAATTGGAGTGGATGATAGAATATATCATAATAATTATGATGTTATAATAACTATATATAGTTATTCTTTACACCATTATACCCATCCAAGTAAGGTGGTGGTGGGAAAACTGATTACACCACGACGTGGAGACGGTATTCCGTACGTACGCACGCGCGATGATTTATTTTTCCGTAGGATGGATAGAAGGTGTAATATGGTTGTTTCATATTTATAATAAAATATAAATATATGAGGGATACTGATGTTATTACTTAATAATGAAAAAACTAAATAAGAGGAAGTAGAAGAAGAAAGAAACTTGAAGAAATCGGTAGAAGGTATTACCTCTTTCTCGAAGTGCCTCCTCTTAACTTCCTCTTAGGGCACTAGAGTTGGTCTTTTGAGAAGACCAATACCTCTATAAGGTTTCTAGGGAAGTCGGGAAGTGAAATGGGTAGATTTTGGCGGATCTTCAAGGCTCAAAATGGTGTGAGGAGGAGAGGGCGGAGGTTCCCTTTTATAAGGGAGGAGAGGGGCACCTTAGAAAAAACTTAAAATATTATTTTATAATAAAGTCATATTCAATTTATAATAGATCCAAGTTGATTTATTTAGAATATAAAGTGGGGATTAGTCGAAATACACTCAACCAATATGTTTTAGACAAGTTTAGGTTACTATTTTATCCTTATCATCTAGATTTAACTCTAAGTTAAATAATTTAACTTTTAGCGTGTCTTCTTGTTTTCTTACACTATATGGTTAATAAACTTACTATAATAAGAGAAAAGAACCCCAAGTGGTTCATTATTAATATATATAACCTTATCTAAGTCATTTGGCCGAACCTTAGATTTTTAATAATAAAATAACAATTAATAATATAATATTTGTTTTAAAAACTATTTTATGTCAATTTTGACACTATTTGGTAATTGATTTTTGTAAAAATAATAACATCATGATTAGTTCTAAAAAAGTTTATTGAATCAATACTAACATGTCATAATAACCTAAAAATTTACTTTAATTTATAAAAAGTCCGAAATTACATTTAATTGGGTATTTATAACATCAATTATCTTAATTTTTTATTGATAAGGTAATTACTGCATCATCATTGTGTCATAAATAAATTAAAGTATTTAGTGTCTAAAAATTATAAATAAAATACTATTATGTAGGAAATATTTTTATATTTCTAATGAATATTTATAGTCTAATTTATCTTATGTATAACCCTATATTAATAATGTTTTAGTTATTGAACACTGATTTTATCTATTTTAACTATTCTTAAAATAAAGTAATAATAAATGTCCTAATCAAATAAAAGTGGACCTAAATGATAATATTTTATTTATAAGGTTGTTTTTGGTCGAATTACACTTATCCAATAGAATTAGGACATGTGTTAGGGTAATAATAATATCATTTTTACCCTTAATTACCCTATTTACTTTTAACCGTGGCAAATAAAAGTAAAAAGTTACTATTGACCAAAAATTATTTTTATCTTATTAAACCACTTTTTTCTCCTTTATATTAACCATGTCTCTCAAATTTTTGAAATTCCACTCACAGAAGCAGTAAAATTATGTTTTATGTAAATTTTCAAATTCTCCTAGGAGGTGGGTAAAAGACGGTGAAAAGTTCAAAAAAAATTTATATATCTAAAATTATTATAAAATGACTCAAATGAATTAGATTGAACTTATATAGGCATTATGTATCAATTTTTACCTAAAATAATTTTAAATAAAATAAATTATTATTTAAATAAAAATTCGGTTTTTAAATAGTAACCTAGTGTTTTCACTATTCATAAAAAATTGAAACTTTTCAGAAAAATACCAAAAATTCACCCTAGGCTAATTTTGATATTCCGAATCCAAAAATTAAGTCCATTTTAAAAGATAAAATTTATAAAATTTCAAAAAGTGGGTATTACTATTCATAATGGTTAGTTCATAATAATATTATAATCATACCTCGTTTAGTGAAATTTGGTATTGCGTACTACACACGCTATCGAGGAAGGTCTTGATTGCGTGTAATGCAATACAAGTCAGGGTTGAGTGCAGGGAAAGATTCCTTTGGTGTTGCGTATAACATACTCAAAATATAGTTCAGTTATACATTGATCAAAATCTATACTTGGTGTTGTGTAAAATTAATTTTATTCGAAAGTACTAGAAATTGTGTGCATCACAAGCCAAGAATAGTTTTTCATATACTACAAGATAATACGGTATTGCGTATAGCGCAATTTTATCTTGGTGAAGCGTACAAAAAAATACATCAAAGAAATTAAAAGGAACAATTCTTATATAATCTCAGGGTGTTACATTCTACACCCCTTAAAATTAATTTCACCCTCGAAATTCGTCATGGTTATAAATCGTTTAGTACTTGAATGATTTTTTAAAGGAATACCAAAACATAACTTTAAAAACTAAAGTATGAAACATAATGGTTACCCAAATTAACTAATCACTGGGTTTCCACATAGGAGAACATAGGTGAAAATATGGATATGGAAGAGAAATCTAACCATCAATTTCTGATGGAGAGTGGTAGAGAACATGGCTATGAAAAAGCCAACAATCACAAAGCCATATATTTGTGATGATCTAAGGTTCCATCTGATTCATCGGATACGAGGACATTAGGAATTGTTTTTTTGGTTTTCAAGATCATTTCCCCAAAGTTGATGAATTAAACGAAATACTTACCTGATTTTGGTACAATATCACTGTTGTTCATGCCTTGAACAATTTCCACTTCATCTCTTAAAGAAATGAAGTTGAATTTTTTATTCGTGAAGTGTTAGCAGATCATGTGATAGAATGATGGGTCAATCCATCTGTTTCAAACAAAAAGGTTAGTAAAAGTTATCAAATATACATAAGTCCATCTATGGTGAGGTTAATCGTATATGATTTTAAAAATGGACTTATACTTCATCTATCATACCGCTTATTATAATAAAACTATTTTCTACTAACCAGAGACTTCCTGTAGGCCCATGGTAGGCGATAAAGGCCTGTCGCACTTCAGTTGTGGGTTCGATTCCTACAGCCTTGTCCCACGTGATGGGTTGTTTCCCGTCCTGTAGGTTGTCCATTTTTCTAAAGCTACATTATTATAACATTCCTGCAATAATATCGAAAAAAGTTATATCCTTAAACAATACTATCTTATTTCTAACTTAATTCATTCCAATCTTTAGGCTTATCCAAAATACTTCAGTCCAAGCTCATAGTATAAAGAAAACTACTACTTGAAAGGTCACATAACAAGCACATGTATACCATCATTTATCACCATATATCATACTATATATCTTGTTGGTCACATTCCAAACATGTGAATACCTTAATCATATATTCTCTTGAAAAATGAATACCCATTGAACCTTAGTGAAAAAATGAATGCTGTCAAAAGATAACTCTTTCCACATACCAAAATCCCAAAATTTCTATATACTCAAAGTATGATATCACTTTGTCCTTATATCAGTCATGAGATCATTTCATTTTTTCTTTATCCCTTAATTATGCGCATATCATCTTCTTTCCAAAAATATTTAAATCACTTTTCATGGTTACTGGTACCATATAATTATTGAAAACCAATACATAGATATTCCAAAATTCCACAATACAATAAATGAGATTTCATGATACTATTTTGAAATCCCATTACATAAACACTTAATCATTACACAACATCATTGTCATACTCAACATCTTAAATAGTGATTTCATGTGACTACCCTTTATCCTTTGCCTTAAGAGGTTTCTCACGTTGATCATCATTAACCCTTGGATTAGGGCATTAATTAACATAATGCCCTATTTCCTTGCACTTGAAGCATTGAAGTGTTGGTGGTGCGTTCTTTGTAGTCTTTTATTTATTCACATCATTAGAAACACTTTTTCCATTACTTCGATACTCAGCTACTTGATGACCTTATTTTCCACACTTAAAACATTTTCTAGTCCCTTTATGACAATCTTTACCATGCTTTTTTCCACTATTTGAGTATAAATAAACATTCATCTTCTTTTCACCATTATTCTGAGATTTCTCCTTGAACTCCATCTTTCGTTTCTTGTCAAAACCATGAGATGGATATGTAACACCAAATTCCAGTTCTACCTTGATAGCACAACACAAAATTCCTTCATAGCTACTGAAGTCTCTTATAGCTAATTCCCTTCGAAGACTTGGTTTTAAGCCACTGAAGAATCGATCAACTTTACTTTTAGGTTGGATGATAAAGCAAGATGCATACCTTGCAAGCCTTGTAAAATTCACTTTGTATATACCAAAATATTTATCATCCTTTTTCTTAAGCTCAAGTAACTACTTCTCCATCATTGTTTGAAGAATACGAGGGAAGTACTTATTGAAAAACAAGTTCTTGAACTCGTTCTCTTCCATGGATTAAATTTCATCTTGGGGTCTTGTATTCTTAATTAGAGTCCACCACTGGTCTGCTTCACCTTCTAAATAGTAAACAGCTAAAATGACTTTTTCATGTTCTGAAAAACAAAGTATAGAAAACACCTTTTCAATGGTACTAATCCATTGTTCAACAACAAGTGGATCAGAAGACCCATTGAAAGAAGGTGGACGTTTCCTCATGAAGGACTCAATAGAATATTGTTACCTTCTATGCTCATTTGGAAGTCCAGAATGATTCATAGCTTGTGTAAGTATAGAAATAAGATTTTTCACTCCATCTCCCATAACATTGGTTTTCTCAGGAGGACAATCATTGCATTGTCCATTACATTGATCAACATGGTTCCTTTGGGTTCCATCCATTGTCTAAAACCCAAAAAGAATAGCGTGAGAGGCAAAAATCATGCTAGAAAAAAAATAATAATAAAGGGGGAGCACCTTCAATATATAACATCTTGGGGTTAATTCTAAGATTGTTACTATAATTCTAGGACTATAATCTATACTTATACTTAACCTTCGGGACATCCCTAGACATACCTTAGAAATATCTCTAGGGATCTCACTAAAGTTTTCGCATCGTAGTTTCCAAAGGTTAACTAAACCTTTCCTCTGATACCAACTGTAGAGGCCCAAAGCTTGACGTACATGGACATTACATTACTTTTTTGGAATACTTAATACATAACAACAACATACACACAAGGACCGTAATATTTTAGTGTCTTTGGAAACTCAGAACATAATCTTCTAATCTTGGTGAAAGATCTTCAACATATCCCATAAAGATATTCCCTTTTTTTTCTTACCTAAAACCTTTTTTATATCTTGGGGAAAAGAAAACATATAAAGGGTGAGATCAAATTCTCAGTAAGGGTAAGAATAGATAAAATAAAACAAACCATATACATTTGAACATAAAAACATGAACTTAATGTTTAAACATCAAAATCTTGAGCAATGACATAAAACATGGAAGTACGTAAGGCATAGATCATAATGGATCATCAATCATGAAAAAAATAGCTTGGGAATAAAACATGTAATTGTGGAAAACCGTTAAGCACATTATATTATTTATATAGTAGCCAAGACATTGCTTCCAAGACCATCTTAGTGGACAAAGTCCCTTACTGAACTGGGTTTACTTGCCGTTCCATCCCTGTATTACTAAACCAGATTTATTAGCTGTTCCAGCCATGTCTATCTCATGAGATATAAATCTTTACCCACTGTATTAGAGGGAGATATAGGTCCCACCCATCTCATAATGAGATCATTCTTACGTGTGCCACAACATAAACATAAATCATTCATCATAACCCAAAGAATAAAATGGGTTTCATAAAAACCATCCCATCATAACATAATGCATATTAAACAAATGTATATCATTTCATCATAAAAAAATTGAAACCAAGTAAATCAGAGAAATTATACTTGAAACATACACATATGAAGTAATGTCATATTAGATGGAAAATGGTTTCGATAAAACACTTGAAATGATTTCTTGAGGAAAATATCCTTTCTTATTCAAAATCATTTTCTTTTCAAAAAATTCCATGTAATTTTAAAAGAAAATGGATTTTGTTGAAAATAGTCATGAAATCTTGTATAGGAAGCTTTATGTAAATAAGGCATTAGGAAATCGTAAAAATCCGTTCATGTCGTATAAGTTAAAAAAACATTCTTCTTGTACTTTTGCCAGAAAAGTCAAAAAGTACCTCGTATGGTAAACAAAAGAAAGATTCCTTTCATAACATGTGGTAAAAGTAAAAAATGGGTAAAAAGGACTTTAAAAATACATAAAAACACTTTTAGAAAACATGGACATGGATGATAACAATAACCCCAGTAAATACTTACGAATAAAAAATCTCGGATAAGAATGAGATTGGAATAATTACCCCTTACCTTATGTCCGATATGATTAGTATGTATCCGAACCTCTTGTATAATGATTTGAATGATGTCATTGAATTATTACATAATCATATTAATTTTTATGATATCATATATGGTATACTTATGACTTTATATTACCCGTTCTTTTGTAAATTCCATGTTAAAACATCGTTTTGGGTAAAAATTGTTTCATTTATCGTACGCGTTTAGACTTGTTGTTATTGATATTATTATTACTTATATCATTATTTAATTACTTACATAATGTAAAAAAATATTTATATATCATATATATTCAGAATATAAATATATATAATAGATCGATAAATGGAACGAAATACACCGTTCATGGAGACGGTAGACCGTACGTACGCATGAACGCTGTTTTCGTTTTCTTATTGACTTGAATGGAAGTAAGTTGATGAAATATATATATATATATATATACATACATAAATCCAGTAGATTTATCATGTCATATATTTCATTATTATTCATTATATATACTTTATAATCATTCTTGAATGGTTAACATGGAGAATGAATCTCATCGCGTCGTGGAGACGGTAATCCGTACGTACGCACGAGCGATGATATCGTTCCCATAATTATTGAATTGAATTGGAGTGGATGATATAATATATCAGAATCAGTATTATGTTATAATAACCATATATAGTTATTCTTTACACCATTATACCCATCCAAGTAAGGTGGTGGTGGGAAAACTGATTACACCACGACGTGGAGACGGTATTCCGTACGTACGCACATGCAGTGATTTCATTTTCCGTAGGATGGATAGAAGGTGAAATAGGGTTGTTTCATATTTATAATAACATATAATTATATGAGGGATACTGATGTTATTACTTCATAATGAAACAACTAAATAAGAGGAAGTAGAAGAAGAAAGAAACTTGAAGAAATCGGTAGAATGTATTACCTCTTTCTCGAAGTGCCTCCTTTGAACTTCCTCTTAGGGAACTAGAGTTGGTCTTTTGAGAAGACCAGTACCTATATAAGGTTTCTAGGGAAGTGGGGAAGTGAAATGGGCAGAGGTTTTCCGAGATCCAAGGCTCAAAATGGTGTGAGGAGGAGAGGGAAGAGGTGCCCTTTTATAATGGAGGAGAGGGGCACCTTAGGAAAAACTTAAAATATTATTTTATAATAAAGTCATATTCGGTTTATAATAGCTCAAAATTGATTTATTTCGAAGCTAAAGCGGGTATTCATCTAAATCCACTCAACCAATAGGTTTTAGACAAGTTTAAATTACTATTTTATCCTTATCATTTAGATTTAACTCTAAGTTAAATAATTTAACTTTTACAGGGTCTTCTTGTTTTCTTACAATATATGGTTAATAAACTTACTATAACAAGCCAAAAAACACCACGTGGTTCATTATTAATATATATAACCTTATCTAAGTCATTTTTCCTAACCTTATATTTTTAGGAATAAAATAACAATTAATAATATAATATTTGTTTTAAAAACTATTTTATGTCAATTTTGACACTATTTGGTAATTGATTTTTGTGAAAATCATAAAATCATTATTAGTTCGAAAAAAGTTTATTGAATCAATAGTAACATGTCATAATAACCTAAAAATTTAGTGTAATTTATAAAAAGTCCGAAATTACATTTAATTGGGTATTTATAACATCAAAATTATAAAATGACTCCAATGAATTAAATTGAACTTATATAGGTATTATGTATCAATTTTTACCTAAAATAAATTTATATAAAATAAATAATTATTTAAATAAAAAGTCGGTTTTTAAATAGTAAGCTAGTGTTTTCACTATTCATCAAAAATTGAATGTTTTCAGAAAAATACCAAAAATTCACCCTAGGCTAATTTCAATATTCCAAATCAGAAAATGAAGTCCATTTTGAAAGTTCAAATTTAGAAAATTTCAAAAAGTGGGTATTACTATTCATAACGGTTGGTTCATAATAATATTATAATAATACCTCGTTTAGTGAAATTTGGTATTGCGTACTACACACGCTATCGAGGAAGGTCTTGATTGCATGTAATGCAATCCAAGTCAGGGTTGTGTGTAGGAAAAGATTCCTTTGGTGTTGCGTATAAAATACTCAAAATATAGTTCAATTATACATTGATCAAAATCTATACTTGGTGTTGTGTAAAATTAATTTTATTCGAAAGTACTTGAAATTTTGTGCATCACAAGCCAAGAATAGTGTTGAGTACACTACAAGCTAATACGGTGTTGCGTATAGCGCAAGCTAATCTTTGTGAAACGTAAAAAAAAAGACATCAAAGAAATTAAAAGGAATAATTCTTATATAATCTCGGGGTGTTACATTCTACCCCCTTAAAATGAATTTCGCCCTCGAAATTCATTAGGGTTATAAATCATTTACTATTTGAAAGTTTTTTTAAAGGAATACCAAAACTTAACTTTAAAAACTATAGTATGAAACATAACAGTTACCCAAATTAACTAATCTCTGGGTTTCTACATAGGAGAACATATGTGAAAATATGGTTATGGAAGATAAATCTAACCATCAAGTTCTGATGGAGAGTGGTAGAGAACAAGGCTATGAAAAATCCAACAATCACAAAGCCATAAATTTGTGATGATCTAAGGTACCATCTGATTCATCGGATATGAGGACATTAGGAAAACATTTTTGGTTTTCAAGATCATTTCCCAAAAGTTGATGAATTAAAATAAATACTTACATGATTTTGGTACAATGTCAGTGTTGTTCGTGCCTTGAACAATTTCTACTTCATCTCTTAAAGTAATGAAGTTGAATTTGTTATTCGTGAAGTGTTAGCAGATCATGTGATAGAATGATGAGTCATTCCATCTATTTCAAACAAAAGGTTAGTAAAAGTTATCAAATATACATAAGTCCATCTATGGTGAGGTTAATCGTATATGATTCTAAAAATGGACTTATACTTCATCTATCATACCACTTATTATAATAAAACTAGTTTCTACTAACCAGGGACTTCCTGTAGGCCTGTGGTAGGCGATAAAGGCCTGTCACACTTCAATTGTGGGTTCAATTCCTACAGCCTTGTCCCACGCGACGGGTTGTCGCCCGTCCTGCAGGTTGTCCCTTTTTCTAAAGCTACATTATTATAACATTCCTGCAATAATATCGAAAAAATTTCTATCCTTAAACAATACTATCTTATGTATAACTTAATTCATTCCAATCTTTAGGCTTACCCAAAATAATTCGGTCCAAGCTCATAGTATAAAGAAAACTATTACGTGAAAGGTCACATAACAAGCATGTGTATACCATCATTTATCCCCATATATCATACTATATATCTTGTTGGTCACATTCCAAACATGTGAATACCTTAATCATGTATTCTCTTGAAAAATGAATACTCATTGAACCTTAGTGAAAAAATGAATACTGTCAAAAGATAACTCTTTCCACATACCAAAATCCCAAAATTTCTATATACTCAAACCATGATATAACTTTGTCCTTATATCAGTCATGAGATCATTTCATTTTTTCTTTATCCCTTCATTATGCACATATCATCTTCTTTCCAAAAATATTTCAATCACTTTTCATGGTTACCGGTACCATATAATTATTGAAAACCAATATATAGATATTCCAAAATTCCACGATACAATAAATGAGATTTCATGATACTATTTTGAAATCCCATTACATAAACACTTAATCATTACACAACATCATTTTCATACTCAACATCAAAAATAGTGATCGCATGTGACTTCCCTTTATCCTTTTCCTTAAAAGGTTGCTCACGTTGATCATCATTAACCCATGGATTAGGGCATTGATTAACATAATTCCCCATTTCCTTGCACTTGAAGAATTGAAGTGTTGGTGGTGCGTTCTTTGTAGTCTTTTCTTTATTCACATCATTATCAACCCTTTTTACATTACTTCGACACTCAGCTGCTTGATAACCTTCTTTTCCACACTTAAAAAATTTTCTAGTCCTTTTAAGACAATCTCCACCATGCTTATTTCCACACTTTGAGCATAAATAAACATTCATCTTCTTTTCACCATTATTCTGATATTTCTCCTTGAACTCCATATTTCGTTTCTTGTCAAAACCATGAGATGGATATGTAACACAAACTTCCAGTTCTACCTTGATAGCACCACACACAATTTCTTCATAGATACTGAAGTGTCTTATAGATAATTCCCTTAGAAGAATTGGTTTTAAGCCACTGAAGAATCGATCAACTTTACTTTCTGGTTGGATGATAAAGTGAGATGCATACCTTGCAAGCCTTGTAAAATTTGCTTCGTATATACCAACAGATTCATCATCCTCTTGGTTAAGCTCAAGTAACTCCTTCTCCATCTTTGTTCTAAGAATAAGAGAGAAGTAATTATTGAAAAACAAGTTCTTGAACTCATTCCATTCCATGGATTCAATTTCATCTTGGGGCCTTGTATTCTTAATTAGAGTCCACCACTGGTCTGCTTCACCTTCTAAATGGTAAACAACTAAAATGAATTTTTCATTTTATGAACAACGAAGTATGGAAAATATCTTTTCAATGGTACTGATTCATTGTTCACAACAAGTGGATCAGAAGACCCATTGAAAGAAGGTGGATGTTGCCTCATGAAGGACTCAATAGAATATTGTTCCCTTCTCTGCTCATTTGGATGTCCAGATTGATTCATATCTTGTGTAAGTATAGCAATAAGATTTTTCACTCCATCTCCCATAACATGGTTTGTTCAGGAGGATAATCATTGCATTTTCCATTACATTGATCAACACAGTTCTTTCGGGTTCCAGCCATTGTCTAAAACCCAAAAAGAATAGTGTGAGAGGAAAAAATCAAGCTAGGGAAAACAACATAATAAAGGGGGAGGACTTTCAATATATAACATATTAGGGTTAATTCTAAGATTTTTACCGTAATTCTAGGACTATAATCTATACGTATACTTAACCTTAGGGAAATCCCTAGACATACATTAGAAATATATCTAGGGATCTCACTAAAGTTTTCACATCCTAGTTTCCAAAGGTTAACTAAACCTTTCCTCTGATACCAACTGTAGATGCCCAAATATTGACGTACATGGACATTACATTACTTTTCAGGAATAATTAATACATAAAAAAACAGACACATAAGGACCGTAATATTTTAGTATCTTTGGAAACTCGGAACATAATCTTTTAATCTTGGTGAAAGATCTTCAACATCTCCCATAAAGATCTTCCTTTTTTTTCTTACCTAAAACCTTTCTTTATATCCTGGGGAAAAGAAAACATATAAAGGGTGAGATCAAATTCTCAGTAATTGTAATCATGGAGAAAATAAAACAAACCATATACATTTGAACATAAAAACATGAACTTAATGATTAAACATAAAAATCTTGAGCAATGACATAAAACATGGAAGTACGTAAGGCATGGATCATAATGAATCATCATCATGAAAAAATAGCATGGGAATAAAACTTGTAATTTTGGAAAACCATTAAGCACATGATATGATTTTCATAGTAGCCAAGGCATTGCTGCCAAGACCATCTTAGTGGACAAAGTCCCTTACTGAACCGGGTTTACTTGCCGTTCCAACCCTGTATTACTGAACTAGATTTACTTGTCGTTCTAGCCATGTCTATCTCATGAGATATAAATCTTTACCCAATTCATTGGAGGGAGATATATTTCCCACCCATATCATAATGAAATCATTCTTACGTGTTCCACAACATAAATATAAATCATTCATCATAACCCAAAGAATAAAATGGGTTTCATAAAAATCAACCCATCAAAACATAATCCATATAAAACAAATTTATATCATTTCATCATACGAAAATTGAAACCATGTAAATTAGATACATTATACTTGAAACATACACATATGAAGTAATGTTATCTTATATGGAAAATGGTTTTGATAAAACACTTGAAATGATTTCTTGAGGAAAATATCCTTTCTCATTCAAAATCATTTTATTTTCAAAAAATTCCATGAAATTTTAAAAGAAAAGGGATTTTGATGAAAATAGTTATGAAATATTGTAGAGGAAGCTTTATGAAAATAAGGCGTTAGGAAATCGTAAAAATCCGTTCACGCCGTATAAGTTAAAAAAAACATTCTACTTGTACTTTTGCTGGAAAAGTCAAAAAGTACCTCGTTTGGTAAAAAAAAGAAAGATTCCTTTCATAACATGTGGTAAAAGTAAAAAATGGGTAAAAAGGAATTTAAACAGACATAAAAACACTTTTAGAAAACATGGACATGGATGATAACAATAACCCGAGTAAATACTTACGAATAAACAATCTCGGATAAGAACAAGATTGGAATAATTACCCATTAACTTATGTCTGATATGCTTCGTATGTATGCGAACCTCCTGTATAATGATTTAAATAATGTCATTTAATTATTACAGAATCATATTCATTTTTATGATATCATATATGGTATAATTATGACTTTATATTACCCGTTCTTTTGAAAATTCCATGTTAAAGCAGTGTCTTTGGTAAAAATCGTTTCATTTATCGTACGCGTTTTGACTTTTTGTTATTGATATTATTATTACTTATATAATTATTTACATACTTCAAGAATTTAAAAAAATATTTATATATCATATATATTTAGAATATAAATATATATAACAGATCGATAAATGGAACGAAATACACCGTTCATGGAGACGGTAGACCGTACGTACTCATGAACGCTGTTTTCGTTTTCTTATTGACTTGAGTGGAAGTAAGTAGATGAAATATATATATATATATACATACATAAATAAAGTAGATTTATCATGTCATATATTTCATTATTATTCGTTATATATACTTTATAATCATTCCAGAATGGTTAACATGGAGAATGAATCTCATCGGGTTGTGGAGACGGTAATCCGTACGTATGCACGAGCGATGATATAGTTCCCATAATTATTGAATTGAATTGAAGTGGATGATATAATATATCATAATCATTATGATGTTATAATAACCATATATAGTTATTATTTACACCATTATACCCATCCAAGTAAGGTGGTGGTGGGAAAACCGATTACACCACGACGTGGAGACGGTATTCTGTATGTACGCACGCACGGTGATTTCATTTTCCGTAAGATGGATAGAAGGTGAAATATGGTTGTTTCATATTTATAATAACATATAATTATATTAGGGATACTGATGTTATTACTTCATAATGAAACAACTAAATAAGAGGAAGTAGAAGAAGAAAGAAACTTGAAGAAATCGGTAGAAGGTATTACCTCTTTCTCGAAGTGCCTCCTTTGAACTTTCTCTTAGGGCACTAGAGTTGGTATTTTGAGAAGACCAGTACCTCTATAAGGTTTCTAGGGAAGTGGGGAAGTGAAATTGGCAGAGGTTTGCTGAGATTCAAGGCTAAAAATGGTGTGAGGAGGAGAGGGAGGAGGTGACCTTTTATAAGGGAGGAGAAGGGCACCTTAGAAAAAACGTAAAATATTATTTTATAATAAAGTCATATTCGGTTTATAATAGCTCCAAATTGATTTCTTTCTATAATAAAGTGGGTATGGGTAAAAATACACTCAACCAATAGGTTTCAGACAAGTTTAGGTTACTATTTTATCCTTATCATTTAGATTTAACTCTAAGTTAAATAATTTAACTTTTAGCGTGTCTTCTTGTTTTCTTACACTATATGGTTAATAAACTTACTATAAAAAGACCAAATAACCCCAAGTGGTTCATTATTAATATATATAACCTTTTATAAGTCATTTAGCCGACCCTTAGATTTTTAGGAATAAAATAACAATTAATAATATAATATTTGTTTTAAAAACTATTTTATGTCAATTATGACACTATTTGGTAATTGATTTTTGTGAAAATAATAATATCCTGATTAGTTCGAAAAAGTTGATTTAATCAATAATAACATGTAATAATAACCTAAAAATTTAGTGGAATTTATAAAAAGTCCGAAATTACATTTAATTGATTATTTATAACCTCAATTATGTTAATTTTTCATTAATAAGGTAATTACTGCATCATCATTGTGTCAGAAATAAATTAAATTATTTAATGTCTAAAAATTATAAATAAAATATAATTATGTAGTAAATATTTTTATCTTTCTATTGAATATTTATAGTTGAATTTATCCTATGTATAACTCGATATTAAAAATGTTTTAGTTATTAAACATTGATTTTAAATATTTTAACTATTCTTTAAATAAAGTAATAATAAATGTCCTAATCTAATCCAAGTGGACCTAAATGATAATATTTTATTTATAAGGTTGTTTTTGGTCTAATTACACTTATCCAATAGAATTAGGATATGTGTTAGGGTAATAATAATATCATTTTTACCCTTAATTACTCTATTTACTTTTAACCGTGGTAAAGAAAAGTAAAAAGATACTATTCACCAAAAATTATTTTTATCTTATTGAACCACATTTTTCTCCTTGATATTAACCGTGTCTCTTGGATTTTTGAAATTCCAGTCACAGAAGCGGTAAAATTAAGTTTTATGTAAATTTTCAAATTCCCCTAGGAGGTGGGTAAAAGACGGTGAAAAGTTCAATAATTTTTTTTATATCTAAAATTATTATAAAATGACCCCAATGAATTACATTGAACTTATATAGGTATTTTGTATCAATTTTTACCTAAAATAAATTTAAATAAAATAAATAATTATTTAAATAAAAAGTCGGTTTTTAAATAGTAACCCAAAGTTTTCACTATTCATCAAAAATTGAAAGTTTTCAGAAAAATACCAAAAATTCACCCTAGGCTAATTTCGATATTCCGAATCTGAAAATGAAGTCCATTTTGAAAGTTCAAATTTAGAAAATTTCAAAAAGTGGGTATTACTATTCATAATGGCTAGTTCATAATAATATTATAATAATACCTTGTTTAGTGAAATTTGGTATTGCGTACTACACATGCTATCGAGGAAGGTCTTGATTGCGTGTAACGCAAGCCAAGTCAGGGTTGCTTTTAGGGAAATATTCCTTTGGTGTTGCGTATAACATACTCAAAATATAGTTCAGTTATACATTGATCAAAATCTATACTTGGTGTTGTGTAAAATTAATTTTATTCGAAAGTACTTGAAATTGTGTGCATCACAAGCCAATAATAGTGTTGCATATACTACAAGCTAATACGGTGTTGCGTATAGCACAAGATAATCTTAATGAAGCGTAAAACAAAAGACATCAAAGAAATTAAAAGGAATAATTCTTATATAATCTCGGGGTGTTACATTCTACCCCCCTTAAAATGAATTTCGCCCTCTAAATTCGTTAGGGTTATAAATCATTTACTACTTGAAAGTTTTTTTAAAGGAATACCAAAACTTAACTTTAAAAAATAAAGTATGAAACATAACGGTTACCCAAATTAACTAATCACTGGGTTTCCACATGGGAGAACATAGGTGAAAATATGGATATGGAAGAGAAATCTAACCATCAAGTTCTGATAGAGAGTGGTAGAGAACATGGCTACAAAAAAGCCAACAATCACAAAGCCATAAATTTGTGAAGATCTAAGTTACCATCTAATTCATCGAATATGAGGACATTAGGAAAACATTTTTGGTTTTCAAGATCATTTCCCAAAAGTTGATGAATTAAAAGAAATACTTACATGATTTTGGTACAATCTCACTGTTGTTCGTGCCTTGAACAATTTCCACTTCATCTCTTAAAGAAATTAAGTTGAATTTGTTATTCGTGAAGTGTTAGCAGATCATGTGATATAATGATGGGTCATTCCATATGTTTCAAACAAAAGGTTAGTAAAAGTTATCAAATATACATAAGTCCATATATGGTGAGGTTACTTTTATATGATTATAAAAATGGACTTATACTTCATCTATCATACCACTTATTATAATAAAACTAGTTTCTACTAACCAGGGACTTCTTATAGGCCCGTGGTAGGCGATAAAGGCCTGTCGCACTTCAATTGTGGGTTCGATTCCTACATCCTTGTCCCATGCGACGGGTTGTCTCCTGTCCTGCAAGTTGTCCCTTTTTCTAAAGATAAATTATTATAACATTCCTGCAATAATATCGAAAAAAGTTCTATCCTTAAACAATACTATCTTATGTCTAACTTAATTCATTCCAATCTTTAGGCTTATCCAAAATACTTCGGTCCAAGATCATAGTATAAAGAAAACTATTACTTGAAAGGTCACATAACAAGCACGTGTATACCATCATTTATCCCCATATATCATACTATATATCTTTTTGGTCACATTCCAAACATGTGAATACCTTAATAAACTATTCTCTTGAAAAATGAATACCCATTGAACCTTAGTGAAAAAATGAATGCTGTCAAAAGATAACTATTTCCACATACCAAAATCCCAAAATTTCTATATACTCAAACCATGATATCACTTTGTCCTTATATCAGTCATGAGCTCATTTAATTTTTTCTTTATCCATTAATTATGCGCATATCATCTTCTTTCCAAAAATATTTCAATCACTTTTCATGGTTACCGGTACCATATAATTATTGAAAACCAATACATAGATATTCCAAAATTCCTTAATATAATAAATGAGATTTCATGATACTATTTTGAAATCCCATTACATAAACACTTAATCATTACAAAACATCATTTTCATACTCAACATCACAAATAGTGATCGCATGTGACTTACCTTTATCCTTTGACTTAAGAGGTTGCTCACGTTGATCATCATTAACCCTTGGATTAGGGAATTGATTAACATAATGCCCCATTTCCTTGCACTTGAAGCATTGAAGTGTTGGTGGTGCGTTCTTTGTAGTCTTTTCTTTATTCACATCATTAGAAACCCTTTTTCCATTACTTCGACACTCAGCTTCTTGATGACCTTATTTTCCACACTTAAAACATTTTCTAGTCCCTTTAAGACAATATCCAACATGCTTCTTTCTACACTTTGAGCATAAATAAACATTCATCTTCGTTTCACCATTATTCTGAGATTTCTCCTTGAACTCCATCTTTCGTTTCTTGTCAAAACCATGAGATGGATATATAAAACCAACATCCAGTTCTACCTTGATAGCACAACACACAATTGCTTCATAGCTACTGAAGTCTCTTATAGCTAATGCCCTTCGAAGACTTGGTTTTAAGCCACTGAAGAATCGATCAACTTTACTTTCAGGTTGGATGATGAAGCGAGATGCATACCTTGCAAGCCTTGCAAAATTCGCTTCGTATATACCAACAGATTCATCATCCTTTTGCTTAATCTCATGGAACTCTTTCTCCATCTTTGTTCAAAGAATACGAGGGAAGTACTTATTGAAAAACAAGTTCTTGAACTCGTTCCATTCGATGGATTCAATTTCATCTTTGGGCCTTGTATTCTTAATTAGAGTCCACCACTGGTCTGCTTCACCTTCTAAATGGTAAACAGCTAAAATGACTTTTTCATGTTCTGAACAACTAAGTATGGAAAATATCTTTTCAATTGTAATGATCCATTGTTCAGCAACAAGTGGATTAGAAGACCCATTGAAAGAAGGTAGACGTTGTCTCATGAATGACTCAATGGAATATTGTTCCCTTCTCTGCACATTTGGAAGTCCAGAATGATTCATAGATTGTGTAAGTATATAAATAAGATTTTTCACTCCATCTCCCATAACATTGGTTTGTTTAAGAGGACAATCATTTCATTTTCCATTACATTGATCAACACGGTTCCTTCGAGTTCCAGCCATTGTCTAAAACTCAAAAAGAATAGTGTGAGAGGCAAAAATAAAGCTAGGGAAAACAACATAATAAAGGAGGAGTAACTTCAATATATTACATCTTAGGGTTAATTATAAGATTGTTACCGTAATTCTAGGAATATAATATATACTTATACTTAACCTTTGGGACATCCCTAGACATACCTTAGAAATATCTCTAGGGATCTCACTAAAGTTTTCGCATCCTAGTTTCCAAAGGTTAACTAAACCTTTCCTCTGATACCAACTGTAGAGGCCCAAAGCTAGACGTACATGGAAATTACATTACTTTTTCGTAATACTTAATACATAACAAAAACAGACACATAAGGACCTTAATAGTTTAGTGTCTTTGGAAACTCAGAACATAATCTTCTAATCTTGGTGAAAGATCTTCAACATCTCCCATAAAGATCTTCCCTTTTTTTCTTACCTAAAACCTTTCTTTATATCCCGGGGAAATGAAAACATATAAAGGGTGAGCTCAAATTCTTAGTAAGGGTAATCCTGGAGAAAATAAAACAAACCATATACATTGGAACATAAAAACATGAACTTAATGTTTAAACATCAAAATCTTGACCAATGACATAAAACATGGCAGTATGTAAGGCATAGATCATAATGGATCATCAATCATGAAAAAAATAGCATGGTAATAAAACATTTAATTGTGGAAAACCATTAAGCACATGATATTATTTCCATAGTATCCAAGGAATTGCTTCCAAGACTATCTTAGTGGACAAAGTCCCTTACTGAACTGGGTTTACTTGCCGTTCCAGCCCTGTATTACTAAACCGGATTTACTTGCCATTCCAGCCATGTCTATCTCATGAGATATAAATCTTTACCCAATGTATTGGAGGGATATATAGGTCCCACCCATCTCATAATGAAATCATTCTTACGTGTGCCACAACATAAACATAAATCATTCATCATAACCCAAAGAATAAAATGGGTTTCATAAAAATCATCCCATCATAACATAATCCATATAAAAAAATGTATATCATTTCATAATATGAAAATTGAAACCATGTAAATCAGAGAAATTATACTTGAAACATACACATATTAAGTAATGTCATCTTAGATGGAAAATGGTTTTGATAAAACACTTGAAATGATTTCTTGAGGAAAATATCCTTTCTTATTCAAAATCATTTTCTTTTCACAAAATTACATGAAATTTTAAAATAAAATGGATTTTGTTGAAAATAGTCATGAAATCTTGTAGAGGAAGCATTGTGTAAATAAGGCGTTAGGAAATTGTAAAAATCCTTTCACGCCGTATAGGTTAAAAAACATTCTTCTTGTACTTTTTCCGGAAAAGTCAAAAAGTTCCTCATATGGTAAACAAAAGAAAGATTTCTTTCATAACATGTGGTAAAAGTAAAAAATGGGTAAAAGGGGCTTTAAACATACATAAAAACACTTTTATAAAACATGGACATGGATGATAACAATAACCCCAGTAAATACTTACGAATAAACAATCTCGGATAAGAACGAGATTGGAATAATTACCCCTTACCTTATGTCCGACATGCTTCGTATATATCCAAACCTCCTGTATAATGATTTAAATAATGTCATTGAACTATTAAAGAATCATATTCATTTTTATGATATCATATATGGTATACTTATGACTTTATATTACCCTTTCTTTTGTAAATTCCATGTTAAAGCAGCGTTTTGGGTAAAAATCGTTTCATTTATCGTACGCGTTTAGACTTGTTGTTCTGGATATTATCATTACTTATATCATTATTTAATTACTTACCAAATTTAAAACAATATTTATATATCATATATATTCAGAATATAAATATATATAATAGATTGATAAATGGAATGAAATACACCTTTCATGGAGACGGTAGACCATACGTATGCATGAACGCTGTTTTCGTTTTCTTATTGACTTGAATGAAAGTAAGTAGATGAAATATATATATATATAAATAAATAAATAAATTAGCTTTATCATGTCATATATTTCATTATTATTCGTTATATATACTTTATAATCATTCTTGAATGGTTAACATGGAGAATGAATCTCATCGCGTCGTGGAGACGATAATCTGTACGCACGCACGAGTACTGATATCGATCCCATAATTATTAAATTGAATTGGAGTGGATGATATAATATATCAGAATCAGTATGATTTTATAATAACCATATATAGTTATTCTTTACACCATTATACCCATCCAAGTAAGGTGGTGGTGGGAAAACTGATTACACCATGGCGTGGAGACGGTATTCCGTACGTACGCACGCGCGGTGATTTCATTTTCTGTATGATGGATAGAAGGTGAAATAGGGTTGTTTAATATTTATAGTAACATATCAGTATATTAGGTATACTGATGTTATTACTTCATAATGAAACAACTAAATAAGAGGAAGTAGAAGAAGAAATAAACTTGAAGAACTCAGTAGAAGGTATTACCTCTTTCTCGAAGTGCCTCCTTTGAACTTCCTCTTATAGCACTAGAGTTGGTCTTTTGAGAATATCAGTACCTCTCTAAGGTTTCTAGGGAAGTGGGTAAGTGAAATGGGCAGAGTTTGGCTGAGCTTCATGGCTCAAAATGGTTTGAGGATGAGAGGGAGGAGGTTCCCTTTTATAAGGGAGGAGAGGGGCACCTTAGAAAAAACTTAAAATATTATTTTATAATAAAGTCATATTCGGTTTATAATAGCTCTAAATTGATTTATTTGGAAGATAAAGTGGGTATGGGTCGAAATCAACTCAACCAATAGGTTTTAGACAAGTTTAGGTTACTATTTTATCCTTATCATTTAGATTTAACTCTAAGTTAAATAATTTAACTTTTACCGTGTCTTGTTGTTTTCTTACACTATATGGTTAATAAACTTACTATAACAAGACAAAAGAACCCCAAGTGGTTCATTATAAATATATATAACCTTATCTAAGTCATTTTGCAGAAACGTAGATTTTTAGGAATAAAATAAAAATTAATAATATAATATTTGTTTTAAAAACTATTTTATGTCAATTTCGACACTATTTGGTAATTGATTTTTATGAAAATCATAACATCATTATTAGTTAGAAAAAAGTTTATTGAATCAATACTAACATGTCATAATAACATAAAAATTTAGTGTAATTTATAAAAAGTCCGAAATTACATTTAATTGGGTATTTATAACAGTAATTCTGTTAATTTTTCATTAATAAGGTAATTACTGCATCATCATTGTGTCATAAATAAATTAAATTATTTAATGTTTAAAAATTATAAATAAAATACCATTATGTAGGAAATATTTTTATCTTTCTAATGAATATTTATAGTTGAATTTATCTTATGTATAACCCTATATTAAAAATGTTTTAGTTATTAAACATTGATTTTAACTATTTTAACTATTCTTTAAATAAAGTAATAATAAATGTCCTAATCTAATCCAAGTGGACCTAAATGATAATATTTTATTTCTAAGGTTGTTTTTGGTAGAATTAATCTTATCCAATAGAATTAGAACATGTGTTAGGGTAATAATAATATCATTTTTACCCTTAATTACCCTATTTACTTTTAACCGTGGTAAATAAAAGTAAAAAGTTACTGTTCACCAAAAATTATTTTTATCTTATTGAACCACATTTTTCTCCTTGATATTAACCGTGTCTCTCGGATTTTTGAAATTCTACTCACAGAAGCGGTAAAATTAAGTTTTATGTAAATTTTCAAATTCTCCTAGGAGGTGGGTAAAAGACGGTGAAAAGTTCAATAAAATTTTTATATATCTAAAATTATTATAAAATGACTCCAATGAATCACATTAAACTTATATAGTCATTATGTATCAATTTTTACCTAAAATAAATTTAAATAAAATAATTAATTATTTAAATAAAAAGTCGGTTTTTAAATAGTAACCTAGTGTTTTCACTATTCATAAAAAATTGAATTTTTTCAGAAAAATACCAAAAATTCACGCTAGGCTAATTTCGATATTCCGAATCCAAAAATGAAGGCCATTTTGAAAGATAAAATTTATAAAATTTCAAAAAGTGGGTATTACTATTCATAACGGCTAGTTCATAATAATATTATAATAATACATCGTTTAGTGATATTTGGTATTGCGTACTACACACGCTATCGAGGAAGGTCTTGATTGCGTGTAATGCTATCCAAGTCAGGGTTTCATGTAGGGAATGATTATTTGGTGTTGCGTATAACATACTCAAAATATAGTTTAGTTATATATTGATCAAAATCTATACATGGTGTTGTGTAAAATTAATTTTATTCGAAAGTACTTGAAATTGTGTACATCACAAGCCAAGAATAGTGTTGCGTATACTAAAAGCTAATACAGTGTTGCGTATAAAAAAATATAATCTTGGTGAAGCGTACAACAAAATACATCAAAGAAATTAAAAGGAATAATTCTTATATAATCTCGGGGTGTTACACTAAAGGTGATTGCGGGGATTCTTAACCCACAAAGGATGTCTGGTACACGGAGGAGGAAGTCCGGTATGCAGAAGGAATTGACTCGGTATGTGGAGGAGGAATCTTCAATATGCGAGAGGGAGATTTCCGCAAGTGGTACGTGGAGTGGATCTCTAGTACACGAAAGCAAAGGCAGTCTGCGAACAGAGAACAGTTCGCGGATAGGAGGGGTTTCACATAGGAGGTTCTCAAAATTGGTACCTGACAGCGGTACATGATTGAGAAGGTGGAAGCATTCCACAGACGAAGGGAGGATTGCTGAAGCGGCAGTGGTACGCGAAGAGGGTGTCTTTCTTACCAAACCCAGTACTCAGTACGCAAGAGAGACAAGGTGGTTCGTGATTTTCACAAGGAAGTTTGTGAAAGCTTCAATTCAGTTTGCGAAAGTATTTTCTGGTACCTAATAGTATACGAGAAGGTGGATTTCATATACAGGTGAAAAATGAACATCAACATATCATCTACCAATAGTTTAGGATACAGAAATTCATGCAAATGAAGGGACCTACATGTCTATAAACTGTGTTTGACCTATAAGTCGATAAACTGTGAGTGGATTCCTTTCCAAGAGTAGTGAGCGAAAGAAGTGGAAGACAATGACCCTTTTCACCAGCAGTGAGCCAGATAAAGAGGAATAGAGAGTGACCCTTGGGAATACTGTGAGAAAAACCTAAATCTTCTAAAGGCAGTGAGCATGGGAATATATGATCAAGCCCGAACATTGTACTCATTATTGGAAGTGAGCCTTAGTGAATTTGGTAATCGGCACATTGCCATTGTATGCTCCTTGGATGTATCTTAGTGAGGGTGAACCAAGTAAAAATCACTATTTCATGTGCATGATTTCATATATGTTCATATATTTAAATGGGAGGAAGAGATAATTGAGTTTTTTCTAACAAAAAAACAAGATCTTGATGGTAGAAAGTTTTAATCTTCCATACCCCGATTCACCCCCATCTCAGGGTATTCGACCTAGTAGACCTAACAATTGGTATATGAGGGAAGGTTTAATTTATTAGAATTTGTGTGCACCAACTTTTTTTAGTCAATTTATGAAGTGAAAGATTCAATATACTCTTATATTAGTGTGCCATGGAAAAGAGAAGAACAATAAAGTAGGAGCAGAAGTCAGGTGGTATCCCTCTATGTGGAAGTGTCTACGGAAAAGTGTTATTGAGTTTAAGGAATCCAAAAGTTTACTGATGAAAGGTTTGGATGAATCAAGAGATAAGAAGATGCAGAAACTAGAGGAAGAGATAGAATCAATCAAGAAGGAAATGGAGAAATTAAATGAAAAAGGAAATCCTAAGTTGAAGGATGCACTGTACTTACTATTCGATTGTCCTTCGGCTGGTGATGATAAAATGAAAAGAAAGTAAGCTATTTATGAGGAGAAGAAAGAATATATTTTCTCATCTCAACGAATTCATAGTATGGGAAATTATGGAATTAGATATGATAATCCCCCTTTTATGTATGATATGAAGAGAGTAGTGAATATTTCTAGAGATAAGATAGACATTGCAGGTGCGGGAGATAGAACTAAGAAGGTTATTACAAGAAGTAAAGATATCATGTGCAATTTCTGTGGGATTCATGGTCATACATCAAGATTTTTTTAGAGGATCAGGAATAAATTTCATACTGTGTAGTGAGAAATTTTAATATATCTGATAATAAGATGAAGAATCATGAAAATTCTCAAAGTAACCCCTCTTAGAAGAAATCATTCAGCAGATGTTAATACTGTGGAAGAATGGGACACACTATGAGAATGTGTAAGGAAGATATAGAGCTCAATATTAGAATAATAACTCAAGATACATCAATATCTTAGTTGAGAAATGATGAAATGATGTATGCCTTTGATAGAAGATTTTTTATATGTTCTGATCATGGGCATTGGGAAAGACATTGCAGAAAGAAGAAAGAAGGTAAAGAAAAGGATTCCAGGAAGAGATCCCAAACACATGTAGTATAGAGTCCCAAGACTTTTACATATAAAATTTCATTATTTTAAGCATAATTAATCATCAGAGTACAAGCCAAGGATCGTTAAGTCTAGTGTCTTGGAAGACTAGGTACATATAACATAAAACATGGGACTAAACAAAAAAACTTCTTTATTTAATCTCCATAAAGAGCTTCTAACTTTCTTTGAGATCTTACATCTACATAAGGTACCCTGAGAAACACATGAACAAAGGGGATGAGCTAAAAAGCCGGGTAAAGGAATGAACATAAGGATACATCTCAAGCACATGACTTAGGAGGTATGGAATAATGATATCCAAAGCATGAAACTTATAAAATAATTAAATATAAGCATGGGATCTTATAAACATGGAATCATATAAATGTGGCAGAATCATAAATCATATCTTTAGTACGGGTCAAGGCTAACCTCCAATCCTGTTTCCCATTTTAGTACGGGTCAAGGCTAACCGCCAATCCCATTTCATATCGCATCTCACGAGACTTATCCTTACCCAATGCCTTGGAGCTCTATCTGGGAGCATCCATCTCAAAATATTCATGAGTATTATTTACACATAAATAATCTTTCTACATAAATAATCATACATAATCAACCATACATAAACATAAGGTTACCCATGGAAAGAATTGGGTACCACAATCATGACATAAAACATATCCAATGGGAGTATCATGAAAGTGTCCATGAATGGAAGGGATTAGAACATAAATGGACATTAATAGGTTAAAATAGGCTTATAAAATGGTATGTGGTGTCAAATATAAGTGAAAAAATATAAAAAAATGTATTTTAGAAATATTAGCATTAAAACATTTTTGTGCGGTTTTAAGGAAAACATTATAAAGATTTTCAAATAGAAAAGAGGACATTCTATTATATAAAACCTGAATTGAACCAAAAATGTTTTCATAATAAAAATACGGATTTTATAAATACAATTGTGTTTTAAAACATAGTATATAGTGCAATTTAAATTTGGGTAAAAATTTGGGAAGTCCCCTTAAAACAGGTTGGGTTATCGGAAAGTTCTAAGGAAGAAATCTTTCAAAATCATGTATATCACAGAAAGAATGTGATGAAAGGGTCTTGATATAATAATCTTGTAAAACTAACTAGAATTAATAATTCTCACATATATAGATAAGATAACACCATTTTGAAAGAAAGATAAGGCAACCCAAAAGAACAAAGAAGGTTCGGGTAGAATTCGTTACGATTTTATCGGCATGGTGTCGGGTGTGACCAAGAGGGACTGATGAGAGAGAAATGGGGTTTATCATAACTTAAAAATCTAGAAGGAAGTATGGGGGAGGTTCTTAAACATACCCCATCATTTTCTAGTACACATATAAAGGCATATTATAGAGGACAATCTTTATTAAGGGAGAAAAGGAGAGGATCCCTTACCTCAAATCCATTGGTGTTCTCCAATTGTTATTAATGACCTGAATAAAAAAATTAGTCTTATTAATTAATAAGTCCCTAACCTCTTATATATTCAATTTATTTATTATAACCCTTTTTATTTCATTAAAATTCTTTTTGATTAGTTACAAGGTTCAATTTCATTGTTCGGGCTCGTTTGTTTACTTGGCTTTAAAAGATCAGTTCACTTATATTCAAGTTTAGATTATATGCAAGATGAAAGTGGTTGTCCAGAATTAAAGATAAATTATTTAGTTAATATCCATGAGATTTCATGGTTTTAATTTTAATTAAGTTACATAGAGTGATGTTGAATTATTACATATATAACCTTAGTGATAATCGTTTTTGTTATTCGGTGGGTTTGATTACAAAGAATGTGTTTTGATTTATAGCTTAATTCCATTTGTACCAAAGGATTAAAGAACCAAAAATAGGATATATTACTTATATAATAATCTGGTTCAACCATAACACAAATGGTTTCATGACCATAATTAAAGATAATAACAAAAATTGATAAACTGCTGTCCTTGAATGTGCTAAATTATCACATCTCAAACGGTGCTTTCATTTCTTTCAAATAAAAGGGCGGGGAAAGGGGAGAAAATAATGAAATATACCACTAGAATGAAGACATTTCAGTACATTTATGTTACTGTATTTATCATACTATTATGGCGAAGGGAGGTTAGGAAAGAAAATAAAAAAGAAAAGAACTTAAAAGAAAAGAAGAAATTTGGGAAGAGGAATTATCTCTTGAGACTTCCTCCTTTGAGAACCTCTTAAGGGGAGAGGTTTTGGTATTTTGAGGAGTCTAAGAGCTTTTGGACGTGGGTTAGGACCTTGGGGAGAGATTTGGGCAGAATTTATAGAAGGCATGGAGCCTGAGAGGAGTGGAGAGAAGAGGGAGTGAATGGGGTTTTTATAGTGGAGGAGAGAAGGGATTTAATGATATTATAATCCTTAATTTATTATTTCTTCACAAGAGAAAGAATAGTAAGTATTCCATGACAAAGAATAGTAAATGGGTCATGTGAATTAGATACATGGGTGGTGAAATCATCCATGATGATAGGAATAGTTTATTTAGCTTATAATGTATATATACGGTAAATTGCTGTATTTTACTATTCATCAAAAAATTCAAGTAATTTAGAAAAATCTCAAAAATTTACCCTAACCATTTTTCTACATTTAAAATCCAAATATGAAGTCCATTTTTCAAAAATAATTTTCTAAATATTATTTTTTATTATTTAATTAAAACCATAATTTATTATCAAAAACCAGATTTAAAAACATGCATTAACTCATTCTAAAACATAGGTATATTGTAATTCCGACTTGAATATTATTTTTATACTATCATAGGTGAGGTTACTATTCATTAGGGTATATAACTATTCATAAGGGCATGTTACTATTCATCAGGGTAGATTACTATTCACCAAAAAATTATGTTTTTCTTATCGGAATCCAAAAAACATCTTGAACACAACCGTGTACGTCAGATTTTCAAAATTCCAAACACAGAAGTGACAAAATTATGTTTAAAGGTCACTTATCACTTAGTAGTTCATTATTATGTGATTTATGGAATATTTATAAGAAGGGAATTTCTATTAAAAACATTGGGTCATTACATTCTCCCCCCTTAAGAAATTTCACCCTCGAAATTTCATTTTACATTCTAGGACAAAAACAGATGTGGGTACTTTTACTTCATTGCTTCCTCCAATTCCCATGTTGCTTCCTCAAACTTATGGTTCCTCCACAACACTTTGACAAGATGGGTTGTCTTGTTGCGTAGAACCTTATCTCTCCGATCTAGAATCTTTACTGGCAGCTCCTCATAGGAGAGATCATCTTCCAGCTGCACCACCTCTGAGTTTAGTACATGTGAGGGATCAGGTATGTACTTCCTCAAGAGTGATATGTGAAAAGAATCATGAAATAGATCCATATTCGGTGGAAGTGAATGTCGATAGGCCATGGCTCCTATGCGGTCAAGGATCTCAAAGGGGCCAATATACCTTGGGCTTAGCTTGTCACACCCGTTTTTTTGTCATTTTATTTATTTTATTTCTCTTGGCGTCAGGTGATTTTGAGTAAGTGTGGGTGAGTACTGGTTTAAAATTTTAATTTTGGGATGAGTTTATGGTTTGGGATAGTGTGCGAACACCGTACGTTTAAGACACGCAGTCCGCCTGGTCATGTGAAACCCGCTTGTAGTCCGCTTGGGTACCGTACGGTGCGCGAATACCGCACGGTCATCCAGTTTTAATGTTATTAAATTAGTTGGTTGAGTGGATATATAAATAAATATATATGTGTATATATGTTTATGTATGTTTATGTTTTAACGTTATGTGTATATATATGTTTATATATGTTTATATATAGGTATATATGTCTATATATGTATATATATATATGTGTGTGTGTGTTTATATTTTTAAATGGTTTTATTATTATAAATGTTTTGATTATAATAATAATAATAATTATATTTAACTAATTATTATATTAATAATTATTATAATTATAAAGATAAAAAAATGGAAACCTAATCTACCCAGCCCAGGCGGCGCCCCCCCCCCCTCGGAATCACGCAACGCCCCCCCTGGTCCGTTCCTGCGCATGCGCCCCCTGCCGGAGCTCCCTCCGGCCACGACCCGCCTCTTGGCCTCCTCCTATCTAAGCCGCAGCCCCCTCCCGACCTCCTCCTCCCTTCACCACTACCCGCACCTGCTCCCTGCGCCGTCCGACCACCCTGGCCCCCTTGACTTCCAGCCGACCCCGCCTGCTTCGGCCGACCCCGCCTGCTCCGGACGACCCCGCCTGCTCCGACCGACCTCGCCAGCTCCGACCGCACCACCCTCAACCGTTGTGACTCCCCCTACCCTCTCTGGTATCCTTATTTTTCATGTTTTCATAGGGTTTTATTTGAGTTCGCCAAACCCTAACTGAGGGCTTTTTGTTTGTGTGTGTTCCTCTTTTTTTAGGTATGTGAAGGGCCCGCAAGGTTCTTTTCTCCCTTCCTTTGATGCACGATTGTATTCACGCCCCTCTGAGGAAGGTGATTTGGCATATTTTTATTTCCAGAGCACTCCATTAATGTTTTCACTCTTCTTTTTTGTATTAAAAGTTGTTTCACAACTTTTTTATGCACTTAATTATCTTTCTATAGAGTTCTGAAATTTTTAGAATTGGTTAAAATATGTTTTGAGTCAGTTCCTGGTTTATGTCAGCATGCATCTATGATGTTATGATTGTTTAAGTGCCAAATATTTCTTTGTTAATTTTTAAAATGTGATTCACATCCCTATGGTATCCTTTGACATCTTTTGTGATAATTTGACATTGGTGGAATTAGTTAAAACTGGTCTTTGTTGTGATTGTTTAATTATGTATATGTTAAAGTAAATTGATGTGATTTTGGGGGTATTTCCTTTAGTTTTGTTTTATAAAAATAGTTAATATGTGATTTGAGTTTTAATTGTGAACTTGGTGATTTCTATAGAGTTTGTTTTTGAATCCTATCTTGATTCCTTTGTTTGGATTAATTTTATTTTAGGGATTTGTGGTGTTTTTGAGTCCTGTGGATTTATCGTAGGGAGTTGCAGTTGGTTTCGAAGGCACACACACATTTTCCCAGGTATGGAAATGTATAGGTATATGTATCTTCTGTGTGCGTGTTCCCTCATGGTGCGGGGAACACGTGCATCGGTTTAAGGATATGTATATGTATATATGGAAGTGCGCGCGAGCGTGTGAGCTGCTACTTGAGTTAGAAAGCTTGGTGTGACTATTGTTCGAGGTAGGCGTTTCCATCCCTTCTCTCTTTCCGAAGTTTTCCATAGGCACTTACATGGGTTCATTTAGTTTATAAATTTTATTTGAACCCTTATAATCCTGATAGTTTATTTATTGTAGTTTTTCTTTGACGGTTAAAAGTGTTAAAAACAACTTTGAAATAGTTCCTTGGTTATGTTTAGGTGCTCTCATGCCTTTGCTCCCAATCTTAAACAATTTAATGCTTGCGTTTTATTAACTAAATTTTTGATTATGTTTCGCACTTCTAGTATGTTTATAGTTAACTTATGGTAGTGCTTTACTGTTGAAATATTTGATTAAAAATGGATTTTTGGATGCTCCTATATTTATGCACTTGTCTATGCTTTTCCCACATGGTTGGAACTAACTGCCTTTATCTGGAAATGGTACTGTTGGACTTCTTGAGTGGTGTTTTCTAGTAGAAACATTTTATGGAACTTTTTTGCCCTGTGTTGGTTAGTTTTATGAAACTTAGTGTTTTGTAGAAATGTTTTTGCATATCTTTAAATTGGAATTTTTCTCGAATCCCTAGTTTTATAAGCGGTTCTTGTTTTCAAAATGATGTGGGCCTCTGCATGCGGTTCTTTAAATTGGTTTGAAAATAAATCCATGCATATATTCCCGTTTGGTTTTTTTAAATACAAAAGTGGTGTTTAGAGTCATTTTAGTAGATCTTGTGAAATGTTTTCATAAAGGCATTTTATTATGTAAAACGAGAGGCCCGATTTACAACTCCAAGTGTTTGATAAAGTGGTTTTGATAACCGAATGATGTGACAGCCCGGTTGGCGCCTTGTATATTTGACATGTATGCATATATATAAGTATATGGGGCGCTCATATCTAGTGTAACCCTTCATGGGAGAATGTATAGGAAGCATCCGTGTTTGGGGTAGGCAAGTGCGGTGAGATGAGTCACGCGTGCGAGGGCCTTCCTACTTACACCGTATTATTATAACCACCATGGGTTCCTGGGCATCTTTTAGATGATTGAGTGACAGTTGCTGATCAACCCCGATTAGATAGGTTGGTACCCCCTGGATTTATTGTTAGGCCAGCTGGGCTTTGCCACTGGATTGGTCAGTTAGGGCAGCCAATTGGTTATAGACTTAGGATCTTCACCATATTCCGGCAGGTGGTTCCGAAACCGATTACATCCATGGGTCTTCTGGGGATATTTAGGATCACCCATGGTTGCTGAATTATTTACATTGTTTGTTTACTTTTCGTTGCATTGGTTTATTTTCAGTTTCACTTTTACTTGTTTCACTCTAGCCTATCTTTGGTATTATTTTTCTATTTTGGATTTCATTATAAAATGGGAAATGTTTTTGGAAATATTGTGTAGCGTGTGTTGGGTTTTTAAATGAGAATAACATGTTGCATATTTTAAAATGTGAAAACCCTACTTTCATATCTGTATTTCAAACGTGTGTCAGTGGACTGTTTTGGAAAAGAGAATTTTTGGATTCAGTGGTTTATTCTTGGCATCCCTACGGAGCATCTCGGTGCTCATGCCTATTATATCTTTCCAGTTGTAGGTTCAGTTTCTTGTTGAGGTTCCTGGTTCAGCTGGTCAATGTTGGAGCAGACTTTGTTCTGAGTTGGGTGGTGACCTGAAGGGTCTCAAGGAGGTATGTACTTTTATTTTTCTTGCTGTCGCTAGTATTTTATCCTATTGTCAGTCTTTATTTGTTTGGTTATCTTTTGTTCATGGGCCAAATCATTCCCAACGGTTAGATTTTTGATGCCCGACACTAGTTGCCATCCCGGGGGGATCGGGAATGCCCCTCAGGACTTGCCGTGAGCTGGCTTGGGTGACCGGTTCAGGGTAAACCCGGGCTGGTTCGTGACAAAATGGTATCAAAGGAGGCCCTTGATATTTGGGATGTCTGGTAGAAGGATATTAGGATTTTCAGGGCTCAGGAGGTAGGTTATAGGTCGGTGCTTGATCACCACCGCCCGTGACGAGACCTGAGTTACCAGGGGTAGTCCGGGTTTTGAGTCTTTTGCCCTTGGTTGTTTTGGTTTGAGAGATGATAATGAAGGAGAACTGGTTCTTGTTGTGGCCTCACATGGGGTGGTGACCCATATAGAGTCCAAGTTTCCTGTTCAAGGTCCTCTTAGTGTAATGCCTTACTTGTTTCATGACTCACCACCATGTCTCCATGTTAGGTATATGCACTAGTCCCTCATTCCTATGGTTTATTGTTGATTGTGTCTCATTTTGATCTCGGTTTATGTAATCATGTGTTAAAAATGAAAGCGATTTTAAAATGGAAAATTGTTTCTTTTAAATTTATTTGAAATTGGTAAACTGAATTTTTAAAGTGGGAGTGTTTCGATTTGGAAACTTTTATTTCTTGTTTGGATTTGATAAGGGAAAGAAGTGTTCGAACCTTGGTATTCCTTATGGAGGGTCACATGTGCATCGATATGTGCAGAGAGTGCGTGGGAGCACTTGTCCCCGAGCGATGTATCCGGGATTTGGTGAATGCACATGTGATAGTCCATAAGGAGCCATAGGCGAGTTTTAAAATTTAAAAGAAATGATGTTTTTTGAAAAAAAAATTACTTATGTTCGTATATGTTTAGATTATGAGTTTGTTGCCCTTGGATTGGGCTGTTGCTTTGATTGAGTTTTGGCTAGATGCCGTTTTCAGTTGTTTTTTTCATGTTGTTCTGAGTATGCTGCCCAGAAAGGTCGCTAAGGTTGCTAATGAGTCATGCCCAGTTTTCAATTCTTTTTTCATGTTGCCTATCGATCAAAGTAATCATAGTTCCTGAGGGGCAGTTTTGTGGTTGTGGAATTAGAGTGGGTCTTCAGGTTGTTGGGAACTCTCAGGGTTGTTAGGGTTCGTACCGTCTCAGGTTTATTTGAGGGTCCAGTTTTGGACTAGTAAAGGTGAAATGTCTCGCCATTGTTGAAGTTTGGGGTGATTTTGATGGTAATTGTATCTAGTGAGGGTTCCCCATCTGGAAAGAAGTGAATGCTGGAGGAACCTGTCACTGAGACAACATCTTCGTCGGTGCCGACTTCCAGGTTGTCTAGCTATTCTCCTATGTGCCACTAGTGTAGCCTCTTTGGGCATTCTTAGCCATCATCTTGCATCCCTTTGAAAATGTTCCACCATCGTGGACATTTGAATCATTGTGGAGAAGAAGTTGGGGACTGGAGGATGAAAATGGATAACTGTGAGGCATGAGATGCTTCCTCCATCAGAGCCCCAACCACAGGTCTCTGGGTGAAGCTCGTGCATAGTCAGGAATTGCCAAGAGTGTGTGGAACCTTGGTCCGGTCCATGTTTTTAGCCTTCTAAAGGGAAATATCCAAAGTTTTCTTGTTCAATTCTTGTCATCATTTTAAGCTCATCCTTGTTGTGGTTTCGCGATGAGCTTGTTCTACTACAATCCAAGTGGCCTCATGTGCTCTTGCTGTAGTTTCTAAATCGTTCAAATTCTTTGAAAGGTGTTGGGTTCGTGAATAAACGAACCCATTTTGATCTTGTGGATGGTCTTAGCTGCGTACATTAGGAGGATATTTGGTTCAGAAAAATTAATGGGTGTCGTTTCGGGGCTCTTTTTTAGGCCGGACGCCTCTCCGTGGATTTTCATTTATTGTTTTTGAGTTTTGTAGGGAATTATTCCTTCCTGGTGTCTCAGTGTGCCAGTTTTTCCCAAAATAGTTTTAATCCTAGTGGTGGAGTTGTTCCATTAGCATTGAGAAGTTGGGATGAGTTCAGTTTGGGGAGTTCCCGCGTTTCCCCCTTGGGGTGGTGTGTTTGAGTTTCAAGGTCTACGTGTTAGTAAATTTCTGTGGTGGGGAGAACCCTCCCATGTTCTCTCCTCAACCTCAGACAATGATTGTACTCGAGTTGGTCGGGTGTGACTTGTGTTGGTAATGGTCACCCCGAGCCTCTCAGTTTCTTCTAGTTTTTCCTGGGCACGGACCCGAGTTATGCTAACTGTTGTCTTGGTGACTTTCTGGGGGAAAAAAGTGTTTGTGGTGGGGAGAATTGTCACACCAGTTTTTTAGTCATTTTATTTATTTTATTTCTTTTGGCGTCGGGTGATTTTGCATAAGTACGGGTGAGTCCCGGTTTAAAATTTTAATGTTGGGATGAGTTTATGGTTTGGGATAGTGCACAGACACTATACTTTTAAGACGCACAGTCCACTTGGGCACGTGCAACCCGCTTGCAGTCTGCTTGGGTACTGTATGGTGCGCGAATACCACACGATCATATAGTTTTAATGTTATTAAATTAGTTTGTTGAGCGGATAAATAAATAAATAAATATGTGTATATATGTTTATATATGTTTATTTTTTAACGTTATGTGTATATATATGTTTATATATGTTTATATATAGGTATATATGTCTATATATGTATGTATATATATGTGTGTGTGTATTTATATTTTTAAATGGTTTTACTATTATAAATGTTTTGATTATTATAATAATAATTATTATAATTAACTAATTATTATTATTATTATTATTATTATTAAGAAAAAAAAAATGGAAACCTAATCTACCCAGCCCAGGCGGATCCCCCCCCACAGAATCGCGCAGCGCCCCCCCTGGTCCGTTCCTGCACGCGCGCCCCCTACCGGAGCTCCCTTCGGCCGCGGCCCGCCTTCACGGCTCCTCCTCTCTAAGCCACAGCCCCCTCCCGACCTCCTCCTCCCTTCATCGCTACCCACACCTGATCCCTGCGCCATCCGACCACCCCGGCCCCCCTTGACCTCCAGCCGACCCCGCCTGCTCCGACCAACCCCGCCTACTCCGGCCGACCCCGCCTGCTCCGGTCGACCTCACCAGCTCTGGCTGCACCACCCTCAACCGCTATAACTCCCCCACCCCTCCCCAGTATCCTTATTTTTCATGTTTTCTTAGGGTTTTCTTTGAGTTGGACAAACCCTATCTGAGGGATTTTTGTTTGTGTGTGTTCCTCTTTTTTTAGGTATGCGAAGGGTCTGCAAGGTTCTTTTCTCCCTTCCATTGATGCGCGATTGTATTCGCACCCCTCTGAGGAAGGTGATTTCGCGTATTCTTATTTCTGGAGCACTCCATTAATGTTTTCACTCTTCCTTTTTGTTTTAAAACTTGTTTCTCAGCTTTGTTATGCCCTTAATTATCTTTCTATAGAGTTCTGAAATTTTTAGAATTGGTTAAAATATGTTTTGAGTCGGTTCCTGGTTTATGTCAGCATGCATCTACGGTGTTATGCTTGTTTAAGTGCCAAACATTTCTTTGTTAATTTTCAAAATGTGATTCGCATCCCTATGGTATCCTTTTATATCTTTTGTGATGATTTGGAATTGGTGGAATTGGTTAAAATTGGTCTTTGTTGCGATTGTTTAATTATGTATATGTTAAAGTAAATTGATGTGATTTTGGGGGTATTTCCTTTAGTTTTGTTTTATAAAAATTTTGAAGATGTGATTTGATTTTTACTTGTGAACTTGGTGATTTCTATAGAGTTGGTTTTTGAATCGTATCTTGATTCCTTTGTTTGGATTAATTTTATTTTAGGGATTTGTGGTGTTTTTGAGTCCCGGGATTTATCGCAGGGAGTTGCGGTCGGTTTCAAAGGAGCGCACACATTTTTCCAGGTATGAAAATGTATAGGTATATGTATCTTCTATGTGCGTGTTCCCTCATGGCACGAGGAACACGTGCATCAGTTTAAGGATATATATATATATATATATATATATATATATATATATGGAAGCGCGTGCGTACGTGCGAGCTGCTGCTTGAGTTAGAAAGCTTGGTGTAACTATTGTTCGAGGTAGGCATTTCCATACCTTCTCTCTTTCCGAAGTTTTCCATAGGCACTTGCATGGGTTCATTTAGTTTATAAATTTTATTTTCACCCTTATAATCCTGATAGTTTATTTATTTTAGTGTTTCTTTGATGGTTAAAAGTGTTAGAAACAACATTGAAATAGTTCCTTGGTTATGTTTAGGTGCTCCCATGCCTTTGCTCCCAATATTAAACAATTTAATGCTTGCTTTTTCTTAACTAAATTTTTGATTATGTTTCACACTTCTAGTATGTTTATAGTTAAATTATGGTAGTGCTTTAATATTGAAATATTTGATTAAAAATGGATTTTTGGATGCTCCTATATTTATGCACCTATCTATGCCTTTCCAACATGGTTGGAACTAACTACCTTTATCTGCAAATGGTACTGTTGGACTTCTTGAGTGGTGTTTTCTAGTAGAAAAATTTTATGTAACTTTTTTGTCCTGTGTTGGTTATTTTTATGGAACATAGTGTTTTGTAGAAATGTTTTCGCGTCTCTTTAAATTGGCATTTTTCTCGAATCCCTAGTTTTATAAGCGGTTCTTGTTTTCAAAATGATGTGGGCCTCTTTGTGCGGTTCTTTAAATTGGTTTGAAAATAAATCCATGAATATATGCCCGTTTGTTTTTTTTAAATACAAAAGTGGTGTTTAGAGTTGTTTTAGTAGATCTTGTGCAATGTTTTCATAAAGGCATTTTATTATGTAAAACGAGAGGCCCGATTTAGAACTCCAAGTGTTTGATAAAGTGGTTGTGATAACCGAATGATGTGACGTCCCGATTAACACCTTGTATATTTGACATGTATGCATATATATAAGTATATGGGGCGCTCTTATCTAGGGTAACCCATTATGGGTGAACTTATAGGAAGCGTCCATGTTTAGGGTAGGCAAGTGCAGTGAGATGAGTCACGCGTGCGAGGGCCTTCCTACTTACACTGTATTATTATAACCACCATGGGTTCCTAGGCATATTTTAGATGATCGAGTGACGGTTTCTGATCAACACTGATTAGATGGGTTGGTACCCCCTGTATTTGTTGTTAGGTCAGGTGGGCTTTGCCACTAGATTGGTCAGTTAAGGAGGCCATTTGGTTATAGACTTAGGAGCTTCACCATATACCAGCAGGTGGTTTTGAAACCGAGTACTTCTAGGGGCCTTATGGAGATGTTTAGGATCACCCATGGTTGCTGAGTTATTTACATTGTTTGTTTACTTTTTGTTGCATTGGTTTATTTTCAGTTTCACTTTTACTTATTTCACTCTAGCCCAACTTTGGTATTTTTTTTTTCTGTTTTGGATTTCATTATAAAATGACAAATGTTTTTGGAAATGGTGTGTAACATGTGTTGGGATTTTAAATGACAATAACATGTTGCATATTTTAAAATGTAAAAACCATACTTTCATATCTGTATTTCAAACTTGTGTCAGTGGACTATTTTGGAAAAGGGAATTGTTGGATTCAGTGGTTTATTCTTGGAATCCCTACTAAGCATCTCGGTGCTCACCCCTATTATATCTTTCTAGTTGTAGGTTCAGTTTCTTATTGAGGTTCCTGGTTTAGCTGCTCAATGTTGGAGTAGAGTTTGTTCTGAGTTGGGTGGTGACCTGAAGGGTCACAAGGAGGTATGTACTTTTATTTTTCTTTCTGCCACTAGTATTTTATCCTATTGTCAGTCTTTATTTGTTTGGTTATCTTTTTTTCATGGGCCAAATCATTCCCAACTATTAGATTTTTGATGCCCAACACTAGTTTCCATCCCGGGGGGGATCGGGAACGCCCCTCGGGACTTGCCACGAGCCGGCTCGGGTGACCGGTTCAGGGTCGTCCCGGGATGGTTCGTGACATAAATTCCCTTTCTTCCCAAATCGCATGACTCTCTTCCATGGAGATATTTGAAGGAAGAATTTATCTCCAACGTCGAACTCCATGTCACTTCGACACTTGTCAGCATAGCTCCTTTTCTGACTTTGAGCAGCTTTGATGTGTTTCTGGATGACTTGAACCTTCTCTGTCATCTCTTGAACAAGATCGGGTCCAAGTAGCATTCGTTCTCCAACTTCGTCCCAATAGGTTGGAGTTCTACATCGATTTCCATATAGAGCTTCATTTATAGCCATCTGAATACTCGAGTGGAAGCTATTGGTTTATGAGAACTCATCCAATGGGAGATGCTGATCCCATCCACCTTTGAATTCTAGAGAGCAGGATCTAATCATATCTTCAAGCGTCTGAATAGTTCTTTCAGACTGGCCATCAGTTTGGGGGTGATAGGCCATGCTGAAATTTAATTCAGTACTCAAAGAATGTTGAAGGATCCTCTAGAATTTAGATGTGAACCTTGGATCATGGTCAGAGACAATTGAGAGTGGAACACCGTGCAGTCTCACCACTTACTTCACATATATCTTTGCAAGTTGTTCAAATGAGAGATCTTCCCGAATAGAGATGAACTAAGATGTCTTGGTGAGTCGGTCAACCACAACCCATATCACATTATTTCTCTTCGACGTCTTCGGGAGACCTGTGACAAAGTCCATAGTAACATTTTCCCATTTCCACATGGGTATAGGAAATGACTGCATCATACCTTTGGACTTTTGTCGCTCAGCTTTAACTTGCTAACATACCAAGCACCTTGATATATATTCCACAATTTCCTTCTTCATTTTATCCCACTAGAAGTGTTCTAGGAGATCACGGTACATTTTGGTACTCCTAGGATGGATAAAGAAGGTCATGCTATGTGCATCATTCAATAGCTCCTTCTTTATCTCTGGATCAGATGGTACACATAATCGTGTCCCAAATCTTACAAATCCTTCCTCATCAATTTTGAAATCGGAGGATTTCCCATTTTTAACAACTTCCACCCTTTTCTGAATTTCCACATCCTTTCTTTGAGCAACCTTTATTTTCTCTACGAGGGATAGTTGAGTAATCATTTGAGAAAGGATTTATGATGTTCCTCCATTAATGATTCCCATGTCCATCCTTTGCAAATCTAAGAAGACTGTATCCTTTTCAATTCTCATCATTGATAAAGATGCAGGATCCTTTCTACTTAGAGCATCTGCCACCTTGTTTGCCTTACCAGGATGGTAGTGGATTGAGTAGTCATAATCCTTGATGAGATCTATCCATCTTCATTGGCGCATATTAAGTTATTTCTGTGTGAATATATATTTGAGACTCTTGTGGTTAGTATATATCTCACATTTTTCCCCATAGAGATAATGCTGCCATATTTTCAACACAAAGATCACAGCCACCATCTCCAGATCATGCATGGGATAGTTTTGCTCATGTATTTTCAGCAGCCTTGAGACATAGGATATAACTTTATAATTTTGCATTAGCACACAACCTAAGACTTTCTTAGAAGCATCACTATACACCACAAAGAGTTCTCCACTTGAAGGGAGTGTGAGTACTGGTGCAATGAGAAGCCTTTTTTTCAACTCCTTGAAACAATATTCACATTCCTGTGTCCAGATGAACTTTACTCCCTTTCGTGTCATCTTAGTCATTAGGTTTGACAATCATGAAAAGTTTGTCACGAATCGTCGATAATACCCAGCTAGACATAAAAAGCTGCAGATCTCTGTTATAGAAGTTGGCCTTAGCCACTCTTCAATTGCCTTCGTCTTGGAAGTGTCCACAAATATCCCTTTCCTGGTGATAACATGCCCCAAGAATGATACTTCATCCATCCAGAACTCACATTTACTATACTTTTCATACAACTTCTCCCTTCGCAAAGTCTTTAACATAGTTTCCAAATGCTCCTCATGTTCCTCCTTGCTCTTAGAGTATATCAGAATATCATCAATAAAGGCCACCACAAATTTATCAAGGTAATCTATAAAGACTCTATTCATTAAATCCATGAAAATTTCTGGAGCATTTGTGAGTCCGAAGGGAATCACTATGAACTCATAGTGTCCATACCTCATTCGAAAGGCAGCTTTGGGAATATCTTCATTCCTCCCCTTTAGTTGGTGATATCCCAACCGAAGGTCCACCTTAGAGAAATAACTAGCCCCACGAAGCTGATCGAACAATTCATCTATCCGTGGAAGTGGATACTTGTTCTTTATAGTGATTTTATTGAGCTCACGATAATAAATGCATAGGATCATTGATCCATCCTTCTTCTTGACGAAGAGGACTGGAGCACCCCACGGTGAAGCACTCGGGCATATAAAACCCTTCTCCATATTCTCTTGTAACTGCTTCTTCAGCTCTTCCAGCTCTACGGTTTCCATTCTGTAAGGTGTCTTTGAGATTGGCAGAGATCCAGGGATAAGTTCAATTGAGAACTCAACCTCTCGGTCAGGGGGAAGACCATGAAACTCTTTGGGGAATACATTAGTGTAATCCCTCATGATGGGAATGTCTTCAAGCATGATTCTCTCCTTTGTATCAATCATTTGAGCTAGATATGCATGCTCATAAGGAAGAAATATCCAAACTTGAGATGAAGATTCTAAAGGAGACACATCTTCCTCCTTTAACTTGTAAATAATCATAGGATTCTTAGGTATGTGAAGAGTAATATCCCTTTCCCGGAAGTTGATGTTGGCCTTGTACAAAGATATCCAATCCATGCCCAAGATAGTGTCTAACTCCACTAAAGGAAGTATGAAAAGATTTTCTGGGAGGTTCAATCCACAAACATTAACTGGGGAGGAGTTATAAACCATGGATGCAATAATTTCCCCATTCGCTGTTCTCACAGATAAATTTTCCTCCAAATTTTGAGGTGGTGTTTGAATAGTTCTACTAAACTTGCAAGATATAAAAGAATGAGTAGAACCCGAATCAAATAGTATGTTACCTATTCTTGAATGAATAACAAGCATACCTGTCACCACATCATTTTCCGGCTCCACCTCAACAGTAGTGATAGAATAAGCCCTTACTTGTTGCCTTGGAGGTTGTTGCTGATTGCCTCCGACAACCCTCAGCTTAGGGAAATTGTTCGCATAATTCTCAAGCTCCTTGTAGTTAAAACACTGCACTACAGGCTGCGTGTTGATCTGAACCTTCCGTTATTCTTCAACATTAGTGGGATTTTTCATATCCCTTTGGAAATTCTTGGCCAGATGACCAAACTTTCCGTATTTGAAGCAATTCCTGGTTCCCTTGAGACAGTCACCAAGATGCTTCTTCCCACAATTCTTGCAAAAGGGAAAGTGAGGCTTCTTTCTATCATGGGATTTGTTTGATGAACCACCCATGTTGTTCTCCATTTTCCTCTTCTTGTCACTAGGCCCATGAGACCACTGAGAGTCTCCAATCTCCATTTCAACCTTAAGGTCACAACAGAAAATCTCCTCATAGCTATCTAAGTCTCTAATTGCCAATAATTTTCATAGACTTGGCTTTAGTCCACTAAAGAAGCGATCCACCTTGCTTTCGGTGTTCATGACAAGGACATAGGCGTACCTTGAAATCCTTGTAAAGTTCGCTTCATACGCCCTGATGGACTAATCTTCCTTCTTCTTGAGTCCAAGGAACTCTCTTTCCATCTTGAGATAGAGGGTTCGAGGAAAATATTTTTTGAAAGACATCGTCTCGAATTCCTCCCAATCTATGGAATCAATTTCCTCTTGGGTCTTCATATTCTTGATCAGTGTCAACCACTGATCAGCTTCCCCATCAAAATGAGAGACTGCCAGTACAACTTTCTCTTCTTCCGAGCATTGGAGGATAGAGAAAATCTTTTCAATGGGGTTAATCCATTGTTCTGCGAGGAGGGGATCAGAAGTTCTGCTAAAAATGGGAGGCCTTTTCCGCATAAAGTATTGTATGGAAACTTTCTCTTTCCTTGGAGGAAGGGGACGTTCCACCCGATTCAAGTTATTATTCATAACTCGAGCCAGCTGAGCAAGTACTTCCATAAAGTTTTGAGCACCAGCTTCCATCACATCAGGCATGTCATTAGGGAAATCATCACATTTCCTATCACATTGGTTGTTGGAACGTGTTCTTCTATTTCCCACCATTAACTAAGAAAAATAACGTACAATTAGAGGTCTTTAATACTTAACTATTGAGCATAAAAAGGAAACTTTGAACATTAAAGGATAAACTTATAAAGAAGAAGTACATCCTAACTTGTGATTCCTTAGTTTTATATCTAGGTTATACTCAATCTATTTCTTAACTTATATTCTTAGGGGCTTTTTTTGTCTCTTAATAATGGTTTGTACTAAGCTCCTGAATCTACAAAATCATATCCCCCAGGAGTGTTGTAACCAAGAGTGCAACAAGACCCGTTATTGTGCACCCGTTCCCGTTCGAGTCTAGCTCAAAGTGGTGTTTTCAGGTTTTACCCCTAGATACATCTTTGCCTGAGCCGCCTCAACCTGCTCGTATCCAGACATGGATGTATTTTCTTGATAAACCACTTACTCTATACTCACCAAAATTTAGGAATGTTTTCTTATACTTAGTCTCATCCTTAAGGTTCTCACTAAGGTTTTCTATTCCTAATCTCCAAAAATAACTAGACCATCCTCTGATACCAACTATAGCGACCCAAGCCTTTTACATATAACATTTCATTATTTTAAGCATAATTAATCATCATAGTACAAGCCATGGATCGTTAAGTCTAGTGTCTTGGAAGACTAGGTACATATAACATAAAACATGGGACTAAAAAAACTTCTTTATTTAATATACATAAAGAGTTTCTCACTTCCTTTGAGCTCTTACATCTGCATAGGGTACCCTGGGGAACACATGAACAAAGGGGATGAGCTAAAAATCACAGTAAAGGAATGAACATAAGGATACATCTCAAGCACATGAGTTAGGAGGCACGACATAATGATATCCAAAGCATGAAACTTATAAAATCATTTAATATAAAAATGAGATCATATAAACATGGAATCATATAAATGTGGCAGAATCATAAATCATATCTTTATAACGGGTCAAGGCTAACCTCCAATCCCGTTTCCCATTTCACTACGGGTCAAGGATAACCGCCAATCCCGTTTCACATCGCATCTCATGAGAATTATCCTTACCCAATGAATTGGAGCGCTATATGGGCGCACCCATCTCAACATATTCATGCATATTCTTTCCACATAAATAATCTTTCCACATAAATAATCATACATAATCAACCATACATAAACATAAGGTTACCCATGGAAAGAATTGGGTACCACAATCATGACATAAAACATATCCAATGGGCGTATCACGAAAGTGTCCATGAAAGGAAGGGATTAAAACATACATGGACATTCATAGGGTAAAATAGTCATATAACATGGTAATTGGTGTCAAATATAATTGAAAACATATAAAAAATGTATTTTAGAAACATTAGCATTAAAACATTTTTGTGCAGTTTTAAGGAAAACACTCTAGAGCTTTTCAAATAGAAAAGAGGACATTCTTTTATATAAAACCAAAATTGAACCAATAAGGTTTTCATAATAAAAATACTGATTTTATAAATACAATGGTGTTTTAAAAAATAGGATATAGTGCACTTTAAATTTGGGTAAAAATTTGGGAAGTCCCCTTAAAACAGGTTGGCTTATCGGAAAGTTCTAAGGAGGGAATCTTTCAAAATCATGTATATCCCTAAAAGAATGTGATGAAAGGGTATTGATATAAGAATCTTTTAAAACTAACCAGAAGTCATAAGACTCAAATATATAGATAATATAACACCATTTTGAAAGAAATATAAGGCAACCTGAAAGAACAAAGAAGGTTCGGGTAGAATTCGTTACGATTTTATCGGCATGGTGTCGGGTGTGACCAAGAGGGATTGATGAGAGAGAAATGAGGTTTCTCATCACTTATAAATCCAGAAGGAAGTATGGGAGAGGTTTTTAAACATACCCCATCATTTTCTAGTACACATATAAAGGCATATCATAGAGGACAATCTTGATTAAGAGAGAAAATGAGAGGATCCCTTACCTCAAATCCGTTGGTGTTCTCCACTTGTTATTAATGACTTGAATAAAAAAATTAGTCTTATTAATTAATAAGTCAAGATCCTCTTATATATTAAATTTATTTATTATAACCCTTTTTAGTTTATTAAAATCCTTTTTGATTAGTTACAAGGTTCAATTTCATTGTTCGGGCTTGTTTGTTTACTTGGCTTTAAAAGATCGGTTCACTTATATTCAAGTTTGAGTTATATGCAAGATGAAAGTGGTTGTACAGAATTGAAGTTACATTATTTAGTTCATATCCATAATATTACTTGGTTTTAATTTTAATTAGGTTACATAGAGTGATGTTGAAATATTACATATATAACCTTAGTGATAGTCGTTTTTGTTATTCGGTGGGTTTGATTACAAAGAATGTGTTTTGATTTATAGATTAATTCCATTTGTACCAAAGGATTAAAGAACCAAAAATAAGATATATTACTTATATAATAATATGATTAAACTATAAAAAAGTAGTTTCATGACCCTAATTAAAGATAATATCAAAAATTGAAAAACTGTTGTCATTGAATGTGCTAAATTAGCACATCTCAAACGGTGCTTTCATTTCGTTAAAATAAAAGGGTGGGGAAAGGGGAGAAGATAATGAAATATACCAATAGAATTATGACATTACAGTACATTTATGTGACTAGATTTATCATACTATTATGGTTAAGGGAGGTGAGGAAAGAAAATAAAAAAGAAAAGAACTTAAAAGAAAAGAAGAAATTTGGGAAGGGGAATTTACCTCTTGAGACTTCCTCCTTTGAGAACCTCTTAAAGGGAGAGGTTTTGGTATTTTGAGGAGGCTAATAGATTTTGGACGTGGGGGAGGACCTTGGGGAGATATTTGGGAAGAATTTAGAGAAGGCTTGGAGCTTGATAGGAGTGGAGAGAAGAGGGAGTGAAGGGGGTTTTTATAGTGGAGGAGAGGAGGGATTTAATGATATTATAATCCTTAATTTATTATTTCTTTACAAGACAAAGAATAGTAAGTATTCCATGAACAATAATAGTAAATGGGTCATTTGAATTTGAACCATGGGTGGGGACATCATACATGATTCTAGGAATAGTTTATTTACCTTATAATGTATATATACGGTAAATTGCTGTATTTTACTATTCATCAAAAAATTCAAGTATTTTAGAAAAATCTCAAAAAATCAGAATAACCATTTTTCGACGTTTACAATCCAAAAATAAAGTCCATTTTTCAAAAATAATTTTCTAAATATGATTTTTTATTATTTAATTAAAATCAAAATTTATTATCAAAAACCAGATTTAAAAACATGCATTAACTCATTCTAAAACATAGGTACATTGTACTTCCAACTTGAATATTATGTTTATACTATCATAGGTGAGGTTACTATTCATTAGGGTATGTCAATATTCATAAGGTCATGTTACTATTCATTAGGGTAGGTTACTATTCACCAAATAATTTATTTTTTCTTATCAGACTCCAAAAAACATCTTGAACACAACCGTGTACATCATATTTTCAAAATTACAAACATAGAAGTGACAAACTTATGTTTAAAGGTCACTTCTCACTTAGTAGTTCATTATTAAGTGATTTCATGGCATATTTATAAGAGGGTAATTTCCATTAAAAATATTGGGTCATTACATGTAGTGTATAATGAAAAAGCCTATACTGGAAGACAACATGGTGAGATGAAAATAGGTATATGGCCTCAGGAAGATCAAAAGGTGATCAACAATAGGTGTATCAATAACCTCCCCAATTACAATCACAACAAAACTCCTGGAAAGATCTTGAACAACCCTGGAAGAAAAAGGAACGATCAACTACAGTTGTAAGTAAGAAGAATTTGAAATCAGTGGAAGACTCAAACCCAACAAGAAAGGGTTGCATGACTCAGACAATTGATAATATAAAAATGAAAAAAATGTCATGAAAAGTCCACATATCATTCCACATACCAAGAAATGAATAAAATAGAAAGAACAGTCCAATGGAGGAATAATCAAGAGCAGATAACCAATGGAATGATTCATGCTCAAAGAAAGAGTCATGATAAATTACATATTTGTGGAACATCAATGAAAAAAATGTGTACTAGTGGGCTTAAACACAAAATTGTGAGAAAGGAAAAGCAGCCAGAATTTACATTTCAGAAAAGAATCATCATGCGGGTAATGGATGCCTAGTCATATGGCCAGAGTAGCTGAAGTTGGCTAGGAAGCTATAAGAAGCAATGAAAGAGTGTGATGCTCTACACGAAAGAATCAAAGGGTTGACCCATCAGGATCAACCAAAATAATCAGGTTGAGGATTCCAGAAGTTCCTCCCTCCCTATGTATATAAATTATATAAAATGATGTTAATGTGTTTCAGGTTCAAAGGGAGATACGATCCAAGGGTAAGTGGCATCAAAATATGCAAAGTAGTAATGTGATGTGGTCCATAATTTCAACTGATTCAAATCAGTTACCAGAGCTGGAGAAAGAATCTGGAAGAATTCCATGGAAGGAGTAAATGTTATATGGCTACCTGAGATAGGTGGAACTAATTGAGAGAAATAGACAATGATTGTGTTATTAACTTAATCTCTTGTTTCCTACATTGAGTTTGACTGAATAGGCTTAGAGGTTTTTTGATGGCTCATTACTGAGTTGTGAATTTAACCAATAAAGATATCATTGATATAATCGAGTTGGAGAAGTTTCTCAAACCTACAGTCACATGTGAAGAAATGATGTAGGATAAGAAAAATATCTTTGGGTATAAACAATAGACCTTATAACTAGAAGATCTGGACATTATAGGGGGATATTTTTTACTTCCTAATCAGATTCAACACAACGCATCTATAATCCAAATCATTATTAGAAGGATGTGTGCTATAGAAAGAAGAGATGACATGATGAAGGGTCTATGTTGAAACTGATGATATGTCAAAGCTATACATAAATTTTCTAGGGGTTTTGATTTTCATTGAATATATATCCATCGGTATCATGCCCCAGTTCAGGTGTTAGTTGTTCTCCGAGAGAAGACGGATTGCCACGAAGCAGCAACAATCATGCACTTCATGATTATATATTGTGTTCTAACAATGAGGTTTCATTTGACTATTTTCAGTATACCAAGGAGATGTGAAAGAATATCAACAATGTTTTAACAGGATTGTTATTGAAAGTAATGAAGTGGTAAGAGACTCAGGAGGAGTAGATATGAAAATGTTGATTGAGAAGCATATATAGATAATGAACATGAGGAAGTCAAGTCTGTGTCTGTGAACAAGTCAAATAGTCAAGATGAAATTGATAGGCATAATATCAACGTTGATCTAATAGTGTCAGTACAGATGAGGAAGATGAGAAATCTACACCAAGTTTGATACTTATCAAAATTATAGCCCATATGTTTTGAAGAAGGATTTGGAATGGAAAATTCCTAGGAGATGGAGGCTCTGGCTGCAACCCAAATGAAATTATAAAAAGATGACATTGGAATGGAACTTAATGTAACAGAATATAGGTAGGTCATTAGAAGCTTGTTGTACTTGACATCGTTAAGAACTGATATTTTATTTTCCACATGCCAAGCAGCGAGGTATCAAAGCAATCCCATGGAGATCCACATGATTGTAGTAAAAATAATTCTTTTCTATATCAAGGGAACAGTGGATGTTGGCCTGATTTATAGTGACAAATATTAGTTAGAGTTATTGGGATATACATATGTGGATTAGGATGGTACAACAGATGATTGGAAATCAACATTAGGAGGTGCCTTTTATCTTGGAGGATTGTGTATTTCTTGGTCGGGCAAGAAACAATATTGCATTTAATTGAGCAATGCAGAAGTAGATTACATTTCAACTACTCAAGCTTGCACACAATTATTATGGATGAATTAGTAACTTGAAGATATGGGAATTGAAGTGAGATCTCAGATCAAAATCCATTGCGATAACTCAAGTGCTGTAAATCATAGCAAAAATCCAGTTCATCACTCAAGGACAAAGCACATTGAAATCAAATATATTTTATCAAGGATAAGGTGGATCAAGGGATTGTGAAGTTGGAGTACGTGCCTACAGAGCAACAAGTTGCAGATATTCTTACAAAGGCCTTACCCAAAGAAGCATTTGAAAGGCATCGACTAGCTCTGGGAGTCCAGTCGACTTCCCACACTTGAAAAAGTTTGGATGAGGGTCCCCCTCTCCCCGAGGTATGGTGTGTCTTTCCCTAATGTGATGATACGTGTTCTTTACCTTGTTTCATAAAACCTTGAAAGGCCCTTTAGGTTCGTTGACAAAGGGGGAGAAGGTGTGACTTCGAGGGGGAGAAACGAAATAGGGAGAAGCTGTTAAGTGGAGTAGCGAGATATGGGGATTTGAAGTTGAGTTTAAGATATTGGAATAACTGTGACTTAGGGGGATCATTAAATATAACGATGCTAGAAGTTATCGATCAAAGAATAGATATCATGATAGGTGAGGATAGTGATAAAATAATAATAGTGGTGTTGGAAGGGTGTTAGAAGACTTCCAGCACTCAACAATTGGTATTAGTTTCGTATAAACAATTGGTGAAAGTAATGAAGTGATTCTTTGATGAACTTTTCATTTAATCTTGTTTCTCATGCCGAGCATGGATCATGTGGGATTATAGTATGTGTTGAGTAAATCCTTGATCACTATCTTAATCACATGTAGCGAATGATGGTTGAAGATTCAAGGAGCTTTATCGAGATATCAAAATACAAATAATTGTTTTAAGAAGAGTTGTCAAAAAACCCAAAGGGGGAGATTATTGTAAAAAAATTCCTAAAGGTGTCCCATTAGAATGTTTTGGGTGTAATTGTGTTATTTAAAAAATGCAAATAATCGTGAATGAGAATGGATAGTGTTTTCGGAAGATTGATTTTTAAGGTGGTACAGTTTCCCAGTGTGCCAAATTTTAGGGCCCCAAAATCAGGAATTTGTGTAAATAATGGCGAACGAAATTGGAAAAGGAAGAGGAATAAGGATTCCGGGACATGGATCATGTACCATGTCCGAGAAGGGTATGCGGCCGCATACCAGGCAGTGGGACTGGTATGCGGATGTGGTTCGCAGAACCAAAAACAGTTCGAGGCTGAGCGGCAGTGCGGTACATGGATGGGCTGAAGTCGGTGGAGGAAGTTGACCATGTTGGAAAAAAGGTGTTATGTAGAGCACATAGGAAAATGGTTCAGGGATGGTTTGCAGTTTGTAGTGGATGAAAATTCGTTATGCGGTGGGGGTTGTATCGAATCAAGATTTGGTAAATCTTGAGTTAGCAGATTTAGAGGATCTCTTTGCCTATATATGAATCAATAACCCCACCAATTACTATGGAGATCGAATATCATTGAGAACATCTTTTTGTTCTGGGATTTTAGCAAAGTTCGAAGGTAGTTCATGGAGGGAGGTTCGCGAAGGCTGAAAGTGGTTCATGCTGAAGGTGCTTGTGGGGATTCTTAACCCTCAAAGGAAGTACGGTACGCAGAGGAGGAGGTCCGATATGAAGAAGTAATTGGGTCGGTACGCCGAGGAGGAATCTACGGTACGCGAGAGGTAGATTTATGAAAGTGTTATGTGGAGGGGGAGCTCTAGTACATGGAAGCGAAGATAGTCCATGAACAGAGAATAGCTCACAGACATGAAGAGTTTTGTAGAGGAGGTTCACGAAATTAGTACACGGCAGCGGTACGCGATCATGAAGGCGGAAGAAGTCTGTGAACGAAGGGCGGTTCACGGTAGCGACAACGGTACAAAAAGAAGGTGTCTCGCATACCAAAATCGGTACTTAGTATGTGGGAGAGACAAGGTGGTTCACGATTTTCACAAGGAAGCTTGCGAAAGATTCAATTCAGTTTGCAAAAGTATTTTCCAGTACCTAACAGTATCTTGGAAGGTTGATTTCATTTGTGGGTGAAAAAGGAACATCAACAGAGCATCTACCTATAGTTGAGGATGTAGGAATTCATGGAAATGAAGGGACCTACATGTCCTTAAACTGTGTATGACCTACAAGTCGATAAACTTTGAGTGGATTCCTTTTCAAGTGTAGTGAGTGAAGGTATAGGAAGATGGTGACCCTTTCCACCAGCAGTGAGCCAAAGAAAGAGGTATAGGGAGTGACCCTTGGGAATGCAGTGAGAAGACCCTAAACTTTGTAAAGGAAGTGATCCTAGGCATAAAATATCTAGCCCAAACATTGTACTCAATTTTGGTAGTGAGCCTTAATGAATTTGGTACATCAGCACATTGCCATTGTATGCTCCTTGGACTTATCCCAATGAGGGTGAACCAAGTAAAAATCATTGTGTCCTATGCATGATTTCATATCTGTTCATATGTTTCTATCAGAGGAAAATAGAATTGAGTTCTTTCTAACAAAAAAAACAAGATCCAAAGGGTAGAAAGTTTTAATCTTCCATACCCTGATTCACCCCCCTCTCAGGGTATTCGACCTAGTGGACCTAACAGAGCCCTTAGAGTGATACTTGGGATTCATTTTGGATCACCATGGACAGACTCAAGGTGCCTCTTATTAATTTATAAAGATGTTAATTAAACTTAAGAGTAAGAATGTGTAAACGTGTAACTAAAATTCTTGTGATGCGTTCACCAAGAAAAATCACATCCTTGGGGATAGTCCTCCCTTATACACTTTATTTATAATAGCTCTTAACATATTTCTTACATGTGCAAGTTACCATTGTTTAGAGACATACTGATTCGGCTAAATCTGGTAGAGTTGTGTGGGTATCCCAAAAGTATCTTGGTTTGAGCTATTTATTTATTTTTAGCATTGAATATATTATTTATTGGCACACTACACATTTTATATGCATGTACTAGGTTGATCTATACGCTGTTGGTGGTGACCTACTGAGTATATCTCACACCTAAGGATGTAATTCTATCCTGGTGGCCCGAAAGCCTGAGTGGACCAACCCGTCAAAGCCCAAGCTGGGCTCTGCCCGTGCTCGGGCTAATGGTTCATCATGTTGGACTTGGGCCTATGCAAGCAGATCTATAGGCCGAACCAGACCGTGGGCCTATATGAAGCCCATCCTCTCTAAAAAATTATGGGGAAACTGCTAGTAGGGAGACTCTAACCCCCTACCACAAGTTTATGAGGCTGCACTTGGACTAATTGGTTAAAAATTTCCAAACTATATATATATATATATAAAAAGCTATTAATAATAATATATTTATAATTATATATCAAGATTTTAATAATATATATATAATTATATATCAACTATTTAATATATATATATATATATACACTAACTCATTATAATTGACAAAAAACACACACTAACCCAGTGATGTTCATGAACACCCCCCCAACCTCATTATTTTTCATAAGTATGTGGAAACATGAATATATTATATTATATATATGTACATATATAAATCTATTTAGAAAATAAATTAACCCACCCACTACTGCATACCCCTCATTATTTTTTTTACAACCAGCATATATAATAAATGTAACAAACCAACCCGGCTAACCACTAAGACGGTGGCTAGACCGTTGGGTCACATGAACTTAGGAACTTCTCCCCATATTCCAGAGGCTGCCCAATAGCAGCGAGGGTCTCGAGAGGTGATTGTGGGAAGACTATACCCTCTTATCAGAGTTTTATAGCGGTATAACATATTATAGGTAAAAGATAACAATAGAAGCCACAAATAAATATTTAATACCAGTATAAGACAATATAAATAACTGAAAAGCAGTGAAAGAAAATATTTAACAATTTAATAAAAGTTTCCAACACAAAATTATACAACATATGAATGCATGTTAGGGTGATGATACATACTAAAAGAAGTAAAAAATACATCATTTTTGACAACCCAGTACAATAATAAAGAAAAGACAAAAAAAATCCCCACGTTTGATCTCCTTGAGAATCCCGAGCTCCTGCTCGATCCTTTGCTCCTAACTCCCAGACACAAAGAATAGTATAACCAATCAGCCATCATCCGCAGTCCTGAGAACATCAAAAGTCTACTTGGGTACCCCATTGCAACAATATCCCGAGTAGGCTGTGGGATATAAATCTTAGTAGGATGGCACCACCGGTGTCTAACCCAACCCATACAATGAATTGTTAATTAAAAAGTGTGCAATATAAAATATTGTTGAGTGGTAGAAACTAAAACTAGAAACTTGGTCTGGGTTCCTAAATGGACACCCTTCCCATATCACCTGCTTTGGCCTATGCCGGAAATTTAAAATGAGTACCTGTAAGAAGCAGGATGTATATTTATATATAAAAAGTCTAGAAAACAGAAGGTGGACAAATAGGAAACATACCCCAAAGATCGTGATTTAACTTTGGGTCTAATATATTTATAAAAAAATAGTGTTATAAGACATTATAAAGGTATCACAATCTGCAAGGGAAACCAAACAACATCTTTATTATTATTATGTTCAAGTTGTAGAGTTGGAGTCCGATCCCGTCCCGAAGGTATTGCTACAGTACATCCTTAAAATTATCCAATACCACTGAGCCCATACAAATAAATCTTTCGAAAGACTGAGTATATCTTGAGGCATGCATTTACCATGATTATGTCACGATATCATATAGAAGGGGTCAAGTATCACCCGAGGTTTGGCATAGCCAGTTTTCCAATGAGTCATTCCTTGATAATCCCTTTGGGAACCAGTATCACTCATAATTATTTAGAAAGCCCAGGGAAACCCTCTTTTGGAAGATCCTAATATTTAATTTCCCCGGTGCATTGTGGTATAACCACCCAAGAATGGGAGTCCATCCATGAGTCCTTAATACAGAACTCATGTTCTCACACGGCCCGTATCAGGCGAACCATAGTAACCAAAGAACATTTCAAGGAAAACACAGATACACATATCACATGGAAATATTATACAGAAATTATGCTATCAAATAAGCATAGTAAACCACAAGTAATTTAAGATATCAAATAAAACAATTTAATAAATCAACACGACATAAATCATCTAGCAAAAAGTAATCATGTAACAATTACAAGACAATATTAGCACTTTGAAATTCTCAGTTCAACAAGATTAGAAAGCAAGTAAAACCACTAAAATAGTGTATCACAATTTGGCACCTTCAAGAGTGATAAAATGTAAAAAAATCATATTCCATCAACATGGCTCAAAAATAGGTTATTAATAACATAAAAAGTACTATCTAACATGTTTTTTCAAGTAGGGAATTCAATTCAAACCGTTATTTCATTTATAACTTGGAATTTAGGTTGGGCGTACCCAAAGGGGTGTTCAAGAGGCAAGGAAAACACCTCAAACAGGTTTCACCATAAGCAAAGGATACAACATGCACATTTGAAAAAACAAGACAATTAAATAAGAGATAACAAGGCATCTTCGGAAGTTTGTAGTGAGTTTCACAAAGACACGACATGACATAAGTGACGAATGGAAGAGGGTAGATTCCATACACTCATAGTTTTAATTACCTATTAAGCCACGTACTTAAGAGGTTTCTTGGCTCATCTATTATTTTACAAAGAAGCGAGGTAATTTATAAGTAACCATTAATGGAAGAGTATAGGCACACCATTTAACAATTTATATCTCAAACAATAAGAGACATCAATACAGCACAGAAAGCAAGCATAAAAGTATATATCTACATTTTTATTTTGAAGACAACTCACCTCCATTGAATGAGTTTTATTAGAAAATGTGACAATGCTTTATCAAACCATTCATTTAGTTATATTTAACATTTTTTCCAAAACTTTTTCAACACTAATCAAAAGCATGAAGCCAAGAAAACTAAAAAAAATCATAGGTGAGTTTTCGTAGACATCACACCTCCATTGGAGGGGTTTTATTATAAAACCGTTAATTTATCATCAAGAAATCATTTATAAAATTTAACACTTCTATCAATAATAACACTCAATTTACATTAAAAAGGTATGTAATCCAGACTTTACTATATTAAGTAAAATCTAAAAAAAGTATAGTAAGAAATTTATTAAAGTTAATAATTAATTCATTCTTTAAATTAAGGGAAATGGAATGGGATCCTACCTCAAGTGGAACTAATCCATCCACCCCAGCCCTTGACTCTTTCTAACTAAAAGATGATGCTCCCCCACTGGGCATATGAAACTACACACATACATAAAGAAACCTATCCCCTATGCACACACCCGCATGGCCCTGGGCCTGTGAAAGGGGATCCTTACAAACATGATTATATGTATATGCTCATCTCCACTCACTTGTGCATGAATATATACATATATATATATATATATATATATATGGGCATACCTAGCCTCATAGGTGCATAATCACTTCCATGGGTGACTACACACGTAATGGGGGAACCCACATACATATATTTACTTACCTATGTACACACAGGAGAGTCTCCCATGACTTGGTGACTCAAAAACCAATAGGCAGGGACCAAAGCTCTACAAGATAAACACCAGGAACTCTAAATCACCCAAATAACACCATATAACAAGGGTGAAACTAAACAACGAGTCAAAAACCTTACTTCAAATAGTAGATACAAACCAAATCGCCCCAAAACCTCACAACAAAGTTCAACACACTACAAGAAACACGCGAGAGACTCATATATACCAAAATCCCTAAAATTAGCAAGTGTGAAACAAATAAAAAGGTAAAACCCTTACCCTGAAACCAAATTGACAAACCAAAATCACCCAAACCGCCTCGCCATCGACGATGGTTGCTAGAACATGCATCAACACATCCAGGAAGCTCCTTTTCACAACCTAGAATTGAAAGGAAACTGAAATCAAAGACACCCCCAACCTTAGAGTGTTTAGACAAACCTAAATAGGGAAAAGGGGAGGCTGAAAATTGGCCAGGGAGGGTCACGACCTGGGGCGTCTGGCCGAGGGAGCTCGAAGGTGGGGGTGCACGCTGCATGGGGGGGGGGGGGGTTGGACCTTAGAGGGTTCCTCCATGGAGAGGGGGAGGTCGTGAAATCCAGGAGAAAGGGGTAGAGGCTCGCCACGAGGAAGAGGGAGAGACCCTATTTAGGTATTCTCCTAAGAAAAAAGAAAGCTAATTAAAAACAATTTATAAAAAAAAAAATAAAAAAAAAAATAATAAAAATAATAATATTATTTTCATTATTAAAATATTTATTTTTTATTTATATCATTCTTCTTTTAACTTAAATTAATTCATTTTATATTTAAAATATTAATTTAATTAATTTAACTTTTTTTAAAAAGAACACAAATTGTGGGGGGTTTCGACTCTCAGAAAAACGTTTCGATGCTCCGTTTTAAAAATAGCATGCCCGGCTAATGGGAAAAGTTAATTTCCTGCGATTTTTCATACGATTAAAAACACAAGAATGTTAGAACCATCCCACCTTAGAAATTATTTTCCCTGAGAAGCCTGAGGGAACAACGTAACCTTCATCCGATCCTCAAGGGTCATTAAGTCATGCACAGAAGGTTGCGCTGCATCTCTAAATGCCCAATGCACATTCAAGAATTGACTAGGAAAGCGGAACATAAGCCATTAAGATCTATGACAACACTCATTTTATAACTGAAACACCGAGATGGTTCTTATCCGAGACCTTATTTCTAGAGACATGACCATGTCACCGTCTCATTAAACTTCTGGCTAAAGTTACTTCCCACCTTATTCTTTAACGTTAGAAAGAGTAAAATTCCCAATCGACCATAAGTCCCATGTCGACCCAGGTTTTTATGAAAATCCCTGGTCGACACAAACTACACATCCATCCTAGGGAAACTAAAGTAGAAACTTAAACTATCCTTACTTGGGGGGGTTTAAACAAGGACACCACTATAAGTTCCATTCCCAAGCCTTTTACATTTATTCACATTTATCTTTTGTTTTAAAATTTACAAGGTTTTAAAGAGACATCAAGTACCAATTTTAAAACAAACACCTTGATTTAGCTAATTCCCCCAAGGGAAAATCATGTTACTACAAGAATATAACACTAAGCATCAAGCTATAACACAGAAGCATGGAATTGTAATCACAGAGACTTGCTAATAAGTACAAAATCAAGATACAAGGAAAACATGCTATTAAATAGGCAGCATGAAAACAGGCTAGCAAGCTGAATATATAACTGAAACATGGTATATGAACATGAATGAAAAATAAATACAAAACATGGAATACATTTAGGGAACTCAGTCATATCAATAAGAAAAATACAATGCAACTACATGGCATGGAACTATGCATGACATGTAAATTTTTATGTGCCTAATATGATGCATGTTATGTTTCATCATTGCCTTAACAGGCCAGGGGTAAAATAACATAAACATCATAAATCCATAAGTAGAGGAAATTACACCAATCAATCAAGGTGAAATCATATCAACTGTAATATTGAAAATCATGAACATCAATTCCCAGCCCTGGTCACTTGGTCATTTCTTGTACGTGGGGTGATCAGTCCAAAGCACAACTATTAACCAAGCACCAACACATTCCTAGTATCCTATCTACGAACCCAAAATAGTAAGACAAAGGAAAAGAACCTCCCTATGATACCACTTTGTAACATACCGACCTGGCTCACCTCTATGATGGTGGCCAGACCGGTGGGTCACATGACCTCAGACGCATCTCCCTGTATGCTAGAGGCTGCTGACTAGCAGTGAGGGACTCGAGAGGTGATAGTGGAGAGACTATACCATATTATTATAATCGCACAATAGTATAATATAGTATAGGTAAAAGAAAATAGAGAAAGCAATAAATAAATATTTTATAACAACAGAAGAAAATATAAATAACTGATAAGCAATGAAAGACAATATTTAACTATTTATTAAAATTAGCCTATGCCAAATTATACAACAGATGAATTCATGACATGGTGATGATACATACTGAAAGCATTAAACATTACAAAATTCTTTACAATCCAGTACAATAATAAAGAAAAGACAGCAAAGCCCCATGGTTGATCTGCTTGAGCATCCATAGCTCCATCTCAGTCCTTTGCTTCAAACTACCAGACACAAAAAACACAGCATAAGCAATCAATCATCTCACGCAGTCCTGCAAACAAGAAATGTCTACATGGGTAACCTAGTGCAATGGAGGCCCGAGTAGGGTGTGAGATATAAATCTCAGTAGGCCAGCACCACCGGTGTCTAACCCAATCCAGACAATGAATTGTAAATTAAAAAGTGTGCAATATAAAATAATGGCGAGTGATAGCAACTAAAACTAGCAACTTGGTTTGGGTTACTAAATGGAAACCCTTCCCATATCACCTACTTCGGCCTAAACCAGAAAAATGAAATGAAAACCTATAAGAGGAAGAATGTATATTTATATATAAAAGTCTAGAAAATAGAAGGTAAACAAAAAGAAAACATACCCCAAAGCCCGTGTTGTACGCAACTTGGAGTTTTAACACACCACGATCAATCAAACTAGCAGTTATGAATAGTAATACCCACTTTTTGAAATTTTATAAATTTTATTTTTCAAAATGGACTTCATTTTTGATTCAAAATATCAAAATTATATTAGGGTGAATTTTTAGTATTTTTATGAAAACTTTCAATTTTTGATGAATAGTGAAAAACACTGCATTATTGTTTAAAACCGACTTTTTATTTAAATAATTAGTTATTTTATTTAAATTTATTTCAGGTCAAAATATATAAATAATACCTATAAAATTTTCAATGTAATTCATTGGAGTCATTTTATAATTAGTTTAGATATATAAAATTTTATTGAACATTTTACCGTCTTTTACCCATCTTCTAGGAGGATTTGAAAATTTGCATAAAACACAATTTTACCGCTTTTGTGAGTTGAATTTTAAAAATCTGAGAGACACGGTTGACATTAGTAAGTAAAATGTGGTTCAATAAGATGAAAATAATTTTTGGGGAATAGTAACGTTTGACTTTTATTTACCACAGTTAAAAGTAAATAGGGTAATTATGGGTAAAAATGATATTATAATTAGCCTAAAACATGTACTAGTTCTATTGGATAAGTTTAATTCGACCAAAAAAAACATTAGGAATAAAATATGATCCTTTTTTGTCCACTTGGATTAGATTATGACATTTATTATTATTTTATTTAAAGAAGAGTTAAAAGTGTCAAATTCAATGTTTAATAACTAAACCATTTTTAATATAGGGTTAAAAACAATATAAATTCAACTATAAATATTAATTATAAATATAGAAATATTTCAAACATAATTTTACTTTATTTATAATTTTTATACATTAAATAATTTAATTTATTTATGACACAATGATGATGCAGTAATTACCTTATTAATGAAATATTAAAATAATTGATGTTATAAATATCCAAATAAATGTAAATTGAGACTTATGATGAATTAAAATAATTTTATAAGTTAATATTACATTCTATGGTTGATTAAATTAATTTTATTCAAAGTGATAATGTTTCTATGGCTTTCAAAAAAATCAAATACTAAATAGTGTCAAAATTGACATAATTGAGTTTTTAAAACAAATACTATATTATTAATTGTTATAATATTCTTAAAAATCTATGGTTCAGAAAAAGGACATGGATAAGGTTATATATATTAATAGTGAACCACTTGGGGTCTTCTTTCCTTGTTATAGTATGTTTATTAACCATATAATATAAAAATACAAAGAAACATGGTAAATGTCAAACTATTTAACTAATAGTTAAATCTATAAGATAAGGTTAATATGGGGACCTAAACCTGTCTAAAACCTATTGGATGAGAGTTTTTCGACCCATACCCACCATATCCACGAAATAAATCATTTTGGAGCCATTAGAAACCGAAAATTATTTTATTATAAAATAATATTTCACGTTTTTCCTAAAGTGACCCTCACCTCTCTTATAAAAGGGTACTTAACCTTCTCTAAATTTCACTCCTCCAAAGCCATTTGGCTTGGAAAACCCCTACCCAAATATCTTCCCAACTTCCCTCAATTAAACCTAGAGGCCTTAATTTGATCAAAAAACTAACCTAAGGATCCCTTTTGATCAACTCAAAAGGAAACACCCGAAGAAGAGGTAATAAGTCCACCACCCTCTTTCAAGTTCTTTTTTTCTTCCACTTCCTCTTTATTTGTTGTTACCATACCAAAATAATAACACTATTAACTTATACATAATGTGATGTTATTATAAATATGGTACCACCATATTTGTTATTCTATCCATCCTATAAATGACAAAGTCCCCATACGTGCGTACGTACGACTTACCGTCTCCACGTTGTGGTGTAGTTTTTTATTCAGACACTTCATTATTTGGATGGGTATAATAATTAGTATAACTCATGTAAATAATAAATATAACATGTTAATGATTTTTTATATATGATATACCATCCAATTATATACGATTTCACCATCAAAAGAATGATATTGTCGCTAATGCGTATGTACGACTTACCGTCTCCATGACGTGATGAGATGTCATTCCCCATCGTAACCATTAAAGACTAATTTTAATTAGATGATTAAAAATAATGTTTGAAGACTTGATATAATTCTGTATATAAATAAGATACATCCTATCCATAGCAAACATGTCTTACGTAACAAATCATATAAAGGAAAATGAATCAGTTAACACCTGAAACAATGATACTACTAAAATATCATCAACAAAGCTATATTAGAAAATAATATATGATATCATATTAATGTATATGGTTTTTGTATAATTTAATAACAATTATTTCACCATTATACAGGAGGTTAACCTACCCTCGACCATGGAAAAGTACATGGTAAGAGTTAATTTCATAATCTCTTTATTATCCTAGCTTGTTTTTACGTAAGTATCTAATGTGACTTCTTTATCACCGACATCCATGTTTATTAAAAATGTATTTCAAAACATTTTTACTATTTTCTATAATATGGGTTAAATTCATTTATACCCTTGTTTTACTTTTTTATAAATTTTTTTGAAATTAATCTTTCTTTCGTTTTCCAAACAAGGTACTTTTTGACCTTTTCGACGAATTAAGGTAAGAATGTTTCTTTAAATTATATGGTGGGTGAGGATATTATCTGCCATTATAACACCTTATAAGATTTACTTACAAGATTATAAGAGTATTTTTAAGATAAATGCTGTCTTTTATAATTATGTGACTTTTAAATTATTTCAAAATAGAAAGATATATTTCTCTCAAATAGTTTTGATCTCATCTATGTCAACATCCTTTGATGGATTTTACAATTATTTGAAGTTGATTTACTATGATAAAAATCTTCCATATTGTATTGAAGTTTTTTTGATATGTTTGACTGTGGATGTGTTATTTTTATACCATTCATAGTCTATGGTTAATGTATTAACATTTCGTATGCTAGTTTTAATACGAATGCTTATGTTATGTTTAAACCTTTTCATATGAGGAATGCATTGGATAGTGTAAGTGATGGGTGGAGCCCTCTATAGATCCTCGATGCATCAGTATGTCTCATGATACAAACTAGTGTCTTGGCACAAGGCCTTGAAAAAATCTGATTTGTAGTCTTGGCATGAGGCCTTGACTAGGTGGTTATGATGTCTGACATTATGCATTTCATCATTATGAAAGTGGCTATTGATATTGCATGTGATTATTCGACTAGTAAAATATCCATGTGAATAAGTAAATGGAATTATTTAATTTATATTGGATATATAATGTAGAGGTTTATATTTAAAAGGATTATGTTTTAGTCTTATACATTGCCTTAAATGTTTATGCTTATTTATGAAAGTTTCTGCTATATTGTTTTCCTTACTGAGTATCTAATCTCACCCCTTTATATGTTTTATTTTTCCCAGGATACAAAGAAGTATATTATGACTGACCTATAGGGATAGTCTAAGGGATATGAATGTGGTCAATGAAGACAATGTTGAGGTTTTTTTTCATTTTATAATGTAATGTAAAACTTATGAATGTATCTTGTACTTCCAAGGCTACTAAACTGATCGATATTTTGGGATTTGATCCCTTTTGATCATGCTAATGTTATTTAATAATGCACTGAATTTAGGTAACCAGGGTCTAGGCGTTACAGTTGGTATCATAGGAAGTTTATTACAAAACTTGGAAACTAGATTTAGATAAACTCTGATTTGAGCACATTACCCTAAGATAGACTTTGAAGATTAGTATAGAAGAACTTAGTAGAATTTTGGTAATGTAGAGATTTTTTGAGTTTTACAAGCAATAAATCCCTATTTGGAAATGAGAAGGTAGAGGTGGCTCTATAAAAAATGTACCTAGGAGTGAGAACTCCGACAAGAAGTTTCAGGCTTGACCCGGGGTATCCTGGTACACGACAACAGGCCTTGCTGCACTCTTGGTTACGACACTCCCGAGGGATATGCTTAGGATAATTCACATTTTCTTTACAAACCATTATGAAGGATTTATGGATATATACCTCCGCAAATGAAACATTTTTATCATTATGGATTATATCCATAAACTTTTCAATTTATGTTATGTGTTTTACAAGTTTGAAATTATGTATTGAGACTCATAAACTAATCTAGTGTATGCCATTTTTTTAGAAATGGTGCCTAGTGTAAGGAATAGAAAATTTATCAACGCAGATAATCCATGTAGAGATTTCCCTCTTACTCAAGATAATTACAGTGGAGCTGGTGATGCAACTAGTGCTGATCAACTTATCACCATACCGGGACAACTCACTCAAGTTATGAATAATAACCTTACCCGTATGGAGCACCCTGCTCCACATCATGGAAGGTCAATGTTAGACCGCTTTAGGAGGTTTCAACCACCAACATTCAATGTGAGTACAAATCCATTAGTAGTTGAGAAATGGATAAGTTTCTTAGAGTAAATATTTTAATGCTTTGGGGGGCAGTGAAAGGAAAAAAGTTGTCATGGCAGCTTATCGCCTCATGGGAGATGCATATCATTGGTGGTCATTAATCCAAAACACAAAGGAAGATGAAGAAGTATCAACAATGGAATGGAGTATGTTTAAAGATATTTTCTTAGAAAAATAATTTCCTCATGACCATCAAGCGGATATGGAAAGACAATTTCCGAGTCTGAGGAAAAAAGAGGATGAGAATGTCGCAAAGTATGAATCTAACTTTAAAAGGTTAGCAAGGCATGCAACATATTATATACATAACCCAAGGAGTAATATTGATCGATTCTTTGATGGGTAAAAACCATTTCTACATCGAGCATTAGTCTCAAAATCATTCTCATCGTATGAAGAAATTGTCTCATGTGCTATAAAGATAGAAAAGGAATTCTCTAAGTCTTACGACTTTAAACCAATGTAAGAGAAGAAGATATCTATTGAACACTTTGGAAATGGAAATAAGGGGAATAAGGGGAATAGTTGAATATCCATCCTACAGTAAATGTGGAAAGAAACACATTGGTACTTGCTTGAAGGGAATGAAAGTTTGTTACAAGTGTGGTGAAAAAGGCCACCAAGCTCGTGATTGTAAGGGAAAGAAAGAGTTGGTCAATGTTGAATGCTACAATTGTAATGAAATGGGGAATTATGCAAATAAATGTTCTAAGAATCAGGGAAAATTACCTCAAAAAGGCCAAGGGATTAAGGCCAAGCTTATGCGATCACTACTACTGAGGTTGAAGCTCCAAAATACGTGGTGGTAGGTAATTTAATGGGTTCCTCAAGTTTATCCAATGCTTTATCTGATTCTGGATAATCGCATTGTTTTATATCTTCCTAGTTTTCTACGAAAATTAGATATTTCCAATTTGATTTAACAAGGGATTTGTCAGTCAAAACTCCTAAGGGAAGTATCATTGCAAAAAATATTTGTGAATCAGTTCCCATTAAATCATATAAACATTATTTATATGCTGATCTAATCATCATACCCATGATTGAATTTGATATAATCCTCAGTATGATTTTTTTTTCAGACCATGATGTGAAAATTTATTGTAAGAAGAAGGAGGATAAAATTTTTTATGATGATAATGAGTATCTTATATTTAGAGAAGAAACATCACCATCTGATTCTTATCTGGATCCACCTGCAGTAGCTCTATTGAATTCAATTATTAGGGAGGAAGAGAATGAAATAACTGTGGGTGAGTAATGGAATTTTCAAATAGAAGATGTACCTATTGTACAAGAATATGTTGATGTGTTTCTAGAGTATTTAACTAGACATCCTCCAGAACAAGAAATTGAGTTTTCCATTGATTTAATTCTCGATTCAAGTCCCATATCGAAGACCCCTTATAGAATGTGCACAGTGGAATTAGTGGAACTATAGAAATAACTAGAGTAATTGAGTAATAAGGGATTTATTCTCCCTAGTGTTTCTCTATGGGGATCCCCTATTCTTTTTATTAAGAATAAAGGTGGATCTACAGGGTTGCGCATTGAATACATGGAGATCAATGCTATAAAAATAAAGAAAAAGTATCCCCTACCTCACATTGATGATTTATTTGATCAACATCATGGAGCTCAATATTTTTCAAAGATTGATCTTCGATATGGATATCATCAGTTTTTCATGAAGAAGGAAGACATTCCAAATATAGTATTTCGAACTAGGTATGGGCATTACGAGTTTATAGTAATGCCTTTTGGACTGACTAATGCACCCTTTGTTTTGATGGATCTAATTAACAGAGTTTTCAAGGAATATCATGATGACTTTGTAATGATATTTATTGATGATATCTTGGTATACTCCAAAATCTACGAAGATTATAAAAACCACTTGCGCAATATTCTAAAGGCTCTTAGAAGAAATAAATTATATGGGCTGTTTAGAAAGTGTGAATTATGGCTTCAGGAGATTTATTTTCTTGGCCATATTGTCTCTAAGGATGGAATCCATATTGATACTTATAAGATAATAGTAATACAAGAATGACCATCATCGATTAGTATAACTTAGGTACACAGTTTTATTGGATTAGCAAGTTATTATTGGCACATCGTCCAGAATGTTTCCTGATTGTAAAACCCATTAACCAAGATCACACGTAAAGGGGTTAAATTTTTTTGGACAAAAGAGTGTGATTAATGTTTCTAAGAACTGAAGATAAGATTATTCAATGCTTCTATATTGACTCTATAATCTAGGAATGATTGGTCTGTTATTTATAGTGATGCTTGAAATAAAGGACTTGGTTGTATTCCTATGAAAAATGATAGAGTTATTGCTTATGCATCACTACATCTAATCATCATGAACAAAACTATACCACTCATGATCTTGAGTTATCAGCTGTAATCTTTACTTTGAAGATATGGAGACACTATCTATATGGTGAAAAATTTGAGATATATAATGATCAAAAGAGTTTGAAGTATATTTTCTCATAGAAAGAACTCAACATGAGGCAAAGACGATTGCTTGAACTACTCAAAGATTATGATTTTACTATACACTACCACTCGAGGAAGGAAAATAAGGTGGCAGATGCTTTGAGCAGAAAGGATCATGGAGTTTTGAAAAAAATCAGAGTTGAAAGGGATCCTATGTTCATGGATGTAGAAAAGATAGATATGGGAATAACCATGGAAGGTGAAACATCAATACTTTTTCAAATGGTTTCTAAACCATATGTACTAGAAAAGATAAAGAGTTATCAGACTGATGATGAGGTTTTTCAAAAGAATATTAATGCTATGAATGATGGGAGATAGAGTGACTTTGTATATGAGGATGGAATTTTGAATTTTGGGAAGAGACGTTGTTTTCCCAATATACCTGATCTAAAAAGGGAATTGTTGGATGATTCTCATAGATCCAATTTCCCTATACACCTTAGGAGCACCAATATGTATAGAGATTTGAAGGAACATTTTTGGTGGGACAATATAAAGAGGGAGATTACTGATTATGTGTCAAGATGTATGGTTTTTCAACAAGTGAAAGCTGGAAGGCAACATCCTATAATATTCATGCAACCTATTCCCATTCCTGAGTGGAAATGGGATGATATTATGATGGACTTTGTCATGGGGCTACCAAAGAATCCTAGAAGAAATGATGCAATATGGGTCATTGTTGAACATCTTACCAAATCAGCTCATTTTTTTGCTATAAGAGAAGATTTACCTCTTGAACGTATGGCAAGAATATATATTAATGATGTTTTAAGACATCATGGAGTACCCCTATCAAATTTTTATGATTGTGATCCCTGTTTTACATCAAGATTCTAGAAAAGTATTCAGAAAGCCTTGGATACTAAACTTCATTGGAGCACTGCCTACCACCCTCAATTTGATGGACAATCAGAATGAACTATTCAAACATTAGAAGACATATTGAGATCTTTCTCACTTGACTTTCAAGGTATGTGGGATCAATATTTACCTCTGTTGTAATTTTCCTATAATAATAGTTTCCATTCAAGTATTTAGATGGCACCATATGAAGAGTTATATGGAAAGATTTTTCACACACCAACTTGTTGGGATGATGTTGCTGAAACAAAACTCGTTGGCCCAGAACTTGTTGAGGAAACAATGTAAAAGGTTAAAATTATCCAAACCCACATCAAAGCATCCCAAAGTAGACAAAATAGCTATGCTGATAACAGAAGGAAGGATTTGGAATTTCAAGTAGGAGATCATGTTTTTTCTTGAAAGTATCTCCATGGAAGGGTGTTATACATTTCGGTAAGAAGGGTAAATTGAGTCCCAAGTACATCAGACCTTTCTAAATTCTAGAATGAATTGGAGTTATAGCTTATCGTTTGGAAATGCCTCCAAGTCTCTCCAAAGTTCATGATGTGTTCCACGTATCACTATTGAGAAAACACATGCCTGACCCAATGCATGTACTCAACTATGATGAAATAGAGCTAGAACCCGACTTGTCTTATTGCGAACATCCTATCATAATTCTTGATACCAGAGAACAAGTGCTGAGAAACTAGATGACTCATCTAGTAAAAGTTCTATGGAGAAACCATAAGATGGAAGAGGCAACGTGAAAACCCGATGAACTTATGATGAAGAACCATTCGAATATTTTTTATGCAGTAATATCCTAGAAATTTCAAGGACAAAATTATTTTAAGGAGGGAGAATGTAACACCCCATGCTTCCACAGTACGTTTCCCTTTGAATAATGCAGTAGCTTGAATTGTACACAACTTGGAGTTTTTACACACCGCGACCAATCAAACTAGCCATTATGAATAGTAATACCCCATTTTTGAAATTATATATACTTTTTTTTTCAAATTGGACTTCATTTTTGTATTAGGAATATCAATATCATCTTAGGGTGAATTTTTTGTATTTTTATGAAAACATTCAATTTTTGAGGAATAGTGAAAAACACTACGTTATTGTTTAAAACCGACTTTTTATTTAAATAATTAGTTATTTTATTTTAATTTATTTTAGGTCAAAATATATACATAGTACCTATACATGTTCAATGTAATTCATTTGAGTCATTTTATAATAAGTTTAGATGTATAAAATTTTATTGAACTTTTTACCGTCTTTTACCCACCTTCTAGGAGCATTTTAAAATTTGCATAAAACTTAATTTCACCGCTTCTGTGAGTTGAATTTCAAAAATCTAAGAGTCATAGTTGACATAAGTAAGTAAAATTTGGTTCAATAAGATGGAAATAATTTTTGGGGAATAATAACTTTTGACATTTATTTACCACGGTTAAAAGTAAATAGGATAATTAAGGTTAAAAATGATATTATAATTACCCTAACACATGTCCTAATTCTATTGGATAAGTGTAATTAGACCAAAAAAAACCTTATGAATAAAATATGATACTCTTTGTTCCACTTGGAATAGATTAGGACATTTATTATCATTTTATTTAAAGAAGAGTTAAAAGTGTTAAATTCAACGTTTAATAACTAAACCATTTTTAATATAGGGTTAAACACAATATAAATTCTACTATAAATATTCATTAGAAATATAAAAATATTTCCTAGATAATCTTATTTTATTTATAATTTTTAGACATTAAATAAGTTAATTTATTTATGACACAATGATGATGCAGTAATTACCTTATTAATGAAATATTAAAATAATTGATATTATAAATATACAAATAAATGTAAATTGAGTCTTCTGATGAATTAAAATAATTTTATAGGTTAATATGATATGTTAGAGTTGATTAAATAAATTTTATTCGAAGTGATAAAGTATTTATGGCTTTCAAAAAAATCAAATACTAAATAGTGTCAAAATTGACTTAATTGAGTTTTTAAAACAAATACTATATTATTAATTGATATAATATTCCTAAAAATTAATTCTTTAGACAAAGGACTTATATAAGGTTATATATATATATAATTAACCACTTGGGGTACTCTTGGATTGTTATAGTATGTTTATTAACCATATAATATAAAAATTCAAAGAGACATTGTAAATGTCAAACTATTTAACTAAGAGTTAAATCTAAAAGATAAGGTTAATATGGTGACTTAAACATTTATAAAACCTATTGGTTGAGAGTTTTTCGACCCATGACCAAACTATCATATAAATAAATCATTTTGGATCCATTAGAAACCGAAAATTATTTTATTATAAAATAATATTTCAAGAATTTCCTAAAGTGACCCTCACCTCTCTTATAAAAGGGTAATTCCCCTTCTCTTAATTTCATACCTCTAAATCCATTTGTCTCGCCCAAATACTGCCCAAATATCTTTCCAAATTCCCTCAAATTAACCTATATGTCTTAATTTTATAAAAAATACAACCTAAGGATCCCTTTTGATCAACTCTAAAGGAAATGCCTGAAGAAGAGGTAATAATTTCACCACACTCTTTCAAGTTATTTTCTTCTTACACTTCCTCTTTATTTGTTATTTCCATATCAAAAATAATAACTAAATTAACTTCTATATACTATGATTTTATTATAAATATGGTACAACCATATTCGTTACTCTATCCATCCTATAAATGACAAAGTCACCATACGTGCATACGTATGACTTACCGTCTCCACGTCGTGGTGTAGTTTGTTATTCAAACACTTCATTATTTGGATGGCTATAATAATGAGTATAACTAATGTAAATAATAAATATAACATGTTAATGATTAGGTATATATGATATAACATCCAATTATATATGATTTTACCGTCAAAAGAATGATATTGTCGCTCGTTCGTACATACGACTTACCATTTCCACAACGCGATGAGATGTCATTCCCCATCATAACCATTCAAGACTAATTTTCATTTGATGATTAAAAATAATGTTTAAAGACATGATATAATTATGGATATGAATAAGATACATTCTATCCATAACAAAAATGACTTATGTAACAAAGAATATAAAGGAAAACGAATTAGTTAACACCTGAAAAGATTATACTACTGAAATATCATTAACAAAGCAATATTAAAAGATAATATATGATATAATATTAATATATATGGTTATTGTATAATTTAATATAAATTATTTCACCATTATACAAAAGGTTAACCTACCATTGACCATGGAAAAGTACAAGGTAAGGGTTAATTTCAAAATCTCTTTGTTATCTGAGGTTGTTTTTATATAAGTTTATACTGGGACTTCTTTATCATCCACATCCGTGTTTCTTAAAAATGTATTTCAAAACATTTTTAATATTTTCTATAATATGGGTTAAATTAAATTATACCCTTGTTTGAATTTTTATAAAATGTTTTGAAAGGAATCTTTCTGTCATTTTTCAAACAAGGTACTTTATGACCTTTTCGACGAATTAAGGTAGGAATGTTTTTTTATCTTATAAGGTGGGTGTGGCTATTATCCACTGCTATAACAACTTAGAAGATTCCTTTACAAAATTATATGAATATTTTAAAGATAAATGTTTTCTTTTATAATTATTTAACTTTTAAATTATTTCAAAATAGAAATATGTATTTCTCTCAAATAGTTTTGATTTCATCTATGTCAAAATCCATTGATAGATTTTACAGTTGTTTGAAGTTGATTTACTATGATTCAAATCTTCCATATTGTATTCAAGGTTTTGTGATTTGTTTGACTGTGGATGTGTTATTTTTATACCATTCATAGTTTATGGTTAAATTATTAACATTTCGTATGCTAGTCTTAATACAAATGGTTATGTTATGTTTAATCCTTTTCATATGAGGATTGCATTGGACTTAGTGACGGTTGGAGCCCGCTATAACTCTTCGATGCATTGGTAGGTATCATGAGAAAAACTTGTGTATTTACACATGGACTTGAAAAAATCTTATTTGTAGTCTTGGCATGAGGCCTTGACTATGTGGTTATGATGTCCGACATTATGAAATCCATCATTATGAAAGTGACTATTGATATTGCATGTGATTATTCGACTAGTAGAATATCCATGTGAATAAGTAAATGGAATTATTTGATTTATACTAACCATATTATGCAGAAGTTTATGTTTAAAAGGCTTATGTTTTAGTCTTATTTATTGCTTTAAATGTTTATGCTTATTTATGGAAGCTTCTGCTATATTGTTATCCTTACTGAGCATCTGAGCTCACCCATTTCTATGTTTTTTTCCAGGATGCGAAGAAATATATTATGACTGACCTGTAGGGATAGTCTAAGGGATATGAATGTGGTCAATGGAGACAATGTTGATGTTTTTTTTCATTTTATAATGTAATGTAAAACTTATGAATGTATCTAATAATTCCAAGACTACTAAACTGATCGGTATTTCAGGATTTGATCCCTTGTGATCATGCCAATGTAATTTAATAATGCACCGACTTTGGGTAACTGAGGCCGGAGCCTTACAATAATAATAATAATAATAATAATAATAATAATAATAATAATAATAATAATAAAATGATATTATTATCATCACTAAAATATTTATTTATTATTTCCTTCATTTTTCATTTAAATTCAATTAATTCATTTTAATTTTAAAATTTAAAGTTAGTTAATTTAACTTCTTTTAAAAAGAACACACATTGAGGGGGTTCCGACTCTTGAAAAAATGTTTCGACGCTCCGTTTTAAAAATGGCCTGCCCAGCTAATGAGAAAAGTTAATTTCCTTCACTTTTTCATCCATTTCAAAATGTGAAATGTTACAATATATATATATATATATATGCACATATATATATTCATGTATATAAATCTATTTAGAAAAAAATTAACACACCCACCCACTACTTCACACCCTCCAACCTCTCGTTAATTTTTTTACAACATGAACATATTATTATGAATGTTATTTATTATGATGATTTATATTTATTTAAACATAAAAATCACCAGAGATCTTGTTTTTTAATCAAACTTTTTCAAATAAATTATTTGAACTTTAATTATTTTCTAAATTGGTCTATATTTTAGTTTTTCTATTAAATTTAAGAAAATATTACAATTATAATATGCATGTTAGGTTGAGGTTGAGGGTTCTTAAAAAATGCATTATTTGATCAATTTAAAACATTTCAAATGATTGACAATTAAATAAAAAACGTTTCAACTGTAAAATTTAACTATCGATAAAAAATAAAAATAAAATAAACATTTAGAAAAAGGTTAAACGTTTAAAAAAAATTAAAAAAAGAAGTTTAGAAAAATCAGTTTTAAAAAAGACGTTTTAAAAAATATTTTTTTAAAAAAATTTAATTTTTTATTATAAAATTATTAAAAAATGTTTAGAAAAAGATGTTTTAAAAAATAGGTTTTAAAAAATTTGTTATAAAAAATACTTTTTAAAAATAGGATTAAAAATAATTTTAGAAAATATTTTATGTTTTTTTTATAAAAAAGTAGAAAAATTATTAAGATAAATGTTTTAAAATACATGTATAATTTTTTTTAAAAATAAATGTTAATTTTTTTAAAGAATAAAGAATTAAAAAAATTTTAAAAATAAATGTTTAAAAAAAATTTATTTTAAAATAAATGTTTAAACAAATGTTTTAAATAAACATTAACAAAACATAAAAAATGTTTTAATTTGTTATATATTTTATTTAAAAAATAATAAAAGCTCGCAAGGTCCTAACCATGGCCCATCCCATCTCGACGGTTTGGGCCATCCCAAGGCTGGGCTCGAGCCACCTCATGGGGTTGTTCGGGCCAGCCAAGGCTGACCCAAATAGTGGTTTGCCGCCTGATTTTATAGAGGGCAGGCCTGACCAAAATTACAACCTTACAACTTTCTTGGGATGCCTTTGGTACCCCAGTAGACTTCATGATTGAATGTATAGATAAAGAGAAGCACCTAGCTTCTGATGCCTGATTCTGAGTTCTTGGATGGAGTATGGGTATAGAGGACTAAGCTTATGCTTGTGATGCTAGTCATAGTATATTATGGATAGTTTTGATATTTTTGTTAGCATGTTGTATATGCATGTATCCCCTATATCCCGTGTACCCTTTATATAATTATATGATCATCATCATCATCATCTTTGGTATCTATTATTGATTCAGCTTCTGTTTTTTATATTTTATTGATGATTTACTTTTCTATTGTCTGTCTATTGTTACTGATTTTGTTGTTTATTATTTATTTATATACCATTGTGCTTCACTCTAATATATGTGGGCATATTACCCCTATGACACACCCTAACCCCTTTCTACTAGTCAGAAGCCTCTGACATTTGGGGAGACACGCTTGAGGTCATGTGGTCTACCATCTTAGGGCACCGCTAAGTGGCTTCTATGGAGGGATGCCGCAAAGTGGTATAAGAGAACCTTTTCCTTTTGTATTACTTTTGGGGTATTATAAAGATACTAAGAGTATTGGGATTTGGTAATGAGCCTGTGTCTAGGAGTTCCTAACCCACAGACAAGAGAAACCCAAATTACCTGTGATGGGTTAATGCTATTATTGGTTGCACTTGTTATAGTTTTATAGATTTCACCATTGGGTGATGCACTTGTTTTGTGCCATTATTATTATTGATATTTATAATATGGTATTTATTCTACCCTAGACCCATGATATGAGGGTGTATCAGTTCATGCATCATACTCGGCACCTTAGGACTTGAATATCTTGAATTATTCCATTCCATATCTATATTTCGGCATGCATTGCATGTGTTTATTTTGGTTGCTGAGTGTGAATTTATTTCTATATATTATCTATTATAATATTTCTTACAATAAGATAATAATTGAGTTAATTAAATTTCCTACATCACTATACATGACATGTTACATCCTGATACCAGACGTACAAGCCAGATCGTAGTTATTTGATGTTCCAATTCCAGTTTATGAAGAGTATGGTCCTTCATAAATTTATAATTGGTGATGAAATTAATAGGATTGCAATATCTATACTTAGGTAAATAAGAATGAACATAAATAAATTAAGTTTTTAGAATGAAAAGGTTACCACTATATGAGGATTCCAAATGAAATTTAAATTGTTTTTTCTATATACCTTGCATTTGAAACTCCATATAACAGAACCGAGATTATGTTATATGAGACCTTGAACCTGACCCAACCATAGTAGTGGGCAGTATGCTGTGTCACCTGTGATCCTTCAGTGACTCTTTTATCACCTAGACATGGATTTAGGATCATGCAGAGAAGTGTGACTCATAATGGGAAGGCTTTGTGACCCTCCTTTCCTATCTTTTCTTTTATTATCCATCATAAATATAATCTGAGGAGTGTTCTTGAAAATTGTAGAGTTATACCAGTGTGATGACTTCATGTCATATGCCAAGAAGGTGGTGATGATCATGCTCTAGAGTCAGTGGGCCCTGATCCATCTGTATTACCTCATGAAGTTCCACCTGAGGAATATCCTATTAATCTTCCACTAGGAGATGATTCTTAGTTTCAAGATAGCTTCTTCCGTTTCATGCTGTTTTTATATGGTTCTTCCTGACCTACCCGTACTATGGAAGAGATGACCCAGGAATTCTAGCAACAACATCCCCCTACCTTTTTAGGGGATGGAGGTCCTCAGGCTATTGAGTCCTAGATGGAGTCCATGTTGTCTATCTTCGAGTATATAGAGACACCTCTAGAGAGGAGGGTCAAGCTCACCACCTATATGCTTTGAGACTCCACCAAGAATTGGTGGGATTTCCTCACTTAGGTTGGTCGACATTAGAGTATGGTCTTGGTGGACTTCCAGACAACCTTTTTCAACTACTTCTTTCTACATATGTTGAGGAAAGACCACACACAAGAGTTTCTACACCTGTAGTATGGTGACATGTGGGTGATGGTGCATTCATCTTATTTCGTCGAAATTCTATGTTTTTCATTGACTCTGACCAGGGATGACCTGACCATTGTGAGATGATTTGAGGATGGGATTTCTATGCCATATGATTATATGTGAATGCATTCTATTTAAACACCATTTTTGAGATAGTGACCCAGGCCCTCATCCTTGAGTGGAACCTTAGGTAGTATGACAATGTGATTTAGGGTGGTTTAGCTTCCAGGTAGGGATCTAGTTTATCGAGTGGTAGGAAGTGTCATTTAGAGGGTGTGTGTAGGGGTAGTACTAGCTATATGGAATAAATCGATAGCTATGTGGTGTGTCACTTGTATGGTAGTTTTGGGTTTAAAAATCCCCAGTGCATGAGTAACCTGATTGAGTACCGATCTTGTAGCCATATGGGTCACCTTTAGCATTTATACCGATATTTTTCTCCAATATCCAGTGAGAGGGGATCTATTCCAACACCGATCTCAGGTATAAGATCATTGATTGCATTTCAGGATGGGGGTTGGTCTACTACCGTCTGATCGGGGCGAGGAGTTGGTTGTAGCCAAGTTAGTGAGATGTATAAGGTTCAACACTAGAAGACCGGACCTTCCCAAGTTAGTTAAGTTGCATCTCAGGGCCATAGATTAGGCCATATCTATGTAGTACAACATATGCATGAGGATTGGAGGATGGGGACTTCTACTATATGAGGTAATATTCTAGTTAACTATACTTTAGTTTCTGCCCTTTTTAATACATGTACATTTCGCTCCTTTATATCTGTTGTAATTAAGGGAAGTTTGCACCTAGGGATAGAGTAATTAAGTGGCATCATGAATCTTGAAACACCATCAGGGGTCCAATCATAGGGTATACACTAGTGCAAGGAGTTCCCCCTTAATATAGGTGGGTACCATTTCTTACGAAATCTCCTCATTCTCGAAATGATTAGATTCAACTTTATTCTTGGTATTTACTGGCTAGTACCTTATCATTCCCATGTTGTTTGAAATCATCATAGGGTTTCATTTACATCACCTAATGGAATCACATATATTCATAAGGGATAATGGAATATCCAGGAATGATGAAATGGACCTGAGCATCATGGGCTAGGCAAGGTGACCGCCCAGATGGACAGTCTCTCTACAAGCGATAAGGGGATGTATCTTATGGAATTCCCTCATGTTGTAGATTATCATGTCGCAACCCTTATCATTGGATTTAGAGGGTGGTGAGATGTTAGTTATACTTAAGGGACATCCCCAAGACACCCAAGGTAGGGAAATAAATGCTGAAGGGATTTAATATACATGGGGGTGATTTTTCCTTTAAGAATAAAACCACTAACCTAACACGCCCCCACAAAATAAACCACTATATGATGCATGATAAAATGAAAGAAAACTCAAACATTTATTTTATATCAAACCAACCAAAACCATGTACCATAATGGAATAAAACTAACATCAAAGTGAATAAAGAAAGACAAACTACTAAAATTCAAAGACAACCATAAGACTCCAAATCTCCACATGCTCCAATATCCAACGTCACCAAATAGCCCAAGTATCACGATGTAGTGCTAATGAAATGTTATACATTACCTTTTCCCATGTACCAGAAGATTTAATCTTCAAAAGCACAAAAGTTCCAAATCAGAGGTGAGTACTAAAACCCAGTAGGTTTTCCCCAATTACTTCCCTACTCATGCCACTAGGAGAGAAAAGTTATAAACATTTATATAAAATAGTTTAAATAAAAAAAATTTCTAAAATAGTTTATAAATAAATATAAAAAAGAGTCATATAAAATAGTTTTACAAAACACATCCATTTTTCAAAGAAAGAAACCAAAAAATTCTTTAAAACCATTTCACAAGTTCCATTTGGCATAACTATTCCATTCCAGATATCCAACCACGCATGCTTCATTATGACATTTCTACACTCATGAGCAGTTTATCATCAATCTAAAAAGCCATCAAAAGTTAATTATTTCTCATGTACCATTACACATTTGGAACCAAGCACAAGGTCATATTTCAACCAAGCCTTATAAATGCAACATGAACACACATACCAAGTATGCCCAAAAAACATGCCAATACCAACATGCTAACCATTTCAATTCCAACACAATTTCAATAAAAAAATAATTATATTTATTTTTTCTATAAATAAAACTAATCTACCATTTTAAAATTACTATTTAAAAATCATTTATCAATGCACATTCCATATAAATTCTATAATTTCATACAAAATTCTAAACCATCACTAAATAAGATTTTAAACATTCTTTGCACAACAATTTCACAATAAATTTCATGTAATTAAATAAATTTGAAACTAATACAATCAGTTTTAGCAAGATTAGTCAAGAGTGAAGCCACCAACCTTAATATTTTTGGAGAAAAAGATAAACGACATGAAAAACAACACAAAACCGGGTTGAAACTGCATGAACCTGCCTTAGGTCTATCCCCTTATCATAACACAAGCCAAATATAATCATATTTGACATCCAAAACCTTAAATATACCCATAACAGGTGTAGATCTAAGAAACAAAGAGGGATGGTGGAGTAGATCTAAGAAAACTCATCAAGAATGATAAAGAACCAAGCCTTACTGTATGAATCAAGATTCAAATCACTAATTAATGGATCCAAATCACTTCCAATTTGATAGTATAACCTTATTTGACTTTTTAGAGAGAAAAATATAGAGTTAGGGATGTTTTGGGGAAAAATGAGGCATTAAAACATTAAATTGACCTAGATCCAATTTTTTTGGATCTAGTTTCCTTACCGTGCATGGTTTAGTTTCATGGTTAAGAAAACCGTACACTAACCGTGCATAAGATAATAATTTAATAAAAAACCTCTCATGGTCAAATCACATGGTCTCCAAAACGTGCACCAACTGTGGTGAAGCCACTGCCTCAAAAAGACCAAAGACAACTTTCAAAGTACACAGTTTCTCCTAAGTTAACGCACAGTTTGGTCAAATTGTGAACCAACCATGCACCTTTCTTTTTTGCCTCTATCTCACTATTCATGTATCTTATAAGGGTTTCATGGTTTTCCAAAATCATGCACCAACTTTCCACCTATAGAAAAGTCCCAAAAACCCTCCAAAAGTTCTCCAAACTCTCCCAAACATCACCCATATACATTATATACTTAAAAAGGATAATTTAAGGGTTACTTACTAGAGAATGGGTGTACTAAATTCTCCCCACCATTGGTTCTCTGTCACTAGAAAGTAGAAAACCAATGTTTCCTTGAAAGAGTTACATCCATTGATATTTTACTTCCATATTATATTCCCAAGTATCTTCCTGAATTTGACTATGTTTCCACAAAACCCATAATAGACCGATTATTTTTCCATGCAAGACATTCTCTTTTCTATCCACAATCCAGATTGGGATATGTACTAATGAAGAACCCAGATCTAGGTCAATGTGGTCCAATCTTATCACATGGTTAGGTTCATACTGATACCTTTTCATCTAAGATTCATGGAACACATTATACACCATAGTGAACCATGGTGGAAATTCTAAATGATATGCCAGCTCACTAACCCATTTTAGTATCTCAAAAGGGACTATGTATTATGAAGATAACTTGACTTGATTCCCAAAACGTTGATGTCTAAGTCTTGGAGAAATTTTCAAGAATACATGATCACTCACTATGAATGAAAATAATCAACAATGATGATCCGCATAATATTTCTAACAACTTTGAGCAGTTTCCATTTGTTTATTGATCAATCAAATCTTCACTATTATTTCTTAGACAAGGCTCGGTCAAACTAGTGAAGTCTCACCTGTTTCCACCCAACAAAGTGGAGAACGCAATGGATTCCCATACAATGCTTCAAATAGATCCATTTTTATCGAGTCCTGATAATTCTTGTTATACGAGAACTCCACTAATAGTATGTTCTCTTTCCATGAGCCACTGAAATCCATTAATGTTGGAGTTGGTTCCCTAGAACCAAATTATTTTTACTATATGATAAACATGTCTTCATTGTTTTAAATATTAATAAACTAATTATCACATGATGATTGTTCTTTTGCGTGACCTATAATGTGATAATTTCCTATGAGTAGCTATCACACTAAAAGGACACATCATTTCCCTGCTATGATGGGAACCTAGAAGTGATACATCATTATTCTTGAATATATGTTCTATAGATAAATGATATAATTTTAGGGACACAAATGATATAGGATATCAAGAGTGGATACTCATAGGACTTTGAGGCACCTCCTCCTATTGTAAACCCTTGGTAATATCTAGTATGATATTATAAGAATGAGACCCGCTAGTAGGAAATCCACATTTATATGTTTCATTGGATGTTCCTATCCTCAAAAGTGTGTATTGGTCCTTATACTTTAATATTATTATTAATGAGTGTTATGAGTTTAACATTTATATATATTGATGAAAACAATGAAGATAGATGTTTGCAACAAGGTATGATATGTTGGGAGCATCACGAGTAATATTGAATTAATGAATAATATGAGAAATGATTTATCCCTTATGTTATTTAACGAAAGATAATATCTCAGGACCTTTGATAAAAATGATATATCGTAAAAAAATCCATGGCCATAGTGTTCTATAGGCATGTTCTATTTATGGAAAGCCAAATAAAGAGATATCGATCACATGATTTGATGAAACTGGCTTGCAACCTGCTCGATTTGAGATATTGTTATAAAGGGATTAAATTACATGGTAAGTGTACATATGAGGTAACATGTCATTTCAACATCAACTTATTTCTCAATGGGTGAATTGGCATGTTTCTAGATGCTATCCTTGGACTTTATACTAGTTCGCCTAATACCACTAAGAAAGAGGCCTAGAGGGTCACAAACTATGTGTATTTAGAATCTCAATAAAATAATATATTGTTATTTATTATTTAATAAGTTGAATAAATATTATTCCCACACGTGATTTAATAACAATTCATGTATGTTTGATTGAATTTATTCCATCACTAGTTATTTGAGAAAATATATTATGAGCAGAATATTTAATAAATATTTATTTTCTATTTAGTGAATATAATATTTATTTATTTATTAGGAAACAATGCATTGATATTTAATTAATAAATAAATAGAAATTATTCAAGGCCTGATAAATATTTTTGAGGAATTATAAACTGAGTTTAATGGTCTGATGAGAAATAATAAATATTGACTATTATTTAACTAAATAATATTTAATTTTAATTTTCAAGTTAAGTTCATTTTGAGAAATAAAATTAATAAAATTATTATTATTTGACATGGTATTTTTCTAGGATTAAATAAATAAATAAGGGCACTTTTTCCATTATTTTATATTTATCCTAGTAATATAAATATCCAATTATGTTATTTTCTCAAGAGATCCAATTCAACTTGGGTTGTGTACAAAAATCTCGGAGAATCCACCCAAGCCTAGAGAGCTCGCCTCTCCAAGAATTCTCCCAAGAATAGAGAGTAATCCTCCACCACCGAATCAAGGAGAATGCATTGAAAGTGATTCTCAAGGTGATCAATGGCAGACGACGCAACACAGATCTATCACTGGACTCATCAACAAAGAAATAATTCCTTAGAGGTAATTATTTATTGAAATAAATTAATTATAAACAATATCTATTGATATCCTTTATCCCAGTTTTGGTGAAATTATTTATTGTCTATTTATTTGACTCAATTCCATGGATCATGACATTCATCATTGTATAGATCATAGAATGATCATCGATTATGGAAAAAATTAAAATTGGGTACATGCCCATCACAAGCTTCAGCTGCGCTTGGAACCTACAAGTGGTATCAGAGGGGGAACATGTTTTTTTATAATTATTTAAAAATTGTTGGTGATTTATGCATTTTTAATTTAGTTTTTCAATTCATTTTTAATCATTTTTTAATTTTTTTTGCGAGATATATTTATTCCTCCATCGTTTCTCGCAGATCTAATGGAAATGATTAATTTTATGATTAAAATAGTATTGAGGAACTCATCTGGAGGTGCCAAGGTTTTTGGTCGAACAACACCAGACTACACACTATGTAACCAGAGTTATACGCCATGTAGTCACATATAATGCATCAAGACTGATTTAGAAATCAATTCAATATTATGTGTTAATTACAACATTAATTACACCATTAATGAACCACATGTTGACTAGAAATAAATAGTGCATGGTCATGCCATACTACACACCGTGTGGCCCATTGGACACGATGTGTAATCCATTTAGATCAACGATGGGTGATGTATTCCATACACAACCTTCCCAACTAGTGACCATGTAAAACAAATTCAACACGGCCTGTGGCCCTTTGGTCATGCCATGTACTCCAAAATTTCTGAGGTACACTTCATATGCCAAGTCCCTATGTGTGTACCCTAGAAAGACGATGAGATATGTAAACTCCATGTAGACCAGATCTACACACTGTGTACTTTTACTTGTTACATAAATTTAAAAATCATTTATTATAAAGTATAAACCTTGATACATATACTTGTGTGTGGTGATAAATATGGGACATTCCATGTGATAGGTTTTAATATATATATATATATATAAATGTTTAATTAATATCTGCATAATGTTTAGATCTACATATCATGTATGATTCATATTATAAGTTTTTACTATATGTGTATTTAATAATAACATGTGATCGAATAATTATGTAATTCGTGTAATCATCCATGAATTACACACCATGAAAGTACATGATAAGTTGTGTATTCCATTTTTTATAAGAGTGAAACAATATACAAATATAATACATCTTGGAAATAATCAGACGGGTTTTCATCGTGTTACCTCCAAGTTGCATTTACGTACATGGTTAATTTTAAATGAATTTATTTAATTTGTTCAAAATTATAATAGATGATATTCTCAAAGAAATTAAGATAATAATTATGATAAAATGATCGATTAATTAATGGTAACAATTAATTGATTCAACCAAAATTTATCTTATATAATAAAGATTAATAATTGAATGCTAGTTTTAATTTATGCATAATTCGTTTCATGAATGTGGATGATAATGAGCTAGACTAAACCTCCTTTATGCGATTGGTTTCATTTAATTTATTATTAAATTAAATTTTTGGCCTACATGCCTCTCTCCTCATTATTATGTAGGGCCTACGTGCCCATCATTTCTTTTATGTAAACCCATTTTTCTCTCACCTGTGTGTGATTAAAGAAATATGTAATGGATGGAGCTCCCAAGATAGTGGATGTGGATCAAGAAAGGATCCAAGGAGAAACCAATCCAAGGAGATACAAAGGTGGATAGTTGGAAAGCTGTAAACACGAACCTCAATTGGTTCAAGGTGTTTGTCCCCTAGGTCAATGGTTAGTTTATCAATTGATAGATAAAATAACCATTAGTATAAACTCATGACCATACCCTTTATTTAATTTATATCATTTGTATGGTTATTTAATTATGGATGTATTTTCATGATCATATAATTAATGAATTAACAGGCATGAGAGATGGAAATAAAATAAATTGGCTTATGAGTAAATATTATCTAAGACATGGTTAATCACTTAAGTAATCCCACATAATATTAATAATCATGTGATAAAGATAAATATTGTAAATTTATACATAAAAGGATAAAATCCCTCAATAAAATATTATATCGGTATAGCCTTTCATTACTTTGGTTAGAATCAAACCATAGTTCAAAGTTATTAACTATCCAAAGTTGGGGTGCTTTCAATTATCGAGGAATTAAAACATGAGGTTTGGGGTTGACATAACTTGGTTCACATCATCGGTTGACTTACAAAGAAGGATATGGTGTAATTGAGAGACAAAGGTTAAGGAAATATAAAATTAATGATTTCAGGATTGGGGAGTCCACTCAGTGATAAAGGAACTTTGAGTTAATGCAGTTAGAATTTAGAATGCCTACCTAAAACATTTTGAGTTTCTTGACTAACCAAAGCACATGAGCCTCAGCCCAGTTGGTGAGGTATCTTTAAGTGCATCCACAGGACCCAGGTTCAAAACTTGGTAGATGCATATTTTCAGGGGGGTACTGTAGTAGTAATATAGTAGTACTGTAGCAGTACTGTACACTGTGTGGGTACTGTGCAGAACTATACATTGTACAGGTACTATAGCAGATTTGTACACTATGTGGGTATTGTAACAAAAAATGTAGCAGTTACTTTAGCAGTTGGAACTATTCAACTTGGGCCACCAGTTTGGGCTTGGAGTCCTTAAGGATTTCGGGCCACACAGGCCTTCGAGCCAGTAGGGATTTCGGGCCACCTTTAAGGCCTTCGGGCCACCTTAAGGCCTTAGGGCCACATGCAGTTTCCCCAGACACACTACAAAAAAAAGGAGCAGCCCCAGAAGAGGATTCAGAGCAGGTTCACTCACCAAAGAAGAGCCAAATGGATTTTTCAGAATGAGAGGGTATGGCTATACCATCAGGACCAGCCTTTGCTTGCATGGGAAACCTATCCAGATGGCCATGTGAAGGTAGAGAGCTACTATCATGATGCAGATGCTGGGGAGGGGTAGTTCCTTGTAGATAGTCTGGTTGAATTACCTAAGACCTTCAGGTTATGTAATCTCATAAGACTTCGGGCCATGTAATCTATGAGCCTATGGGTCTTATAAGGGTTCCTCCTCATCACTTGAAAGGGCGGTTATCAAAATCAATAAAAATGAAGGCCTTCGGGCCATTCAGACTTTACTAACCAAAGTTTTGGTAATAATAAGGGCAATATGGATCCTTAACACTAGAATGTCTAAGAAATAGGATCTTCCAAATCCAATGGTGACGGCTATTGGGTTTTGATAAAACAGTGGGATACTAATAAATATAATATATATTTGTTTTTCTAAATTTATCAAATAAAGGACTAAAATTTGGGTCATATTATTTGGTGAAAAAAACAAATATAAAATTAAACCAAACATATCATCTCATTTCACACTTGATAAGGAAAACCTTCTCACTAATAAAAATTTCTAAGAGTGTAAAAGGCGCCTGTGTTTCATCCTTCTCCATGAAAAGAAATTGTATGTGCTAGAATAAACTTTACCAATTGTGTATGGGAATGAGGAAAGTGATGAAGAGATATATCTATGTGAGAAACATCTGAATGATGCTATAAATGTTCAGCGCTTCATGCTATCATCCATGCCCAATGATCTTCTAAAGTAACATGAGGATAGGGATTCCTATAGCGTGATGTCTCACATTTTATATCTCTATCATGAGAAGGTGAAACAAGAGAGGTACGAGCTCTTCAATGAATTTTCATAACTAATCTTGGGGAGTCTATGCCATTTGGGCCTCAAGTAGTCAAGCTTATCAACTATAATGAACGCATGTACGTCTTAGGGATTAAATTACGAGATGATTTGTGTATATATCTCATACTTTCATCACTGCCTAAGACCTTCTCTAGTTTTATTGTAAATTACAATATGATCAATAATGAGAAGAGTATTTTGGAACTTCTTAATTTAATTGTAAAAGTGGATAAGGACACAGGGCCTAAAAAAACCCATAGTCCTTAATTTGAATAAGAAAAGAAAAAAGAAGGAAAAGGGGCCCAAGACTTATAAAAAGTATAAAGCTCCCAAGAATGTTCTTTCCATGAAGAAGAAGAAGATCTAGAAGCAGGGCAAGGAAATGGAAGAATTATGTTTTTCATGTGGCAAGCCAAGTCACTAGAAGAGGAACTACACCTATAAGCAAGGGGAAGCTAAATGCGCATTCATTATCGAGTGTTATATTTCCATTTCTACACATTGGGTAATAGATATATCTTGTGCTACTCACATATATAACCAAATGAAGGAACCAAGTAGATATCAAAAGATTTCGAGAGGAGAGGTGGATAGGAGAGCTACCAATGGAGAAATAATGGATTCCCTAGAAATTGGTGAATACCATCTTTCATTTCCAAAGATAATGATTTTGGTTTTAAGAGATTGTTATTATGTACCTATAGTTACCAAGAACATAATTTATGTGTCCTGTTTAGATATAGAAGGGTCTATTTTCAAATATGGAAATAAAAGTTATTTCTTTTATAATTTCAATATAGGTTATGGTATGAAACATTTAAATAATGCTCTTTATGTATTAAATTATGAAGACAAAGTGTAGAAAATTGATAACGAATCATGTACAAACAACTCATATAACACCCAACTGTTGCATCACTTTCTTGGTTATGTAAATGAGAATAATTTGACAAAGATCTATCAAGATGGTTATTCAGACTCTTCTAAGCTAAAATACTTTGATTGATGTCACTCTTTTTTACAATGAAAACTGACCAAACCACCATTCAGTGGATAGGGTGAAAGGGCCACACAACTTCTAGGACTAGTACACACTGATGTGTGTAGACCATTTCTAGTAGAATCTATAGGTTGATATTATTACTTCATTACTTTTTACTAATGACATGAGTAGATATGGATATATAGACTTGTTGAGGTATAAGTCTGAGTCCTTTGGGAAATTCAATGAATTCAATAATGAAGTAGAGAATCATCTTAGTAAAAAGATAAATAATCTTCAATCAGATTGAGTTGGTGAATATTTTAACCAAGAGTTCATCAATTTTCTACTAGAGTTTGGGATTCTATCTCAACTCACTACACCTTACACACCACAGTGGAATGGTGTTATTGAAAGGAGAAACCATACCTTTTTATACATGGTAAGGTTGATGATGTGTCATGCAGATTTTCCATTATTATTTTGGGGATATGCATTAAAAACTATAGTATACACATTAAAATGAGTACCAAATAATGTTTCAAATGGAATTCTTTTCACACTATGGAGTGAAAATAATCCCATTTTATCATATACACATGTATGGGGTTGTGAGGGATTTATTAAGGCCTTATCAGAAAAAAACTAGAACCATAGGGAATGATGCGTATCTTTATAGGGTATCCTATGGAAAAAAGGGATACCACCTATAAAACCCCTCAGACAAGAACGTGACTATCTCCAAAAAATATGTCTTTCTTGAGATGGACCAAATACTAAAAAAGGATAGTGGGAGTAAGTTTGACTTCAAAAAATTTGATGCTCAAGATACACAAGAGTTGGTATAGGAACAAATTCCATTATTCCCCATGGAAGAAGTAGTTCCTAAAATAAAAGTACTACACAGGAGCGTAAGATAGGTAAGAGAACTAGAGAGATATAGTTTTCTGGTCACCAAGGATGGTGACTCATTATTGGTTAAAAATTATGAACCTACCTCCTACAAGGAGGAATTAGAGAGATTCAAAGTAGTAAGATGTCTATGAGATATGAATTCTAAAATGGATTCCAAGTATTAGAACCTGGTTTGGGTTTTGGTTGATGTTCCAGTTGATGTAAATAATATTGGATGTAAATGGGTATTCAAGAGGAAACTAGTCATGGATAGTAAGGTAAGTACCTATAAAGAAAGGATAGTGGTTAAATAATTCAAACATCATCAAGGAATTAACTGTGATGACACATTTTCCCCACTTTTCATGTTAAAATCCTTGAGAATCATATGAGCTATAACAACTTAGCATGACTATGATATTTGACATATGGATGAAAAAACTGTATTCCTTAATGGGAACCTTCAGGAAGATGTATATATGACCCAACCAGAAGGGTTTGGGACTCCATGTGACGTCAAAAGGATTTTCAAGTTGCAGAGATACATTTATGGATTGAAGCAATCATCCAGGTCATGAAACATTTGATTTGGTGAATCCCTAAAATAATTTGGTTTCATTAATAATGAATGTGATTAGTGTGTTTTCAATTGGTTTAATGGGAATGCAGTTATTCTCCTAGTAGTATATGTTGATGGAATATTACTTATGGAAATGGCATACCAATCCTAAAATCTGTTAAGGACTTGTTAAACAAGTGTTTATCCATAAATGACTAAGGCGAAGAAGCCTCTATTCTAGGGATCAAGATCATTCATGATAGATCCAAGAGACTTATTGGACTAAGTCAAAGTACATATATTGACTAGATACTTAAGAGATTTAGTATGGAACAATGCAAGAGGGGATTGGTTTCAATGTCACATGGTTTATATATTTCTAATAAAATTTGTCCCCAAACACAACATGAGAAAGAATGAATGAGTAAAATCTCATACGCTTCGGTGATAGGATCAATCATGTATGTCATGTTATGTACAAGAATTGATGTTTACTATGCACTGAGCATCGTAGGAATATATCTAGAAGATCCAGGAGAAGAACATTGGACTACTTTTAAGGATATCCTTAAGTATCTGAGAAGAAATAAGGATATATTCCTGGTATATGGAGGAGACAAGGAGCTGGTCGTCAGAGGTTATATTGATGCTAGTTTTTAGGAATATGATATTGATCTAAAGTCCTAATCAGGATATGTGTTCTATCCCAATGGAGGAGCTAGGAGCTGGAAGAGTTCAAAGAACCCAGTTGTTGTTGATTCTATAAGGGATTCCAAGTATAAAGCATCTTCAGATGTAGCCAAGGAAACCATTTGGATTCATAACTTTTTCCAAGAGTTTGATGTGGTACCTATCAGTAAAGACCCTATAACATTGTATTTTAATAATACTACAATGGTGGATCTTAAGAATGAGCCAAGGTCACACCAATAGACAAAAAACAAACTCTTTACGTATCACCACTTGAGGGATTTCCATCATAGGTGTGAAGTTGCAGTGAGAAGAGTACCCATGAAAGAGAACATGGAAGACCCCTTTACAAAAGGCCTATCTCAGCAGTATAATGAGTGCTATGTGAAAGTTAGTGGATAGAAGGTTGTTAAAAGTTGGATATAGTAAAAGTGGGATTCTTTTGGAGTTGGTTCCATAAAACCATCTTCTTTTTTACTTTATGATAAACATGTATTAATTATTTTTAATATTAGTAAACTAATTATCAAATCATAATTGTTCTTATACGTGACATAATATGTGGTAATGTCCTAAGAGTTGTTGTCCCACTAAAAGGTCATAGTAGTTCCCTGTTATGATGGGAAACTAAAAGTGATCATCTATATATAATTGCTTCATCACTTCATTTTGTTCATTGTTTCCCTGCTGAGATTTCCCTACCTAAGGAGTCATGGTATTCCTAGAATCACCATGGCTAGCTCAATTCTTCTGATGAGATTGATTTTTCTTCCTTTGCCCCGTGGAAGCATACAACACATGTGATAATTGAGAAGTGTCTCGATAACCTGACGATGGAGCACTATGAAAATACCACTTAATATTTCCCATCTTATTGAAATTATGGAATGCTCTTGGTCGTGTTGTACACTCACTTCACGTGGTCAAAGGAATAAAATTAGAAATATCCCACTTCTGTTATGTGTTTCAAAGTAAGATTCACCGATCTAGGAATTTGATTCTGATTCACGCTCCCTCCTAGGAATTATGTGTCCCTCTTCTACATTATCCCTGCAATAAAGTTCCCGATGTCTCCTATGGGTATTAACATATTTCATCCTCCCATATCTCCTGAGATGTCTTATTCAGCCACTATCTCTCTATTCATTATCTATGTATAATCCGTAATATAGAGAACAACTATCTAGGAGTAGATATCCTATATGATCCCTGATTAAAAAATGTGTGCCTTAAAGGACACACTAGCAGAAACCTCAGGTAAAAATCACACTAAATTCATTAATTTAGGTACATACTCAGTGATAGAGAGTTTTTCCTGCTTTAGACTAAAAACTTTTGTTGTTATCTGAATCTTTAATGTGTGAGGATAGAATTATTTGTTGAATAATTTCTCAAAATCCTACCATGAAAGGGCTTGGTCTAATTTATCCTGCACTACTAAATATTACCATTATCATGCAAGATGTAATAGAATATACATTTCTATATTGACATTTTGCTCCATTGGTGTGTCGATAAAATCGAAGATACAATTCATCCCGTTCAACAACACATCCGCCTTTTCTGGTTCATAATCACCCTATAATTTGGGTGGTTTATGATTATAGAACTAGATTAAATGATCCAGCTATCTTGGATCATCCTTTTTCTTTCCTATGTATAGAGCCTAAAATGATTGGACGATATCTGAACTAGCTGTTGGTTCACCTGTGGCTCAGGTGCAACCACATTCTTCGCAACTTCTTCTGGTTGGTTTCTACAAAGCCTACTAGGTTCCATTTTCTATATGGAAAACAAATTCTATGTGTCTCACTCTATATAAACTAAAGTATTATCATTTCAAATTCCACCACATCAACTATCACAACATTTCTTTCAAAAATAAACATTTTCCATGTTACAAATTTTTTAAAAAATTTCAACTTGAATTTAAAAATAAAACTATTTTCAAAATACCACAACCATGCTATTTTTAAAAATATTTCATTTCAAAACACTTTCAAAATTTTTAAAAATCAACACTTTTTCACAACATAATAACTAATTAATCAAAATGATATATTCTATCCTAGTGGAAAGTCATTCCTCTAATGCAAGTCGTACTAATCTCAGTGGATAAACCCATGAGAATGAGATTCCATGTCCTATAAGTCTCTCCAAAACACTTTTTTGCCAAACTCCCTAGTAATTTTATGTTTATTATAAAAGGGTTAGCTACATATTTTTATTCTCTACATTTCAAATCCAGACAATCCTACTCCTTTCAATCATCTCAAATCAAGAAATAGATGAGAATGAATTTCAACTTTAGGACCAATAAAACTGATGACCAGTTGTTCCAAAAAGGAAAGACCCATCTGATCTAACTTTTCAAATCCTTCCCCTTCTCATTGGCTTGAGAGGGTGGGGAGACATTACTTGGCCTTAAGAGACATCCCCAAGATGCCAAAGGCTGGTAATAAATGTCGAAGGACTCAATATACATGGGGTACAATTATCCCTTTAAGAATAAAACTACTAACCCAACATGTAAAAATAAAATAAACCACTATATTATGCATGATAAAATGAAAGACAACTCAAACATTTAATTTATATCAAACCAACCAAAAAACAAGTACCACAACAAAAGACAACTAGCATCAAAGTGAACAGTAGAAGTAAAACTACAAAACCTCAAAGAGAACCACAAGACTACCAAGATCCACATCCTCCAATATCCAAATTCACTAAACAACCCAAGTATCATGATGTAGTTCTAAATATGTGTTATACTTTACATTTTTTCATGTCCTGATAGATGACATATTCAAAAGCACTGATTTCCAAAAGTAGGGATGAGTACTAAAACTCATTAGGTTTTCCCCAATGACTTCCCTACTGAAGCCAATAGGATAAAAAATTTATAAAAATTTATATAAATAGTTTATATAGAACAATTTCTAAAATAGTTTATAAATAAATATAAACAAGAATCATATCAACCAGTTTTCCAACAAAATCCATTTTTCAAAAAAAAGCAACCAAACAATCCTTTAAAACCATTTCAAAAGTTCCATTTGAGATAACCATTCCATTCCAAATATCTAACCATGCACGAATCATTATGAAAGTTCCACACTCATGAGTGGTTTATCATCAATCAACCAATTCATCATAAGTTAATTATTCCCATGTTCCATTACACCTTTGGCATTGAGAAGAAGGTCATATTTCAATGAATCCTCATAAAAGAAAATACGAACACACACACCATGAATGCCCAAAAACCATTCCAATACCAATATGTAAAACATTTCAATTCTAACACCATTTAAAAAAAAAACTTTTTATTGAAAACATTTTTCTATAAATCAAACTAAGATAACATTTTAAAGTCACCATTTTTAAATAATTTATCAAAGAACATTCCATATAAATTCCAAAATTTCGCACAGAATTCCAAACCATCAACAAATAATGCTTCAAACATGCTTTTCAAACCAATATTAAAATCAATTTCATAAAATTAAATCAATTTTAAACTAATCAAATCAGTTCTAGCTAGAGGAGTTGAGAGTTAATCCACCCACCATGAGAGTTCTAGTGAAAGCGATAAACAACCTGAAAAATGTCACAAAACCAGGTTGAAACTCCATGAATTTGCCTTATATATCTTACCATATCATAAAAAAATCCAAATAAAATCATATTTGGAATCCACAACATTAGATCTACCCACAGTGGGTGTACATCTAAGAAACAAAGAAAGTGGGGGGAGTAGATCTAAGAAAACCCATCAAGAACGATGAAGGATGAAGCCTTACCGCAAGAATAAAATTTCAATGCACCAAATAATGACTCTAATTCACTTCTAATTTGATGGGAGAATCTTTATTAAACTTTTAGAGAGAAAAATAAAAAGTTGAGGACATTTTGGGAAAAAAATGAGGCATTAAAACATTAAACCAACCTAGATCCACTTTTTTTATCCAGTTTCCTTGCCATACCTGGTTCAGTCGCACAATTAAGAAAACTATGCACTAACCGTGTGCGAGACACTGCCTCAAGGAAAACCCTAACACAGTCAACTCACATGTTCTCCAAACCATGCACAAACCGCACTGAAGACACTACCAGAAAATACCAAATCCAACATTAAAAGTGCGTGGTTTCTCCTAAGTGGACACACAGTTTGGTCAAACTATGTGCCAACCATGTGTCTTCTGTTTTTCTACTATCTCACTCTCTATGGTTTCAAGCAGTTGTTGCATGGTTTTCCCAAATCATTCCCCAAATGTTCACATAAATAAAATCCCCAAAAAGCCTTCAAAATTTCTCAAAAATCTCCCAAATATCACCCATATACTATATTTAATTAAAAATCAAAATTAAAGGGTTATATACAATAAAATGGGGTGCTACATGGATCATTTCAGAGACATATTCCCTAATGATTTCAATGGATTACATCCCAATAGAGAAGTTGAGTTCACTATTTATTTAGTTCTAGGTGTACCACCAGTGTCCATTTCTCCATATAGGATGAAACCTACAGAGATCCAGGAACTCAAAAATCAATTGGAAGATTTAGAGGAAATGTTTTTTATAAGACCCAATACATCACCTTAGGGTTTAAATGTCCTATTTCCCATGAAGGTGAATGGTACCCTTAGGTTTTTCATTGATTATAGATGGTTTAACTAACTTACGATGAATAAATGATATCAAATTCCTTGTATATAAGACCACTTCTACCAACTTTGAGGAGAATCAATTTTATCTAAGATCAATTTGAGGTTGGGCTACCATCTGGTGAAAGTGAGATCATCAAACATACCACATAAAATTTTCCAGAGTAGGTAAGGATTATGCTTGTATTTGGTTATTTTATTTTTACATATAAATCTTCTTGCAGTCTTTATAGATCCAATGAATTAGTTTTTCTACCCATACCTAGATTCATTTGTGGTAGTCTTCATTGACGAAATCTTAGTGTATTATCATAGTAGACACGACCATGCTAACCATATTGAGATATTTCTGAATACACTAAGAGAGAATAAAATATATGTTAAGATCATCAAATGAAAATTACGGATCAATAAGGTTCACTTCTTGGGTTATATCACTTCAAAGGTAGGAATATCTATTGAACTATAGAAAGTGATCATTGTGGTTTCCTAGGTGCATCCCAAGAATGTATTTGATATACGTGGTTTATTGGTATAGGCTGGCTATTACATGAGATTCATCCATGATTTCTCATGACTAGATGCATATCTTATGGTCTTGACTAAGAAGGGTGTGATGTTTGTCTAGTCTGAAGCTTGCGAGTCAGCCTTTTAGGAGTAGAAATTGAAACTGGCATAAAAAGAAATATCAATTCTTCCAGAGATGGGAAGAGGATATATTGTTTACTATGATTCTTTAGGGATTGTGTTAGGAGAAGTTATGGTGAATTAAGATCAGGATGTAGTGTATGGATCCCACTAGCTAAGACTTCATGAGTTGCATTAACCTACGCATGACTTCGATCAAGATTTTGTGGTTCATGTTTTACACTATTGGAGGCATTATCTTCTATGCATGTAGTTCATTGTTTATACAGATAAAAAAGTCTCAAATATATCTCCACATAGTGTCATTTTAATATCTGGAAACATGGGTGGATAAAGTACCTATATTCATTTGACTTTGATCATGCTTATACACCCAGATTGGGAAACGCAGTGGCATACGTTCTGAGCAAGAAGACTTAGACATGGGCCATCCAGGAGGCCAACAGTGAGTTCCAGTTGATGGTTGTATTTTCTAGGATGCACCTGGAGGTTTAAAAATAGAATGGGTAGCTTTTTTTGAAGATCCAAAGGTGGAATCCTCTCTTATGGAGTAGATGTAGATGAGATAGTCATCAGATCCTGAAGGCCTCATCCTGAGGGAAAGTATCACTGGTGAGAAAACATCACTTGGTTGGGTTGTAGAAGGTAATAAGATACTACTATTCTATGGAAATATCTAGGATCCTTTAGACAAACATGAAGGGATAATGTGTGAATATCACACTTCTTTTAGGGAATTTCACCCTAGAATTACCAAGATTTACAATAACATACATCATCATTATTTGTGGATAGAAAGGAAGAGTCAGATTGTAGGTTTTATCATGAGGTGTTCCACCTATCAGCAGGTGAAGGAGGAGAAATAGTGACCTAATAGAATTTTATAGCCTATATGTAGGTTCCAGGCACTGCGGAAGCAAGTGACCAACTTTAATTTTAGCGTTAAACAACGTTCAAACCGAGATCCATCACGATATAAAACGCTAGATCTTTGGAATAGAACAAAGAACGAAAAACAAAAGAGGGATTCTTGGAACCATAGAGATAGGATCATCATATGTTGGTTATAATTAATTTAATTAATTAACAAGAATTACCTTGGTGGAATTATTTCTTCGTTGATGTCTCCGATCACGATCCGATGTGATCCATAGTTGCGTCATAGAATCCATCTGTAGGATTTCTCTAGCGGTGATCCACATGTGCTCCAAGTATCTCTAGACGTCACCAAAGGGATCTCTGGGTGCTAGCATGGAAGAACCTTTGTTTGCGATGTCCTCCTTCGATCACCTTGATCCAGTAGTGGTGGATCTCTCTCGGTATTGAGAGCGTTCTTGGAAGAAGGAGTTCTTTCAGCCTTGAGAGAACTCTCCAGAATTGTTGTGTACAATGATTGGGAAAAGTGTTGGGGGTTGTGAGGATATTTATAATCGGGTTTGAGGTTATAAAGTTATGACAATAAATAAACGTGTTACGCGTTTTATTTATTTCATTAACTCTCATTGAAAACCCCCATGTCGAATGATTAATTCCTTGACATTCTCCCACACTGATTATAATAAATATCATTTAATAAAATGATATTATTTCCTCAAAATCCTGACTGAAAAAACTACACGCTGTGTAATCATTAAGACACGGTGTGTACTCGTTTTTCATAAAACTACATGGCGTGTATATTTAATATACACGGCGTGTACTTTTATTTTCCATTTCCATTTATTTCCTCCACCACATTTGTTAGTCCTTGAGTAATGGCTATTCATTTTTTAAATAAATGTAACTACATTACTCACTAATAAATATATATTATTTCAACCACAATATATTATCTCGAATAACTGGTGTCAAAATAAATGAAATCAGGCATCCTTAAATAATTATTAAACTACAATTGGGAATAATATTTATTTAACTTGTTAAATTAATATTTAACTGAGATACATACCCGTGCTAACGGATTGCTTGACGAACCATCGCCGCCCGGGTTGTCACCCTCTGGGACGCTCTGCCATCTCGGCTGGCAACGACTCCTTCCCGGCTGGGGCTCTCTCCGGAGTGACCTCTTCATGGGGAGGGGGGTTTCCCTGTGTGGAGGGTTCAAAAAGGCCACACAAGGGAATTCCATTTTCCAAGAAAAGAATTTAACTAAGATACATGGACACACTTAGTGCGTGACCCTCTAGGCCCCATTCTTAGTGACATTAGGCGGAGCCTACCTAAAGTCCAAGGTTAGCATCTAGAAACACACCAAGGAACCCATAGATAAATATGTTAATGTCGCGATGACGTGTAACCTCCTACGAACATTTACTTTGTAATATAATCCCTTTGTCATGATATCTCGAATCAAGTGGGTTGCATGCTAGTGCCATCAACCCATGTGCTCGATTATTCTTTCTTTGACTTTCTGGAATCGAAATCACCCATACCTTACCATTTCCATGGATTTATTTAGGATATATAAATTCCATCAAAGGGCCTAATATATATACTTCCGTTATGGAACAGAAGGGAAAAATACTTTCTCTCATTATCTATTAATGCAGTATTACTAATGACACACCCAACGTATCCTACCTCGGTACGAATAGTGTGTCGTCACAGTTTTTGTCAATAAATCTTACTACGCGAGTTGTAATACACATTAATAAAAATATTAATGTCTAAGGACCAATACATAGATCTATAGATAGGAACATCCAATGACACTATGAAAGGTAGATTTCCTACTGGCGGGTCTCGTTCTTATAATATCCTCCTGGATATTACCAAGGGTGCACACCATGATAAGGTTCCTCAAAGTTTTATGAGTCCTCGACCCTAATGGACTGTATTATTTGTTTCCCTCAAATAACATCATCAGACCATAGAACATATATTCATGCACAGTGTTATGTAACTTCCGATTTCTCATCATAGCAGGGATTTAATATGACCCTTTAATGAAACAACTATCCTTAGGATATTATCACATGCATTATCACGCAGAAGAACAATCAATATGTGATAAATCTTTTATTAATGAATAAAGTATAAATTAGTTGCTTCTAGGCCACCAAATCTAACAGACTCCCACTTGGACTAGATCCAACTGCTAACAACCTTTAACCTGCTAGCTCTCATATGATATTCATGCTTATGATGAGATAGGCCTTTAGTCATGGGGTCTGCCACGTTCTCTTATGTGGACACTCTGATCACTACAACTTCACCCCTCTAATAGAAATCCCTCAATAGGAGATACTTCTGAAGTATGTGGTTTTTCCGTTGATGTGACCTTGGTTATTTTTCAAGATCCACCATTGTAGTATTGTCACAATACAATGTGACAAGGTCTTTACTGCTAGTCACCACATCAAGATCCTAGAAAAGTTCTAAATCTAGAAGGCTTCCTTGGCTCCATCAGAAGCTGCTATATATTCGGACTCCTCTGTAGAATTGATGAAAACTGGCTGCTTTGAACTCTTCCAACGCATAGCTCTTCCATTGAGATAGAAAATATATCCAGATTGCGACTTAAGATCGTTCTGATCTGTCTGAAAACCAGCATTAGCATACCCTCTGATGACAAGCTCCTCATATCCTCCATACACCAGGAACACATCCGTAGTTCTTCTCAGATACTTAAGGATAGTCTTAACAGCAGTCTAATGCTGTTCTCCTAGATCTTCTTGATATTTTCCTACCATTCTCAGTGCATAGAAAACATCAAGCCAGGTACATAACATGGCATACATGATGGATCCTATAGATGAAGTGTATGGGGTCTTACTCATTCTCTCTTTCTCCTGTTGTGTCTGTGGACACATTTTCTTATAATGATGTAGGCCATGTGACACTGGAACTAATCCCCTCTTGGATTGTTCCATACTAAATATCTTTAGTATATGGTCAATGTATATACCCTGACTTAGTCCAAGAATCATCTTGGATCTATCACGAATGATCTTGATCCCTAGAATGTAGGTTGCTTCACCCAAGTCCTTCATGGATAAACACTTTTTCAACCAGTCCTTAACTGGCTGTAATACTGGTACATCGTTTCCAATAAATAGTATGTCATCAACATATAATACTAGTATAATGATCGCATTCCCATTAAACCGCTTATAAACGTAGGGATCACATTCATTCTTACTGAAAACGAATTGATTTATGGTTTCATAAAATATAATGTTCTATGACTTGGATGTTTTCATTAATCCATAAATGGATTTCTGCAACTTGAAAACCTTTTTGGCTTCACCTGGTGTCACAAACCCTTCTGGTTGTGTCATATAGACAGCTTCTTGACGGTTCCCATTAATGAATGCTATTTTGACCTCCATTTTCAAAATATCATAGTCATGGTAAGCTGCTATGGCATGTATGATTCTTATGGATTTAAACATGGAAACTATGGAGAAGGTTTCATCATAGTCAATTACTTGACATTGTCTGAATCCTTTAGCCACTAGCCTTGCTTTATAGGTGCTAACATGTCCTTCCATGTCCAGTTTTCTCTTGAATACCCATTTTCATCCAACATGCTTTACATCAACTGGATTATTGACCATAACCCAGATTTGGTTCTAATACAAGGAATCCATCTCATAATTCATAGCTTATAGCCATCTTGCAGCTTATGAACTTTCTACTACTTCCTTGTAGGAGAGAGGTTCATCATTGTACAACAATAATGATTCACCATCCTCAGTGACTAGGAAACCAAATCTCTCTAGTTCCCTTACCTCTCTTGAGATTCTACGCAATACTTGTGTTTCTGGAACCTCTTCCACAGGGACCTGTGGAACTTGTTCTTGTACCAACTCTTGTGTATCTTGAGCATCAACTTCTTCGAAGTCAATCTTACTCCCACTATCTTTTTTAAAAATATTCTCCCTCTCGAGAAAGATGGCTTGTCTGGCGACAATCACTTTCTTGTCTGAAGGGTTATATAGGTAATATCCTTTCGTTTCCTTGGGATATCCTATAAAGATACACATTGTGCCCCGGGGTGCTAGTTTGTTGCCTGAGAAGGCCTTAGAAAATGCCTCGCATCCCCATAAACATGTGTGCAATAAAATGGGTTTCTTTCCATACCATAACTCGGATGGAATTCCATTTTCCATCTTAGTTGGTACTCTGTTTAATATGTATGCTACAGTTTGTAATGCATATCCCCAAAAGGATAATGGAAGATATGCATGACTCATCATCGAACTCACCATGTCTAACAAGGTGCGGTTCCTCCTTTCACTAACACCATTCCACTATGGTGTATAAGGAGGAGTGAGCTGCGATAGAATCCTAGACTCCTATAGAAGATTGATGAACTCTTGGTTCAGATATTCTCTACCTCGATCTGATCAAAGTTTCATCATCTTCTTAGCAAGATGATTCTCTACTTCATTCTTGAATTCCTTAAATTTCTCTAAGGCTTTTGACTTATACCTCAATAATTAGACATAGCCATATCTACTCAAGTCATTAGTAAAAGTAATAAAGTAATAATATCCAACTCTAGTTTCTACTGGAAATGGTCCACATACATCAGTGTGCACCAATCCTAGAAGCTCTGTGGCCCTTTCACTATGTCCACCGAAAGGTGGTTTGGTCATTTTACCTTGTAAACAAGAGTGACATCTATCAAGTGGTTCTAGCTCATTAGAGTCTAAATAACCATCTTGGAAAAGCTTTGTCAAGCGTTTCTTGTTTACATGACTGAGACGCTAATGCCACAACTGGGTGATGTATGAGTCATGTGAGTTTTTTTCGTTATCGATTGCCAACACTTGGTTCGTGTAATTTAATATGTACAAACAATTATTTAAATGTGCCATACCATAACATACATTGTTCTTATAAAAGAGACAACCCTTATATTCAAACATGAAAATAAATCCATCCATATCCAAAAAAGATACAGTAATTATGTTCTTGGTAACACTAGGTACATAATAACAATTATGAAAAACAAAAATCATCCCAGTCGGCAATGAAAAGTGGTAATCGCCAATAGCCGACACAACCAGCCTTGTTCTATTGGTGGCTCAAAGATCCACCTCTCCTCTGGAAATCTTTCTAAATATACTTGGTTCCTGCATTTGAATATAGATGTGAGCCCCACAATCTGTATCTAATACCCAATGTGTAGAAATAGAAATATTACACTTGACAACGAATGCACCTTTAGCATCCCCACACTTCTGGGTGTAGTTCCTCTTTTAGTGGCCTTTCTTTCCACATGAAAAACACACCACCTCCCATTCCATGCCCTGCCTCTGGATCTTCCCCTTCTTGGAGGGACGTCGCTTTGGGGCTTGAGACCATTTATAAGTCTTTGGACCCTTTTCCTTGTCCTTACTTTTCTTATTCACCATAACGACTGCGGGTTTGTCATTCCCTATGTCCTTATCTACCTGGATTATCAACATCAGACATTCCTATAGACTCTTCTCATTATTTATCATGTTGTAGTTGAAAATAAAGCTTGAGAAGGTCTTGGGCAGTGATGATAGGATGAGATCTGTACACAACTCATCCGTGAATTTAATCCCTAAGATGTCCAGGCATTCGATGTAGCCAATAATCTTGACTTACATGAGGCCTACCTGGCACAGACTCTCCAATATTAGTTGTAAACAAAGCATTGGAGATCTCATATCTCTGTTGTCTCACCTTCTCTTGGTAGATATCCTTAAGGTGAGACATCATGCTATATGCGTCCATGTTTTCATGTTGCTACAAGAGCTCATTAGACATGGACAATAGAATGAAACATTGAACATCTATGGCATCATCCATATGTTTTATATAAAGATATAGTTCCTCATCACTAGCCTCGTTTCCAGGTGCAATTGGAATAGGCTCTTCCAGCACATACAATTTCCTCTCGTTGCGAAGGATGACGCGTAAATGCCTCTGCCACTCTTGGAAATTGGTGCCAGTGAGAAGGTTTTCCTTCTCGAGTATGGTTCGCAATGATATGTTTGAAGTCATTTTTCTTGCCGTTTCTACAAATTAAAATGAGAAAAGGTTTAGTGCTTTATTATAAAATCTGAGACAAATAAATAAATTAATATTTATTAGTCTCCCACTATTTTATCGAAATCCAATAGCCCTCACCATTGACTTCGGAATATTCTATTGCATGAATATTCTAGTGGAAATGATACATATTGACCTTCGAATTACCCCAAATAGGGTTGGTCAAGAAACTTGAAGGGTTTTAGGTAGGCATTCCAAATGCCAACTGCATTAACTCACAGTTCCTTGATCCACTGAGTGGACTCCCCAATCCTGAAATCCTTTTATTTTGGATTTCCCCAACATTTGCCTCTTGGTCACACCAAGTCCTGCTGTGGTAGTCAAACCTTGATATGAACCAATTCAAGTCAACCCAAAACCTTGTATTAGAATTCCCCGATAATTGAAAGCACCTCAACTAGGGTTGGTCAAGCACTTTGAACTATGGTTCGATTCTAACCAAGATTATGGAAGGCTATACTGACTTAATATTTCTTTAAGGGATTTTATCCTTATACGTAAATTTCCATTTTATTATCTTTTATTACATGATTTTTAATAATAATTTAGATATACTTAAGTGATTAACCATGTCAAGATAATATTTACGCATAAGCCGGTCTTATTTTAGTTCCATCTTGCATGATTGTTTAATACATTAATTGTGTGATCATGACAACACATCCATAATAAATAAACCATAAAACTGACAGAAATAAAATAAATGGAATGATCATGAGCTTTTTTCTATTGGTTAGTTTATCTAGCAGTTGATAAACTAACTCAAGACCTAGTGGAGAAACACCTTGAACCTTTCGGGTTCGTGTTTACAGCTTTCCACCTGTCCATCATTGTATCTCCTTGGATTGGTTTCACCTTGGCTCCTGACTTGAGCCACCTCCACAGGCTTGGGAGCTCCATCCATTACATATGCATTTATCTCACATGCATGTGAGGGGTAAAAAAAGGGGTTTTACATAAAAGAATCCTTGGGCATGCATGCCCTACATATTAATGAGGAGAAGGCTCGCAGGACAAAAAATTTAATTTAAATAAATAAATTAAAAGAAACCATTCACATATAAAGGTCTTGGTCTAGATCATGATCATCCATACATGAAACGATATTTACACATAAATAAAACCATCATTCAATTATTTAATTATTCTTGTTTAAGATAAATCATGCTTGAATAATTAATTATCTTTAATTAATCAATCATTTTATCTTAAACCCTTATTCTGAATTTCCTTGAGGTTCTCATCCATCATAATTTTAAATAAATTAAAATTATCCTTGTACGTAACTTGTACCTTGGAGGAAACCCAGTGAATTCCCGTTCATTAAGTAGATGTTAAATTAAACACATATATATAAAACACATATCACGTGTTGTGCCTCAACTTTACTCCTGCACCATGGTAAATGTCTCAAGGGTTTGTATAATATAATAATAAATTTTAATAAATCTGCGTAATTTGGGTGAATACATGGCATGTAGTTCTGACTACACGGTGTGTACTTTTATTCACCATCCAGACGAAGTACATGCCCAGGGATATGGTGTGTTAATGTACATCGTAAATTTTCAGAGTACACAGTGTGTTCAGTGGGACACACGCCATGTAGTTTCCGCATTACACGGTTTTCAGCCGGGCAAGCCGTGTACGGGGTACATGGTCCAACCCTAACCCGAAGGGACTACACACCATGTTACGATGGACCACATGACGTGTACTCCGTAAACTGTGTGCCACCTATTCCTGGTCAACACACGGTGTCATAAATGACTTAGATAGGATCAATACATGGCCTGATTTGGCAGACCAGTCCGATGCATGAACCTAGACTACCCGGCATGTACTTCTGAATACACACCGTGTATTCTCGTGTTGTACGTCCAGGAACATTTGGATCCTCCAGATGAGATCCTCTATTTTATTTTAATCAAAAATTAAAAGAAAAGTTCGTTTATGTATGGTGAATGAGAAACAATAGAGGAGAAACAGATCTCGTGATTCAGATTTAAAGAATGAATAACTTTAATTGAGACAAATAAATTATTAAATGCGTAAATGACCAATGGAAAACTAAATAATTACAATCAATGATATGAATGCTCTGATACCACCTATAGGTTCCGGGCACAGTGGAAGAGAGTTCCCAACTTTAATTTTACCGTTAAAAAACATTCAAACTGAGATCTATCATGATATAAAATGCTGGATCTTGGGAATAGAACGAAGAATGAAAAACAAAAGAGGGAGTCCCAGAACCATAGAGATAGGATCATCATATGTTGATTATAATTAATTTAATTAATTCAAAAGAATTACCTTGGTGTAATTCTTTCTTCGTTTATGTCTCTGGTCATGATCCAATGTGATCCGTCGTTGCGTCATAGAATCCAAGTGTAGGATTACTCTAGCGGTGATCCACACGTGCTCCACGTATCTCTGGATGTCGCTGAAGGGATCTCCTGGTGCTAACATGGAAGAACCTTCGCTTGTGATGTTCATCTTCGATTGCCTTGATCCAGTGGTGGTGAACCCCTCCCGGTCTTGAGAGTGTTCTTAGAGGAAGGAGTTCTTTTAGCCTTGAGATAACTCTCTATAATTTTTGTTCACAATGATTGGGAAAAGTGTTGGGGTAGTGAGGATATTTATAATCGGGTTTGAGGTTATAGATTTATGACAATAACTTAACGCGTTACACATTTTGTTTATTTCATTAACTATAATTGAAAACCCCCATGTCAAATGATTAATTCTTTGACATGCACCCACACTGATTATAATAAATATCATTTAATAAAATGATATTATTTCCTCAAAATACCGACTAGAAAAACTACACGCCGTGTAATCATTAATACACTGCGTGTACTCGTTTTCCATAAAACTACACGGTGTGTATATTTTATATACACGACGTGTAATTTTATTTTCCATTTCCCTTTATTTCCTCCACCACATTTATTAGTCCTTGAGTAATGGCTATTCATTTGTTAAATAAATGTAACTGCATTACTCACTAATAAATATATACTATTTCTCGCACAATATATTCTATCGAATAACTAGTGTCGAAATAAATGAAATCACGCATCCTTAAATAATTATTAAACCACAGCTGGGAATAATATTTATTGAAATTGTTAAATTAATATTTAACTGAGATACATGGACACACTTAGTGTGTGACCCTCTAGGCCCCTTTCTCAGTGGCATTGGGCAGAGCCTGCTTAAAGTCCAAGGTTAGCATCTAGCAACACAGCAAGGCACCCATAGAGAAAGAAGTTAACACCACAATGACATGTCACCTCTTAAGAACGTTTACTGTGTAATATATTCCATTTATCACGATATCTTGAATCAAGCAGGTCACATGCTAGTGCCATCAACCCATGTGCCCGATTATTCGTTCTTTGACTTTCCGGAATTGAACTCGCCCATACCTTACAATGACCATGGATTTATTTAGGTTATATCAATTCCATCAAAGGTTCTGAGATATCTAATTCTGTTATGGAACAGAAGGGAAAAATCCTCTCTCGCATTATCTATTAATGCAGTATTACTCGTGACGCACCCAACGTCTCCTACCTCGCTATGAACAGTGTGTCATCACAGTTTTTGTCAATACATCTAAGTGTGCAAGTTTTAATACACAATAATAATAATATTAATATCCAAGGACCAATACACACGTCTGCAGATAGGAACATCCAATGGCACTATGAAATGTGGATTTCCTACTGGCGGGTCTCGTTCTCATAATATCCTCCTGGATATTACTAAGGGCGCACACCATGAGAAGGTGCCTCAAAGTTTTATGAGTCCTCACCCCTAATGGAAAGTATTATTTGTGTCCCTCAAATAACATCATATGTACACAGAACATATATTCAAGAACAGTGTTATGACACTTCTGGGTTCTCATCATAGCAGGGATCCATTTTGACCCTTTAATGCAACAACTATCCTTAGGACATTATCACATGCATTGTCACATAGAAGAATAATCAATATGTGATAAATCTTTTATTAATGAATAAATTACAAAGTAGTTGGTTCTAGGCCCCTAACTCCAACACTATATCCATTCCTGAATGGTAATGGAATGACATCACTATGGATTTCATGATGGTATTTCCAAGATCTCCTCGAGGTAGAGATGTGGTATGGGTGATCATCGACATGTTGACCAAGGTCACACACTTCTTTCCAATACAAGAGACCTTCTCATATCATACCAAGATGCCAAGTTTACATCATGGTTCTAGAAGGGGACGCATAAGGCACTAGGTTCATAGGTTGTCTTGAGTACAGATTATCCCCCTAGAACAATGGGTAGTCTGAGCGGATGATATGAGTGTTAAAGGACATACTCCAGGAATGCATCCTTGATTTTGGAGGTTTTTGTGAAAATCATATACCTATTTTTGAGTTTTCCTTTAAAAAAAGTTATATGAAACAATTTAGATGGATCTATATGAGTCCTTTTATGGTAGGTAGTACCGTTCAACTCTATTATGGTTAGAGGATGGTGAGGTAGAACTAATGGGTCATCATCTCATTCAAGAGATTTCAAAAAAAAACTGTAGCTTATTCGAAAACATATGGTGACAGCTCAGTCCAGGCATAAGTCTTATACCAATCACTGAAGATGTCCTATGGAGTTCCTAGTGGGACATCGGGTCTTTCTATGAGTTTTCTAGATTTATTCATAGATGGAATTAGAGAAAAGGAAAATTATCACCTCATTATGTTCGGCCTTTTGAGACCATGGAGAGAGTTGGGATGGTAGCCTATCAGTTGCTTCTACCTCAGAGGTACCATGCCATACATGAAATTTTCCATGTATCACTGCTTCACCGGTATCATGTTGACGTATCTCATTTGTTGACCCATAGGAAATTGAGCTAGAGGTGAATGCATATTTTGAGGAGAATATGATACATATCATTGATCAGAGCATGGAGGCTCTCTGATGTAGGTAAGTTCCACTAGTTCGGCTGTTATGGTAGCATGGATGGTTACAAGAAGATACCTGGGAGTGGGAGGCCAATATACATGTCCATTGGCAGGAACTATTCCTAGATGACATTTTACCACCCTCTAAAGGGGAACCTAGAGATGATTTTTTAGGAGGGTTGGTTGTAACTACCCAAAATTTCAAAATGGTATGAATCATTGTTTTTTAGCTTAAATTACTTAATTTAGACCTTGTAATGGTACATAATGGATTCATGAAGGCCGCAAGGGTGTCCAGAAATTAATCAGATCAAAAATCCCTAGAATTTGGAGAATTAGACTGTCCCACATGGTTAGTAGAAACTGTTCCACCCAGCTCACACGGTTTATCCTATTTGTGAGGGGAATTTCAGAGGGAAGCTTGTGGCCAAATAGTTGTCTAAAATTGTGCGAGTTGAGGTGAATGAACATGTGAGGTTTTAAACATCATTGAGAGTGGTATTTCGCATGCGTAGTTCAGGGTTAGTCAAACCGTGCACTTAGACCATGTGAGGGGTACGGGGTGCATAAATGGCACACCATTTGGCCAACTGTGCAGCCCATTAAATGAAGGTAAAATGAACTTTTCCCCCCTGAAATGTTTTAACTCAAATTGTATTCTCCTCCCTCTCATTTCCATCAAAACACATGTAGGAGAGCTCATCCACTTCTTCATCTAGATATTTTACTATCTCCTTCATCCATAATCTATTTCCTTCACCGTTGGATGGGTTGCAGATTTAAGAGTAATCTCTTTAATCCTCTTCCTTATTTTCCATGTTTTTCTAATCCACTTTTGTGATATTTTGGTGCAACCTCATTTGACCTATTCTCATGTCATCTAACCATTATTCTGATAACTCTCATTATAGCACAATTTTAAGGACGACTCTGGATGAAGAGAACGATGCAAACCTAAGGTTGGTGGTGTAACTTCTTTCCCTCATGCTTCATCACATTTATAACATGTGTAGTTGTTTTTTGTGCCATAAATTTATGATGACACCTATAAATTGTTTAAAAAATTAGATTAAATGATTTACCATGATCAATACGACCCCCATGAGTGGCTAGTTATCACTTTGGTTGATCGCTTTGAATTAATCCACCCCAATGGGTGTGATTTACCTTAGAGGCCTATTTTCCCTTTATCATAAATTGTCCAAACACCCCATTGAGAGGTGTTTCCTTTTAATAAATTTCTCGAGTTAATGATTTGAGCTAAGAGGAATGGTAGGCCCTGAGTTAGGCCCCTATAACCCATTCTATAATTGAATTTCCTAATTAAATGATTTTACCAACTTTTTAATCATGTTATAAATATTTCCTTGTTAAATGATATGATCTTGATAGTAAAACATACCCTCACTTTATGGTGAGAGTGATACAAGGGTCCCAAATTAAGGACACCTTCGAAAGGCTCATCGTGATTAAGATAGAATTGTCAAAGAGTTGTAAATACACCAGGGGAGATAATAGGTATGCCTCGTACATTCTCACCATCAATTTCCTCTACCACCAGATGAGTGATACCAGTTCCCTAAGCGAGACCCGATGGATGGTCTTGATGGAATGATGGTTATACCATTCAATGAGTGAGACTTGGACCCATATGTGAGATACCAGGTATGGACTCATAGGTTATTTTTTGTTTTTACACAATTCTGGGAGTGATACATGGGATCTAATTTATGGTTCACTTGGAATAGACTACCATGATAATGGGTTTATACAAATCCCCTAGGTAGATAGTTGGGATTCCTTCTAGATCTCCTTGGACAGACTCAAGGTGCCTCTTATTAATTTATAAATATTTTCATTAAGCTTAAGAGTAATAAGGTGTAAGTGAAATTCCGGGGATGCTTCCGCTAAGACAAATCACATTCTTGAGGATGAACCATCCATTAACACATTATTTATAACAAATCTTACCATATTTCATACATGTGCAGGTTTATTTTGTTTATAGAGATTCATATTTGGCCAATGTAGGTATACTAGGGTTGGTGCCCAAAAGGTACCCGATCTTATATATTTATTTATTTTCAACATTTAATTTATTATTTATTGAAACACTACTCATTTTATACACATGTAATGGATTGATCTAGATATCATTTGTGGTTTACTAATGAGTATATCTCACACCCTTCTTGGGTTTCCTTTGGTACCCAAGAAGTCGTCATGATTGGAGGCATAGATAAAGCAAAGTGGCCAACTTTCAATTCCTAATTTTGAGTTCTAGGATGGAGTATGGGTGTAGAGAGCCAATCCTATGATCATGATGCTGGTTTTAGCAGCTTTCTATTATTTTTAAATTTTGGTTAGAATGGGGTATATGACTATATAACTTGCATCACATGTACCTATTTTGTATAGCTACATGATCATCATCATCATCATCTTATTTATATATTATTGATTCAGATTCCACTTTTTATATTTTATTGATGATTTATTTTTCCATTGTTTTTTAGTTATTACTGCTTCTGATGTTTCCTATTTATTTATATACCATTGTGCTCCACTTTGATCTATAAGGGAATAGTCTTCCCATAGACACACCCTAGACCCTCTCTACTTGTCAGATACATCTAGAATTTAGTGAGGCATGGTTGAGGTCATGTGGTTGACCATCATAGGGCACAACTAAGTAGCTTATAGGGTAGGATTCCACAACATATAAGGACAATTCAGTACCTATAAGGAGTGATTGGTTGAAAAATTGTTTAAAGAGTTTCAAGGAATTGACTATGACGAAACCTTTTCACCAGTTTTAATGTCGAAATCCATCAAAATTCTACATTCCATTACATCCTTTCATGATTATGTGATTTTGAAAATGGATGTCAAAATAGCTTTACTTAAAAAAACCTTCAAGAAGTGTCTATATAACACAACCTGAATGGTTTGTGACTCCAAAGGGATCCAAAATGGTTTTCAAGTTTCAAATATCCATTTATAGATTAAAGAAATCATCCAAGTCGTGGAACATTCATTTTGATGAGGCCATAATGAAATTTGGTTTCATAAATAATGAATGTGATCCGTGTGTCTACAAATGGTTTAGTGGGAGTACGATCATTTTCTTAATAGTATATGTTGATGATATATTACTCATAGGAAACGAAATACAATTCCTAATTTTTATTAATACATGGTTGAATAAATGTTTCTCAATAAAGGACTTAGGTGAGGCAATATATATTCTTGGGATTAATACCCATCATGATAGAACTAAGAGACTAATCAGTCTACGTCAAGGTACAGAAACTGGCAAGATACTGAAGATAATCAGTATGGAACAATCCAAGTGGGGATTGTTGGTAGCATCACATGAAATTCAACATTCCAAAAAACATCTCCTCAAACACATGATGATAGAAATGGAATAGTAAGGATTCCAAACACATCAACAATTGGGTTAGTCTTGTATGTTATTCTATGTACTAGGATAGATTTTTCCTATGGATTGATTGTAGTAGGAAATCATCAAGATAATCTAGGTGACCACCATTGGATGGAATTCAAGACCGTTAAGTATTTCAGGCACACCAAGGATATGTTCTTAGTCTATGGAAGAGATGAGGAACTAGTCATCATAATATACGAAAATACTAGTTTCTAAACTAATCAAGATGACAGGAAGTAAGAAATGGGATACATTATCACTTTGAATGGAGGAGTTGTGAGTTGGAAGAGCTCAAAGAAGGATGTGGTCATAGATTATATATTAGATCCCGACTATATTACAACTTCTGAGATAGAGAAAAAAGTAATATGGATATGCATCTTTGTACAAGAGCCTGAAGTGGCACTTAGTAGTAAAGATCCAATGACATTCTATTGTGATAATACTATAGCGGCGAATCTAACAAAATATACAAGGTCACATCAGTGGATGAAGCAAATAATTCATAAGTATCATCTCTTGTGGGATTTTAGTCAGAGAGGTGAGGTTTTAGTGAGTAGTATATCCACAGAAGACAATGTGGAAGACCCCTTGAATAAATCCTTGAATCAGCAGAAAAATGATTATCATGTGTGGTCTAGCAGACTAGAATTAATAGGTAGTTGGATCTAGTCCAAGTGGAAGTTTTTTAGATTTGGTTTCTTAGGAAAAAATATTTTTACTTTGATTACATGTATATCCAATTTATTGAATATTAATTAAACATTTTATTACATATATATCATTTTTTGTATGGATTTAATGTAATAATGTCAAAGAGTATTTTTTCATTGATAAGGTCATAGTAGTTCCCATATATGATGAGAACCTTGAAGTTATATAACAATATTCTTAATATACTTCTACAGTTGGATATCGTACTATGATGAGACACGTAGTATTGAGACTGTAATGTCACACCTATTTTTTTCCATGTGTTGGTTTTGATCCAGTTCATTGGAAATACTGATCATTTTCTTGGGTTTTGGGTGAAATGAATGTTTAGTTTTAAACTACCATATATTTATAATCATCCTACCATGGGTTCCCCATATCTTGTTTGGGAGTTTTGGAGAAAAGGGTGGTTACTTCAATATTTGGGCCAACCGTGAGCCCATTTCTAGATTTAAAAACCAAATTTGTTTCTTTTATAACTCCTTAATTTTTCAAATTTTTTCACTCATTACACTTCAAACATGGCCTCCACTGACCTATTGATACCAACATATTCATTTGGACACCTTAGGAGCTCATAATCCTGGTGGATTTGGGTGATTTATTCTGGCATTGAACCAACCTATGAGCCCATTTCCAGATTTAAGGAAATTATTTTATTTATTTAATATATCATTAAATTTTTAACCTTTTTTGGTAATTAAAACTCTCACTCAAGAAAAAAAATCCTAGGTGCACCCCTATTTTCCATTTTCGTTCTTTGGAGCTCATCTTCATCGTAGATTAGGGAGAATTTCTTCAAGATTTCTCAAATCATCCCAATTTTTAAAGGTAATTTGTTTCTTTCATAAATAATTCATATTTTAATAATTTTCCCAAAAAAATGTTTCCCATGGTTTTTAAAGACCTAGATATCCTTTCCATTGAGTTTCAAGCCATTCCCTCTTCTCTATGTGTGTGGAACTAAGGGAAGACGAAGAGTTATCTAGTTTCCAAGGTGAGATTCCTTCTCATTTATCCTCCCTCTTCCCCCTCCTTCCATTATTTCATGTTTATTTATTCTTCCATGGTCATTTAAGGCCTAGGGGTATATCTTAGAATGATTTTTGATGGTGGTTATGTTGGTTTAGGTATGGTATTCATAAGTTTATGGTTTATAAACCCGCGGCGGGTGATTTCGGTTGTGTGTTTCCATTCTGCCATGTTTTTGAGGTAGGATATCCTAGTAACATGAATTTATTATTTAAGTTTCATATTTTTCATGCTGTTATCACATTTTATAAATGAATAGTATTTCTGTACAACCTTTTTATTTTCTATTTTGTGTGAAAAATGGTTATTTATGCCTTGATTTGTGTAAAACAGAGTTGTTTCGTTATAAAAGTGCACACTGCTTGTTTAAATAAATGTTCTTCTAGATTTCACATATGGATTGTGATTTTTATGACATGGTTTAACTAATATAATAAATTTTTGTCGTGAAAAATTGTGTTTTTACCTCTTTGGGTGTTAAATAGAAATTGTTTTTCTAAAAGTTGTGCGCCTATTTTTTGGAAAAGTGACAGGTTGGATTTTGTGTCCTAAATGTGATATAAAATGACTTGTTTGAATTTATTAAAGTATGGAAAACGAGTAATGTGATATTTTGGGGTCCTTTTATGGATGTAAAAAGCAGTTGTGGTTTTATAAATATATGGGAATTGGTTTTTAACATGTTTTGGAAAGAGTTTCCGGTAAGTGGCCCGTTCGGCATTTTTAAGAAAATGGTTGAACTTTGAATGTGTAACGTCAGTGTTTTAAAGGTATTAAGTATTTTTTTTGTGGCATCCCGCCTTTTTAATACATAACTCTTCATTACATTTTACATAAAGAGGATTTTTAAAGTCTAGTGTCTTGGAAATTAGGAACAATAAAACTTGAATACAACATATAACATTATTATAATCCACTTGTAAGGCTTAATCATAAGATCATATTAAGTAAAATTACTACCTTTCATATCTTGGAGACATACATCAAAGGAAAGGATGAGCAGAAGGCCCAGTAAGGGTAAACAAGGGAATCAGTGTACTTGTGATATCAATAAGAACTTGAAAAACAACATAAATATATGAGAAATGGAAGTATAGGCATATCATAATGAAGATAACTTGTAACATAACTTGAATATGTGGCTACAACATTTCATTTAGACATTCATGAACATATCACCAAGGTCCATCCCCAAGGTGTCATTAAAATTACCAAGGTTATTCACCAAGGTATCGTGAAACTTGTCATCTCTAGAGATTAATTCATTACCCAATGCATTGGAGCGCTATCAGGGCGCACCCTTAATATTTCTTTAATTTCATGTGAGACACATAGATCATAATCAAACATTTAATAAACAACCCATAGAGAATAATAGGAATGGGTTTCATTTCAAAATCGTGACGTTTTAAAAGCTCTTAAAAATAAGATCATTATATCATTTATAACCCATGGAAAGGGAGTGAGGGTTATATGTATGTAAATTCCAGAATCAAATATATCATATTTATATATTTATGAACACCCATATAAATTAAATAGGTCTGGGTATTCACATAAATAAACAAGGGGATTTCTTGAGAGAAAGAGATAGAAATTTTGAGACGAAATTTCCGCAGCATAACGACTATATAACATGGTTTTAGAAAACATTGAAAAGAGAGGGGAAAAGGGTAACCCACTCATAAAATAAATCATAATATTGTATAGGTAATGAATAATATCATGATATGGATATTTTAATGACATACCACATGAAAAGGAAACATGAAAGAAAAGAGTAGATGTGTTTTCTTTTACGAGAAATTTGGCAGCCTAACGGCGTCACTTAAAAAATCAGAAAACAAATTGACGAGAGAATAAAGGGTCTCTCATCATTTTAACCTAAAATGGATAGTAATAAGAATATAAGAACATAACCTCAACATAAAGAGATGTAAAATATAAGACACAACATAAAGGAAGTCATGACTTAAAAGAGGAGGGTGAAAGAATCCCTTACCTTGAAGTGTAACTTCGAATGCTTAAATGTAGGGACCTTGGGAGGCTTGATGTCACATTTAGTGGACTCCTTGGGAGGTAAGGAGACCAGAACAAAATTTATGAGGATTTTGAAATGAAAAGAATGAGGCAAAGGCTTGGTATTTATAGGAGAAGTGAGGGGATAAGTCATTAATGGCCAAGGAACACCTCATCGGTGGTATTGGAAAAACCATGGGCTTGCCCATGGTATTTTCACATGGTATTGGCCACTTGGGACACCTCATACCATATATTACTATTCATAAGTCTACCAGAAAGAGTACATAATTATTACATCCTTAATGATGTCATTAAACACCCGAAACTAAAAACTGTATTTTCACTATTCAATGAAAATTCATTTTGTTCAGAAAAATCCCCAAAAATCACCTTAACATAATATCGATGATTTGAATTCAAAAATGAACTCCATTTTATAAATATAATTTTCTAAATATTTTTAATTTAATTTTTAATTAAAAAACACTATTAACCTGAAAAAACTAATACTTGACTAATAATTTCTGAAACATTTATTTACCTATTTTATTGAATCACATTACTTAATGAAGGTGAATAAATTATATTAATACTTTCTTTAAGTGATATTACTAATCTGTTTGGTCACATTAATAATCCTATGTGTAAAATCACTATAAATAATTTACTATTCTAAAAAAATTAAGTTGATCTTATTAGATTATAAATTTCTTACTGAACACATTTTTAGAACAACATTTTTTAAAATCATTACACATCATTAAATATTTAAGGTTTACATAAATGTTTTAAAATATTCCCTTTTTGAAAAATTCATCAATATACATCCTATATTTATTTGAAGATCTGAAAAAAACACAAACTTCACCATAGGAAGAAATCACAATTTTATTTACCTCAAAGGATTACAAAAAGTAGTTGTAGTCTCGTTACACAACCCCTTATAACCCCAGTATAAGACCTAAGTGTAAGGTGTACTAAGGTGAGAGAATATGAGGGTGGATCAACCAACATTTCCCGAGTAGTGATTTCTATAATCTTGAACTTCTCCCGAAGGTGATTCCGCTCCAACTTCACATGATGAAGTTCGGCTTGGGTTTGGTCCAGAGAAAATCCCCATTGTGCTACCTCCTTTCCAAGTTTTGTTAGATGGGATTCGATCGGCCCGAGACTACTGGATGAGGCCATCAAATCTTCTTTCTGCATTAATTAACCAAGATCACTTGTATTTAGAGACAACAATTGCAACATTTAGTTTCCAACAGTCATATTGACCAACAGTTATATAACAGTCGAAACCCAACTATCTCATTTTAATTGTACTCACATCATTAATTAAAGAATATAGTTTTGTTGACTATAAACTAAAATAACACACAAAATTAGGAAACAAAAATTCATTCAAAATTTCGAGTCATTACATTCTTCCCCCCTTACGAAATTTCATCCCTGAAATTTTAACTCGTATCCTAAGAAAAGAAAAGGTGTGGGTACTTTTTTCTCATAGACTCCTCTGGTTCCCACATGGATTCTTCATATTTGTGGATTCTCCACAACACCTTAACAAGGTGGGTAGTATTGTTGCATAGAACCTTGTCTCTACGATCCAAGATCTCCACTGGCTGCTCCTCATAGGAGAGGCCTTGTTCCTGCTGTACCACCTCTGGGTTTAGTACATGTGAAGGGTTATGTATGTACTTCCTCAACAGGGATACGCGGAAGACATCATGAACATGTGCTAGATTTGGAGGAAGTGCAAGCCGATAGGTCACTGCTCCCACACGATCAAGGATTTCATAGAGGACAATGTACTAAGGGCTGAGCTTCCCTTTCTTCCCAAACCTCATTAATCTCTTTCAAGGTGAAATTTGAAGAAATACCTTGTCACCGACATCAAACTCCACGTCCCTTCGATGGTTGTCACATAGCTCTTTTGCTGACTCTGAGCATTCTTAATGTGTTGTTGGATGGAAAGGACTTTTTCTGTCATCTTTTTCACAATATCAGGCCCAAGAAGCTTTCTCTCACCAGCTTCATCCTAAAAAGTAGAAGTTCTACATCTCTTCCCATATAGATCTTCATAGGGTTCCATTTGAATGCTCGAGTGGAAGCTGTTGTTGTAAGAGAACTCAACTACAGAGAGATATTGATCCCATCCACCCTTAAATTCCATTTATCACATTCTCATCATGTCCTCGAGTGTTTGAATAGTCCTTTCAGATTGACCATCAGTTTGGGGGTGGTAGGCTGTACTGAAATTCAATTCAATGCTCAGAGCATGTTGAATACTTCTCCAGAATTTTGATGTGAACCTTGGATCACGATCAGATACGATATAAAGTGGAACTCCATACAGCCTTACCACTTCCTTCACGTAAATCTTGGAAAGTTTATCAAGAGAGAAATCTTCTCGGATAGAGATAAAACGGGCAGTCTTGGTTAGACGGTCCATAATAACCCATATCGCATTGTTTCCTTTGGGAGTTCTTGGAAGACTAGTGACGAAGTCTATAGTGATATTGTCCCGCTTCCATGCTGGTATGGGTAGTGGTTGCAATACCCCTTTAAGAATTTGTCACTCTGCCTTCACTTGCTGACATACTAGGCACCTTGAAGTGTATTCAACAATCTCCCTTTTCATATTATCCCACCAATAATGATCACTAAGGTCCCTATACAATTTTGTGCTTATAGGATGTATAGAGAAAGTAATTCTATGAGCTTCATCCATCAGCTCGTTCTTTATTTCCGATATAGATGGAACATATAGTCTTGTATGAAATCTCAGTACACCTTCTTGATCAATATTTAGCTCAATAAAATTTCTATCCTTTACAACCTCAAACTTCTCTTGTAACAAAGGATCCTCTTTCTAAGACTTCTTGATCTTCTCTAGTAATGATAGTTGAGAAATCATTTGGGTTAGGGTTGATGATGTCCCTTTCCTTATAATTCCCATGTAAAACTTTACTAGGTCATTGATCAAAGGATCTTTTTGAATCCTCAACATGGAATGATCAACTGGGTCTTTCCTGCTTAATGCATCAGCAACTTTGTTTACTTATCCAGGGTGATAATGAATTGAACAATCATAGTCTTTAGGAAGTTCCAACCATCTCCTTTCTCTCATGTTCAATTCATTTTGTGTGAAAATATACTTTAAAATTTGATGGTCTCTGTATATATCACATTTCTCCTCATAAAGTTAGTGCCTCCATATCTTCAGAGAAAAAACGACCGCAGCCAGCTCCAGATCATGCGTTGGATAATTCTACTCATTAATCTTCAATTGTTGATATGCATAAGAAATGACCTCGTCATTTTGCATGAGGAAGCACCCAAGAACTTTTAGAGATGCATCACTAAAAATAACGAATCCTTCTCCACTTGAGGGCAGAGTTAACATGGGTGCAGTAACCAATATCTTCTTCAGCTCTTGGAAACTTTCCTCACACTCCTTTGTCCAGATGAACTTGAACCCTTTTCGAGTTAACTTGGTTAATAGATTAGAAATTCATGAAAAGTTTTTCACAAACCTCCTATAATATCCTACTAATCCAAGAAAACTATGAATCTCAGTTATTTTTGTAGGTTGAGGCTACTCCTCTACCACTTTTTTCTTTGCAGGGTCAACTGTGATTCATTCATTGATTACAATGTGACCTAAGAAAGTGACTTGTTGTAACTAGAAATAACATTTAATAAACATTCCAAAAAGACTCTCCTTCCAAAGAGTTTAAAAAATAACTCTTAGATGATCTTCATGATCCTCGTGACTTTTGGAATATATCAGAATATCATCAATAAAAACTACCACAAAGTTATAAAGGTATTCCTTAAAGAATCTATTCATCAAAACCATAAAAATATCTGGTTCATTAGTCAGTCCAAAGGGCATAACAACAAACTCATAATGCCCATATCTTGATCGAAAGTCAGTTTTTGGAATATCTTCTTTCTTTACCCTCAATTGATGATAACCAGATCGAAGATCAATCTTAGAGAATAATTGAGCCCCACGAAGTTGGTCAAATAAGTCATCAATTCTTGGAATAGGGTATTTTTTCTTCACTATGATCCCATTCAGTTCTCTATAATCAATGCATAGCCGCATTGATCCATCCTTCTTCTTCACAAAGAGAATAGGTGCTCCCCAAGGAGACACACTTTGTCAGATAAACCCCCTCTTCAAAAGATCTTGGAGTTGATTATTTAATTCCTCTAGATCCACATTTTCCATCCTATATGGGGTATTTGATATCAGATGAGATCCAGGTACGAGTTCGATGGATAACTCTACCTCTCTTTCTGGGGGAGGTCCAGGAAACTCCTCTGGAAATAAATCAACGTATTCCTAGATGATGGGGACATTTTCTATCATCAAACTCTCATCTCCTTCTTCTTCTTCACCGATTAACTCCATAAAGAAGGATATAGGGGGTTATTTTAGACAAAGATGTTGTTGAGATATATCTCCTTGGAAGATAACTGTAGGTTTTCTATTCAAGACTACTGATATTTCCTTGCTTCTGTAATTGATCTTAGCATTATACTTTGAGAGCTAGTCCATCCCTAGTATAATGTCAAATTCCATCATGGGAATGACTACTAGATTTGAGATAAGATTGTGCTCACTAATGTAAATAATAGAGTTTCTAAACACCAACGATGCTTGGATAGTCCCACTAGGAGTATTGACTGACAAATCTAGTTTTGGAAATTTAGGGGTTGATTTTAAATTCCTTGAAAACTTGGAGGAAATAAAGGAATGCGTGGAACTAGAATCAAACAAAGTACTTGCTATCTTTGAGAGGACAACAAGAGTACCTTCTACCACATCATTCAGAGCATCGACTATAGATGCCATGATAGTAAAAGCACGGCCTTGATCCCTTGGACTTTGCAGAGGTTGATGGTGGTTCCCATCCACTACCCTAAGATTTGGACAGTGATTGGAAAAGTTCCCACGTTTTCCACATTTGAAGCACTGGACATCAGGTAGGGCCTTCACCATCTTCCCCTTGTCATTTGTGTTTGGAAGTTGAGGTTTCACCTCACTATGAAAATTCCTCACAATGTGGCCATCTCTGTCACACTTGTAGCACTTCCCACTCCCATGAAGGCAGTTCCCCGAATGCGTCTTCCCACATTTATTACACGTGGGAAGTTGCACTTGCTTTACTCCTCTTCCCTGATCAAAAGTCCTCCCTAATATAGGCTACATCGATCTCTTCTTGTCAATGGATTTATGAGACCACTGCGTCTCACCAAACTCTACCTCGACTTTCATCTCAATCCGCATGATATACTCATAGTTATCATAATCTCGATTGGCTAGATTATTCCGTAGTTGAGGTCTCAGTCCATTGAAGAATCTATCAACCTTACCATTTGGATCCATGAAAAAGCTAGAGGTATATCGTGAAAGCCTTGTGAAGTTCATCTCGTAGCTTCCCACATATTCATTCTCCTTTAGGTTCAGCTCAAGAAACTCCTTCTCCATACTTGTTCTCATAGAATGAGGGAAATACTTACTGAAAAATCCCTCTGATCTCTTCCCCCTCCATAGCTTCAGCTTCCAATCTTTGCCTCATCTTTTTGATCAGTTCCCACCACTGATCAGCTTCTCCCTCTAAGTGATAGAGAGCCAGGGTGACCTTCTCTTGCTCTGAACAATGTTGCACATAAAATATCTTCTCTATAGAGCTGATCCATTGCTCAACAATCAATGGGTCAATCGATCCGCTGAAGGTTGGTGGTCGTTGGCACATAAAGGACTCAACAAAATATTATTCCCTTCGTGGTGAGATCGTCCTCTCAGCTTGATTCAAGTTATTACTCATAACTTGAGTTAGTTGGTTCACCATTTGCATGAATGTTTCCATTACATCTTCCATCGGAGGGTCGTCAGCACATGGTCCATTGCGGTCACCATTTTCACGGTTCCTCCTATTGCCTACCATTTTCTAAAAGAATAAAATCTTAGTGAGAAACTTGTTTCATTTACGAATCTTCTAACTATAAAGGGTTCTACATCTTAAAACTTCATGCTTAAACAATTATATTTCTCTATAATTCCATCATAATGATTCATAAAAAGATTCTAATTAACCAAACATATCCCCCAAGAGTGGTGTAACCAAGAGTACAACAAGACCCGTTGTCGTGCACTAGTTCCCGTTCGAGACTAGCTCAAAACGGTTTTTTTGGGTTTTACCCCTATATAAATCTGTGCCAGAGCTGCCTCTACCTGCTCGTATCTAGATACAGATGTATTTTTTTTGATAAACAACTTACTCAATACTCACCAAAATACCAGGAAGTTTTCCCTATATTTAAACTTTCCTATATGGTTATTCCTAAAGTTTTCATAGCCTAATTTTAAAAAATAACTAAACTATCCTTTGATGCCAACTGTGGAATCCCTCCTTTTTAATACATAACTTTTTATTACATTTTACATACAGAGGATCTTTAAAGTATAGTGTCTTGGAAATCAGGAACAATAAAACTTGAATACAACATAAAAAATTATTCTAATCCACTTGTAAGGATTTATCATAAGATCATCCTAAGTAAACTTACTTCCTTTCATATCTTGGAGACATACATCAAAGGAAAGGGTGAGCAGAAGGCCCGGTAAGGGTAAACAAGGGAATCAGTGTACTTGTGATATCAATAAGAACTTGAATAACAACATAAAGATATGAGCAATTGAAGTATAGGCATATCATAATAAAGAGAACTTGAAACATAACTTGAATATGTGGCTACAACATTTCATTTAGACATTCATGAACATATCACCATGGTCCATCCCCAAGGTGTCATAAAAATTACCAAGGTTATACACCAAGGTATCATGAAACTTGTCATATCTAGAGATTAATCATTTACCCAATGCATTGGAGTGATATTAGGGAGGACCCATAATATGTATTTAATTTCATGTGATCCACATATATCATAATCAATCATTCATAAATAACTCATAGAGAATAAAAGGAATGGGTTTCATTTCAAAATAGTGACGTTTTAAAAGCTCTTAAAAATAAGAACATTATATCATTTATAACCCATGGAAAGGGAGTGAGGGTTATATGTATGTCAGTTATAGAATAAAATATATCATCTTTATATATTTATGAACACCCATATAAAATAAATAGTTCTGTGAATTCACATAAATAAACAAGGGGATTTCTTTAGAGAAAGAGATAGAAATTTTGAGACGAACTTTCTACAGCATAACGACTATATAACATGGTTTTAGAAAACATTGAAATGAGAGACGAAAAGGGTCAACCACTCATAAATAATTCATAATAAATTATGGTTACTGAATAAGATCATGATATGGATATTTTAATGACATACCACATGAAAAGGAAACATGAAATAAAAGAGTAGATGTGACTTCTTTTATGAGAAATTCGGCATCCTAACAACGTCACTTAAAAATTCAGAAAACAAATTGATGAGAGAAGAAATGGTCTCTCATAATTTAAACATAAAATTGATAGTAATAAGAACAAAATAACATAACCTCAACATAAAGATATGGAAAATATAAGACACAACATAAAGGAAGTCATGACCTAAAAGAGGAGGGTGAAAGAATCCCTTACCTTGAAGAGTAACTTCGAAAGCTTGAAGGTCAGAACCTTGGGAGGCTTTCGGTCACCTTGAGAGGACTCCTTGGGAGGTAAGGAGACCAAAAATTTGTTTAGGAGGATTTGGAAATAAAAAAAATGAGGTAAAGGCTTGGTATTTATAGGAGAAGTGAGGGGACAAGTCATTAATGGCCAAGGGACACCTCATCAGTGGTATTGGAAAAACCATGGGATTTCCCATGGTATTTTCCCATAGTATTAGCTACTTTTGACACCTAATAACTTCTATTACTATTCATAAGTCTCCCAGAAAGATTACATATATATTACATCCTTAATGATGTCATTAAACACCCGAATCTAAAAACCGTATTTTCAATATTCACCGAAAATTCGTTTTTTTTCAAGAAAAATCCCCAAAAATCACCTTAACCTAATATCGATGCTCTGAATTCAAAAATGAACTCCATTTTATAAAAATAATTTTCTAAATATTTTTAATATAATTTTTAATTAAAAACACTATTCACTCGAAAAAACTAATACATGACTAATAATTTCTGAAACAATTATTTACCTATTTTAATGAATCACATTACATAATAAAGGTGCCTAAATTATATTAATACTTTCTGTAAGTGAGATTACTAATCTATTTGGTCACATTACTAATTCTAAGTGTAAAATCACTATTCATAATTTACTATTCACAAAAATTAAATTGATCTTATTAGATTCTAAATTTCTTACTGAACACATTTCCAGAAGACCATTTTCTTAAAATCATTACACATCATTAATTATTTAAGGTTTACATAAATATTTTAAAATATCCCCTTTTCCCAAAATTCATCAATATACATCCTATATTTATTCGAACATATGAAAAAAAACACAAACTTCACCATAAGAAGAAATCACAATTTTATTTATCTCAAAGGATTACACAAAGTAGCTACGGTCTCATTACATAGCCCCTTATAACCCCATCATACGACCTAAGTGTAAGGTGTGCTAAGGTGTGAGAATCTGTGGGTGGCTCGACCAACATTGCCCGAGTAGTGATTTCTATAAGATTGAACTTCTCCCGAAGGTGATTCCGCTCCAGCTTCACACGATGAAGTTCAGCTTGGGTTGGGTCCAGAGAAAAGCCCAATGGTTCTACCACCTTCCCAAGTTTTGTCAGATGGGCTTTGATCGGCCTGAGACTACCAGATGAGTCCATCAAATCTTCTTTCTGTATTAATTAACCAAGATCACTTGTATTTAGAGACAACAATCACAACATTTAGTTTCCAACAGTCATATTGACCAATGATCATATAATAGTCAAAACCCAATGGTCTCATTTTAATTATACTCACATCATTAATTAAAGAATATAGTTTTGTTTAGTATAAACTAAAATAACACACAAAATTAGGAAAAAAAATTCATTCAAAATTTTGGGTCATTACATGTTTTTTCTGATACTAATGGTGTGTGAACACCACATTATGAATGATTTAATTTTTACCTTTGATGCACGTTGGTTTGGAAAAATTAATAAAGTCCCATTTTGTATTTTTCTTAAAAAAGGGTTTTCACATGTGTTCAATGTTGCACAATGTTGGGACATTTTATGATCCATGAAATATATTTATTAAATGGTCTTGGGATGAAAAATTTGGTTTGATATGGTATTTTGGGTGTTTTTCCTTAAAAGATCATTTTAAATGGATTTTATGTGCAGATCATTGTTATACTTCTTCAAATTGTTTTATTAAAATTTTAAGTGGTTTATTGATTTGAGAAATAACTGTAAGGAATGTGTGTGAGATATTTTGTGTGTGTGTGATCTAGGAATAGAATTTTCATGTGAAAAGAGTATTTGATAATATTTGGAACTTGATTGAGCACTAAAGGTAAATCTAGGTATCTAGGTGGGTGAACGTGTACTAGTATGCTATTGATCTAGAGGGGTTTCGTGCTTGTTTCACGTAGCAAGTTTGATGATGAAAACACTAACTAAACTAATATTATGGTGATGTTAGGGACCACTAGGTTATGAATTATTCTCTTAATAGTGGATCATGTGCACGAGAATGGATATCTATTATGGTTACCTTAACTGAGATACGAGGAACCTAGGGATCACAACTAACTAGTACCTAGGGCTGTTCCCATGATTTGTGTTCCTTAGCTATTTTGTACTCACCATTGGCATACAGTGTGTTTGGTTGGTAAATTCAGCAGTGTGTGTGTTTTATTAAAATTTTTTACATTCTTTAAATTATCCATCTTGAAAACTATTTTCATTTTAAGGTTTCACCTCTTTGAAAATTGTTACTAGCATTTTTATTTATAAAACATTCAAGTTTTTGTTTGGTAATTTTTATAGCATGGAACCTCATTTGTAAAATATGATTTTATATATTGTATTTAAAGATTGAAATTGATGTTTCTTTTATTTTAATGGAAGTGTGTTGGTAATAGAATATTGGGCTAACCTAGTGAATTATAATACTCTCACCTATAGTCTTCTTCTGTTTTTAGCCCTTGTGCAGGTTTCAGCTTGAGTTTGATCACATTGGGATACATGTGATAATTATGTTGGAGAGTGACTAGAGGGGTCCCAAGAGTTAGTTGGTTGTAAGGTTTGTTCAGTTGAGTTATTGGTTTAGTTGTACTTTTGGTTTCTTCTATAAAAAATGTTTAGTTCAATTTTTATGTAAATGTATTTTGGGATGTATGTTTCTTTCCACTGTTTATTTGATTGTTTATATTTGGGTGAAATCATTCCCTTGTGTACACTATTTATTCCATCAGTGTTTGTTTTCATCTCAGAAGGATCTATAACACCTCTCGAGACTTGTCGTGGGCTGGCCTGGGTGACCAGTTCAGGGTCGACTTGGGCTGGTTCGTGACACGTCAAGTGTAAGTACTTGTAAGAAAATGATCCTTGTTCTAATTAAGTTTACACTTGGTAATCTATAAGATGAGATATTATGATAACATAACCACTATTTGAAATTATGCATGTTTTTGTGTCATTAGATATTCATATCTATGAGCTTGGACTACACCAAATTCATAGTTTAGAAACAGTTTAATAAACCACCACTAAAAACATTTGTAATAATTTAGAGGTAGTTTTTTAAAAACCACCACTAAAATTTATCAATTTATTAAAAAAAAGACACTTTATCCCCCAAGACCCCACACTTCTCCCTTGACCACACCACCACTCTCCCTTAAGAACCCCCTACCCTGAGCCCTCTCCACCACGATATTTACCCCCTCACTGGCCGCTTTTCTCGTTTCCCCCCTCACCGACACTAGCCATCACTAGTTTTCTATTCCTCCCCAATCCCCCCCGACCCTGATCCATCTTCTGCAGTTCATTTTCCCTCGAAGCCCCCAAACCCTCTCCCTTACTAGCACTGTCATTTCTATTTTCCCCACCAATCATTTCCCTCACCGGCTATATGATTTCCCCTGAGCCTGCCTTACCCTCTCCCCCACCCTCACCACATATGTGTCTTCTCCCTGAAGAAGTCCCTTACAGAAGGTATATGGTATAAATATTTTCTTTGGTTTTCACACTAGCTAGGGTATAATGTAATTTGAGGATTTTATTGTTTACGGTTTGAATAATCCTGCAATATCCTTAACATAATTTTATTTAAATTAATTTTAATATTTCCATTGGTCTAGGGTAGGTGATTATACTCATTTATATTTTTTTAGCTAACTATCAATACATGAAAATTTAAAATTGACTTCTCCTAGATATAACACTTATTTAAACTATCTCTGTTGATTTATATAGGAGTGTCACTTTCCAATTTTATAAATTAGTTTAATATCAAGAGGTTTTTCCATATATGATATATATAATTTATTCATTAAAAAGTGTCATTATAATTTTAATGGATTATATAAAGAACTAATAGATTTTATTATATCATAATTATAAAAATAACTTATTATATAAATTATTATATATTTTAAGATAACGATCATTTGGGTTTAAATTCTATTTTTTTATTTTTCCATGTTTTGATTGAATTAATGGTGATATTATTTTATTATACCCTTTATATGTTCCACTTTTTATCATATATATAATTTTTGAATCATATGATTTGAAATGGTGATATATTGATATGAAGTTTTTTTTCTATAAATGTACGTACATGTGTGACATGATAGTCTTTTAAATATTTTGTTTGATCATTTTATGTTTAAATTAGAAAAATCCTTGGGAATCCTTAGGTATCTAAGTTTGAGTTTTAGGTATAAGTTTTATAATAATTTTATTTCATTTTACTTGTACATATAGTAAGTATTTCACTCTAGCTATTATAATTCACTCTCAATGAGGCCAAGGATGTGTATATTGGGGTGTGCTGATAGGATTGAATCATACCCTATAGAGAAAGTTATTCATGATAAATGTACTAGATTTTACCATTAATACCATGAGAGTTATCCACTGATGTTTAATGGTTAATTTTTATTCTTTAATTTATTTATTTCACTATGTAAAAATTATCTTTATTTTTAAAATAAATAGTAAATGCGTTGTTTATTTTATTTATTCTCTCTCAAAAATATAAATGTATTTTCTTATTTGTGTTCAAAATAGCACATATGGTTTATCAGATCATTGAAAAATGGGTGATTGACACCAGTTGACTTCGTTTAAAGAGGGGTTTCTTGCCTTCAAATCTGATTTTATGGAAATAGTTAGATTTCTAAATTGGTTTTCAATGTGTGGTTTGATAAATTATTTTCAAAGAACATTTTAAATGTTGTTTTCTTAATGATTTTATGAATTTTATCTTACTACTGTTTTACATAATTCCATCGACGATTGATTTCCATTTTCTACTTTGACTTTTTTAGTACGTAAATGAATTTTCATATAACTATTTGGGTGGTATTTTTTCACTTAAATTTATCTCTTTTCCTACTTTGTAATATTTATGTGTTTTAGGTTTTTAAATAACGTACCGGGATATTGTGATATATGAGGATAAAATTTGGATCACATTATCAAGGAACACACCTGATTATGCTAAGGTTTTGGGGGAGTTCTTAGATTTTTAAATTTCCAATTGATCTATTGATTGTATAATAAGATTTCCATGTCCTAAATGTAAATTTATACTACAGTTGAAGAGAAATATGGTTTATGAACACTTGACATTAAATAAATTCCCTACTCAATATTTGTGTTGGATTTGTCATGGATTATCGAACATTATAGAATGTTTGAGCACTGATGTCAATCAATAGAATGCGCTCCCAAATTCATTGAAAATGGAAAATGAAATGAAAAACCTTATAAACGAAGCTTTGGGAATCGAAAGACAACAACATTTAAATCAAAATGTATCATAACAACTAGTTGAGGGTGATACAAATATTAACTTAAAAAGTGATGTTTTTGGGACTATAGGACAACCCGATCAAGATTGTAACATATCATTGGATCCCCTCTTAATTCTATGGAGACTAATGTAATATAGAACTTCACTGAGTAGACAAATGCATTTCATGATTTAGTTGATGATGGAAATCAAGAGTTGTATGGTGGATGTTTGAAATATTCAAAACATTATTTTTTGTCGAAGTTGTATCATATCAAATGCCTATGTGGAATTATAAATAAAGATATTTCCATGATATTGGAATTGTTATGTGATTAATTTCATGAAGCTAAGATCCCTGTGTTTTTTCTGATATAAAAAAATTTGTTAACAAGCTTGATATAAATTATACAAAAATACATGCTTGTCCCAATGGTTTTATGCTTTATTTGAGAAAGGATTCAAGCCAATAGGAATGAAAAAAATGAACTTCTTCTACATAGATGTCAATGGGTGATGTTATAATTTAGAATAAATATACAACTAAGTAGATTAAGAAAATGAACACACCAACAAATGTTTTTCATTACTTACCATTGACTCCTTTATTGCAATGATTATTCATGTCATTAAAAACTGCCGAGCACATGAAGTAGAATTATATAGATAATAACAATGACAGGTTAATGAAGCATCCAAGATATTCACAATCATGAAAGATATTTGATTCATTACATATTGATTTATCATCTGATTTTAAGAATGTGCAATGTGGATTGGTTGTTGATGGATTCAACCCATTTGGAACTTTGAGCACTAGTTATAGCATTTGACTGGTTGTTTCGAACCTTTACAATCTACCTCTCTTGATATGTATGAAAAAAATTATTTTAACATTTAGATGATTATTCATGGAAAACAATGTCTATAAATGATGTTGTTGTATACTTGCATCCTCTAATTGAAGAATTACATAACTAATGGAGCAATAGTGTTGAGATATAATGATGCATATTCTAGAACAATGTTAAAAATGAATGCTGCTCTAATGTGGACCATTAGTGACTTCCCTAGACATGGAAAATTATCTGTAAAGAACACTTGGGTTTGGATTTTCTAGTTGTAACTTTTAATTTGAGCTCAAACGACTACCTTATAGTAAAAAATGGTGCTTATTGTTTCATTGAAGATTTATCAATGCATCTCAAACATTTTAGTTGAACGAATCAAAATTCCATAGGTCCATTGATCGTAGACCACCTCCAAATTTGTGGACAACACCTAGAATGATGGCACAAATTGGAAATGTTGAAACAAAATTTGGGAAGGTATATCATTTGAATGATAGCGAGAAACAAGTTCAAAGTGCATCACTAAGTGAAATTGGAACGTAACAATGGAAGAAAAAAATTATATTATTCAAACTTTCATATTGGGAATTAATTTTTTTACGGTATAATCTTGATCTTATGTATATTGATAATAATTTTTTTGGAAAATTTGATCTTCACATTGATTAATTAGCCTGGAAAATTGAAGGACCATCTCAATGCTCAGAAGGACTTATAAAAAATGAACTTAAAGAAATTTTTTTGTCTAGATGAGGATAGAAAGTATACTCTGGAAAATTTTTCAATGAAAAATAGGGATAAAGATACATTCCATTGAATTTTAAATCATGTGAAGGTATATGATGGGTATTCAAGTAACATATCATGTTTTTTCGACTTAAATCATCATAGGTTACATGGATTGAAAATCCATGATTTGTGTATTTTTTTTACAATATTAACTACCATTGACATTGTATACATTATTTACTGATATGGTTACTGTAGCTGTACTCCAATTTTTCACATTCTTTAGAATAATATGTGAGATAACTATATAACCAACCGAGCTTGAAAACCTTCATGAGATATTTTAATTGACACATTGTGCAATGGATATGATCTTTACTACATCATTTTTTACAATCATGATCCATTTAATTGTGCATTTGGTTGAGGAAACTAAATAAGGAGGCCTAGTATATTATCAATGAATGTATCCAATTGGGAGGTACTTTATTTATATGGTTTTCATATTCAGTAGATAATTCTTGGAACTTAATTTAATACATAATTATGTTTTTTAAGTTGTAATTCACAGATATCTTGGCCATTTAAAATCATACATGAAAGAAACTCCCAACCTAAAGGCTCTATTTTTTATGGCTATTTAGAAGAGGAGTGCCTTAACTTTTGTTCTAGATACATGGATAATATTGAGATGAAATTATATCATGTTGGATGTGCTGATGACACATCGACTCAATATCAATTACATAGGAAATCAAAACAAATTACTACTATTGGCCAATTAGTTGGGGGGATGTAAAATGTTACACTGACTAAAATAGAATTATTAAAGGCACAATGATATTGCTAATGAATAGTAAAACTATAGAACCCTTTATTGAACATCTCATGATACAATCAAAGAGATGTATTTGAGATCGAACATTAAATGAGAAAGATATAACAAAATATATTAATAAAGAGCTTGTAGAATGGGTCAAACATTGTGTAAGTTCATAAATGTTGTAATCAATATGAATATTAGGCTGACACATATTTTTTTAAATATAATAATGTATATTACATTTTTCAAATCATGAATACTGATACTTGGGAGGATTTTTCATTAGATTTAAAGTTTATGGCTTGAATTCCTCTAAAATAGGCTAGAAAATTTGAGGATTAAAATTACAATGGATTTAAATTTCATACAGTATATCAAGAAGTGGGTTTGAAAATACAGAATAGTGGTATATTTATAGCTTCTGAATTGGGATGCTATGGAAAATTGACTGATATTATCAAATTAAACTACTATATTCACTTTTCAGTTATTTTATTCAAATTAAAGTGGCTCAATATTACTATGGGTATTAAAATAGATTCCTTACAATTTAATTTTATGAACTTCTCTTGCTTTATGGATGTTAGTGATCATGAATTACATGATCAGTATATCTTTTCATCGCAATCAAAAATGGTATATCATGTAGAAATTTCATGGATGAAGGGTGGAGTGTAGTTGTTCACATAAAACAAAGAGACTTGTATGATATGGTAGATGAAGTATATGATTTTTCATCTGACATTTAATTGCATAAAAAATAATAAACAAACATAATTTTCCATCATGATATTAAAAATATTAGTCTTCCAAGGGTGGATGAAGTAGATTAAGTAATGTAGGAGTAGGAAAAAGACCCGATTTAAGGAAAAAAATATTTTATGTACAGTCACACATTAATTTATCAACCACTTATTTTATATGTTTAGTCATTCATTATCATATCTATTTATAGTTTTTTAGTAATGTGAATCTATTATCATTTATAATCTTTTTTCTACATGAATTTTTTGAAATATTTGTTCAGGAGTTAATTTAATTTGATTAAATGAAAATAATGCCAAGGAATAATCATTTCAATGATCTCAATAAACTCCTAGTTGAAATTCCCTCAAATAAACTGGTATGCGCCTTACAACATGTGAAAATTTTAAAATTTATTAACCTACTAACTTCTGTAGAAGTAGTGAGTTGTATCAGACTAGAGAGAGAATGTGCATAGACAATAAGAATGTCCTTTTAGAAGGATATTCAGGAATAAAAGTTTTTAAAATGTTTAAAAACTAAAAATTACTAAAAACTAAATTAAATTTTAAAAATGATTATATAAATTAACTAAAACTATCTAAGTGAACCAAACTAAACAATTAATTAAACTGACAGATATAGAATTGTCTGAGTTGTGACATCTATTCAAGTGCATGCATTTCCAATTATTTAATTCCAATATATGAATATATATTTATTCAATTATCACCAGTTCCAAATTTAATCAAAATACTATTAGGTCTTGTTCTTTTATGTTAGACAATATTCTAATTTTTAAACAAATCATATGTCATTTTGTTCTATATCCTGATGAATAATTTGTGCATCATTGTAATAATGAATCACTTGATGAAATACCACAACCCATTTCACAAAAAGTGAAATTATATACCTACATCTAGTTCACTCACATGAGATTACATATTAGGTATCACTCATTCATGTTTTAAGGGTGATTCACGCATAATATTAAATTTTCAATTAATATATTCATTTATCAAGAAGTCACTCATGTTAAATTTACAATTCTCTCTCGCACGAGAATGATTTACTAAAAAATAAATTATCTAATGATATCTCTCCCATGATAACTTATTATATATCACCAAATAATTCATTCAAACTACAAATTACAATCATAATAGTAAAAAATATTTTCCATCATCATTTTTTTTATATTTTGACATCATTTTTTAACTTATGTCTATAATGGTGATGTTAAAAATTGAAGTTTCAACTTCTGTTTTTATAAAAAAATGATTAAATATCAATTAAAAATTTTGTTATAAGAATTTTCAACATTTTTTTACAAAAACCTACATCAAAACTCGGCCTCGGGGGGTCTTGAGCATTAGTTTTTATATAAACCGACGTCGAAAGTTAGGATTCGTCGGTCTTTGGTGTTGGTTTATATAAAAAAGTACAATGAATGTCAGGATATATAGGTATTAAATGTTGGTTTTTATAAACCGACATTAAAAAGTAAAATACTGACATTTTAATGTCGGGTTTTTAGAATACTGATGTCTAAATTCTAATTGTACATGGTTTTTAAGATTGGTTTTTGATAAAATCCAACATGAAAAGTACATTTTCAAAAAAATATATTTTTCATGTCAGTTTTGAAAAAAACCTATGTTAAAACATTTAAATTCTTAATATTGAAATATAATAGGTTTCTCAAGCTTCTATTTGATTGGTCATGGAGCTAAAATGGACATTCGAATCAAAAATTATGGTTTTTGTAAGTTATACCTCTTTAAGATTCAATAGATACAACTTTCTTCAATGAAAACATAGGAAAAAAACCAATAATTATACACCAAATTAAAAAAAAATTAAACATTCAACATAATTTTAATTCTTTTATTTTTTTTCTTTGAATCGAAATGTTTTTTGTCGTTATTTTACTTATTTCTAAGGATAAACTCACATGGTAATGTAGATGGTGAACAATAATTTTTTTTTTCACCTCAACTGATGAATCTCATGCAGATATTTTATCTTTGTATCTCGATTTGAATAATTCTTCATCATCATAATAAAAATTATCAAGTTTTTTAGTAATAAGGGGAAAAATAATAATTAAATTAAATGATTAGAATACATACCATGTACAAATCGTCAATTGAAGAATTGTTGAAATTTTGATTGTATCGATGATGTAAAAAATGTTGAAAGAAAGAGAATAAGGATGTATATATTTTTAAAGAAAATATTTAAGGTGATGATGAATTAAAATTTAGGTGGTTTTTTTAAAATAGAAATGTGAGTTGTGAAAAAATTGAAATAACGAACCCGTGTATTTGAAATTTACTTTAATGTCAGATAAATATATAACCGATGTTAAAAATATTCCCATGTTGGAGTTTTAACGTCAGTTATTAAACAAAATTACAAAAAGTGACTTTCAATGTCATTTATTTGAAAAACCAAGGAAAAAATGTGACTTTTAATGTCAGTTACTGAAAAAACTGACGTTAAAAGTTAAGTCTTATAATGTCCATCTTTCGATGTCCATAACTTTTGATCTGTAAGTCTGTTTTAGCTCTATGACCTATAAAATTGAAGATTGAGGAATTATGTACAAATTGGATTTTATTTTTAGTGTATTTTATTTGAAAAACTGATTCCAATAAGTGAATTTTAACATTGGTTACTGAAAAAAACCAACGTTAAAAATCATGTCTTATATTGTTCAACTTTTGACATCCATAACTTTTGATCCATAAGTATGTTTTAGCTCCAAGAACAGTGAAATAGAAGCTTGAGAAATTATATAAAACTTGTATTGTATTTTTAAAATCTTTTATTTGAAAAGAAAACACCAAAAATAAACTTTTAATGTCAGTTACTAAAAAAATGACGTTAAAAATACAGTCTTACAATTTTCAACTTCTGACGTTCATAACGTTTGATCCGTGAGTCCGTTTTATCTCCACGACCTATCAAATCGAAGCATTTGAAATTATATAAAACTTGGATTTTATTTTTAACATCTGTTATGAGGTTTCTAGATCAGTGTGAATCACTGAGAGGGGGAGGGGGTGAATCAATGATCCTTTTTAAATATATTTACTGATTGATTCTTTTCAATTAATCCTCTATGGCTGGTTAAAGCCTCGATCCACTCTTCTAATGTCTCTTAGCCTTACCTAAAATGATGTTATAAATTTAAAGGCACTGAACACAATGATTTACAAGGTTCGGTTCAAAGACCTACTCCTTACTGTGTTGGTTATTCACCCAATATAGATTCTCCACTATAATTTGGTGAGTAATTACAATGGTCGATATAGAGTCCCACTGTATCTATCCTGAGTTCAATATGAGGTTCTTTATACTACTTCCCACATTGTTACCATAGCTTCATTGGCCTGCTTCAAAGTCCCACTGAAGACTTCTTCCTCCCGGACTTCACAAGAGATGTTTCTTGATTCATTATGGACAAATCATATGATCTTCCCTTAAGAGATTTTTGAATCACACATGCTCGTGAATCTCTTCAAGAATCTTCAACAGCCTTTGGCAAGGTCTGTTGGTCTTGTTCAATAATTTTGATCACTTATCTGATCAGTACTCAGCTCAATAAAGTTCGGGAAATTCTTTCTTCTTCTAATGAAGACCCGACCTCACTAAGATGTGTGCCAATGGTGCACACAACTTCTTCAAGAATATAATATGAAAGAATTACCTTTCACAATATCAGAACTATCTCTCTTCTTGGATTCTCAAATACTATTCACTCAGATATAAGATCTTCTTTAGTTCATTCTGGCTTCAGTCTCAGTTATCATTCACTTCATGCATGGATTGAATGACATCCAAACTTCTTGTGTTTAGATATCTTAGTTCCTTTCACACGTGAATGTGTTCATGCATGGTTGTGTCAATGTGTCTAAGGATTTTTCACATGCACCACCTTCTTGTTTACACACATTCACTAAAAATCTTGATTCTTCTTTTTAAGTGTCTTCACTTGTGCATGTGCATGCATGTATGCATGACAATCTCTTTTATTCTATGTGTGAAAACCGAAATGGGTATATCCTTTGGATCACACACACTACCTCTTTATTTTTCTCACATAATATCACACAAACAATGCGTTTCTTATTTCACTCAAGTTTATGTGACATGTATGTGTTTAATCTTAAATCTTCTTTAAACCCGAATGAGTGTGATCCATTCTATGAATTGTTCGGGTATCTCAAATCATGAATATGCATGCATTATCCTTCTTCTTTTTGTGAGGAAACCTGAATGGATGGGGAATGTGTGTAGTTTATTCTTCTTCTCCAAGGGTATTGTATGTGTACATTTTCCTTTTCTTGTTCTAACACAAAGGGTGTATGTGGATTCCCTTCGAGAACTAGGATGGTTCGCGGTCCTTCCCTTCGTGAACCGCAACTAGTGCACAGATCCTAACTTCGCAAACTACAAGTTGTATGCTGACTCCTTCTTCAATCTTTAGGTGTGTGATAATCTACATCACATAACCAAGGATGTTCTTAGTTATGTCTTGGAAAGACAAAAAAAAGGTTATGTGGCACCGATTGTGTGTTTATGGTTTATTCTTCACGCACGAAGCACAACGAGGGTTCGAAGGAAGCTGTCACGTGTTCAGCTTCTTTCATGAACCAGGGTGGTTTGCGCTTCTACTTCGAGCATGGGATGCGTAGGACCCCTTTATGTAGTAAGGCTATGTGAAACACTCTTCTTAGCCCGATGCTCTGTTTTTCAGAAAACAAGAGCTCCCTCAATATTTTCACCAACAAAGCCTCGATTGAGGGATCTTTATTTATAGGCAAGAATCACTGCCTATCTATGCGTTCAAATCTACGAGGTGGAATTATTTGAAAGCCCATGATCTTCTAGTTTGATTTATTCAAACATAGGATCGAGATAGGGAGCATATGTCAGTTTTTTCCATTCAACGAGGGCCTTATTTTCCATTGTTTTTCCTCATGTTCATGTGTTTTCAAACGCATGAAAATCAAATTCACCATATAATATTGATCGAGGAGCTTTCTCCCTAGCCTTGGATGCTTCACATTGCCTTTTCCTCATATGAACTCTTCATCTTTATGCATTTATGAAACTTTTAATGCATTCATGAGTTCGGTTATTCCGGACGATCACCATGCACTAAATTTGAGCTTCAATGGTGGATGGGAGCTCGATATCGGTGGATCGGTAGTGGAGATTATGAGAAGTGGTGTAGGGTGACTCTCTATGTGGTCGGTGGTTGAAGACGATGCCATGACCATTGGATCAGCTCAGATTTATCACGGATGGCTATGATTATTTTGCAGGACATGGGATAGAGCGTGCGACTGAGATCTTGCGCAACATCTGATGGACGGCCGAGATTGCCTCCCTATTTTTTAAACCTGTCCCACATTGAAATAGAGACATGATATGCAGCTCATTTATAATAAAATCCACCATAGCCTCAACTTATAATTATCATCCCCACTCCATGATACCGGATCGTACTGTGTTCACCCTGTGGGTGCGCTCTTAGCACCCACTCTGCCTCCACAAGAAACTCTCCTAGTGTCCACTATGCAAGATAGCCACACAAGTTGATCACTCTGCGTGAACCCGTGGGCTTATACATGGCCCATGAACACCCTGCCTCATGCGGGGCTGGATGAGGCCTTCCCTTAGGCACAATTTTCCCTAGGGTCCCACATGTTCTTGAGGATGAGGACCTCGGATAACCTCCATGGTTGGCCCCTTATTTTTTAAGGTAAGGCCATATATATACTTGGTTAAAAACCAAGGGTATATAATAAAATCCACTATAGCCTCAACTTAGAATTATCATCCCCACTCCATGATATCGGCTCGTACTGTGTTCACCCTGTGGGTGCGCTCTTAGCACCCACTCTACCTCCACAAGAAACTCTCCTAGTGTCCACTATGCAAGATAGCCACACAAGTTGATCACTCTGCGTGAACCTGTGGGCTTATACATGGCCCATGAACACCCTGCCTCATGCGGGGCTGGACGAGGCCTTCCCTTAGGCACAATTTTCCCTAGGGTCCCACATGTTCTTGAGGATGAGGACCTCGGATAGCCTCCATGGTTGGCCCCTTATTTTTTAAGGTAAGGCCATATATATACTTGGTTAAAGACCAAGGGTATATAACAATAATAACACATATCCACATTCTCAATTCATGGTTACTTCTTCAAAATCCATCCCCATGAACATATCCTTCCCTTTTCCTCTTCTTTAATTCTTTTTGGAACATAAATCCCAAAACACATTACTCATGTTTCTTCTTCTAACCATGGAAGGAACGCTTATTCAACTCCTTATGCATTGAAACACCATTCATGGAAACATTGTAGTAAACAATGTTTTTTCCTTAACACATGTCTTGGTCCTTGAAGATCATCCCAATAAATTATCTTATTTTTAAACTTCATCCATTTAGATTCCATGGATGGATCTTTAACACTTCATCCACTTAGTGACTATGGATGGATCTTTACTTAATTCCTCATGAAATTGAGGATAACATTGAATTATTCAAGTGTTGTGATAATGTATCACCTTGATGAAAGTCTTTGAACTTAGGACTAGTTCTACAATCATCTTATTTTATACAGAGAATGTCCAATAATGACATCCAATGTCATTTCATAATGATTCTCCAAGGGACATAAGCTTTAGAAAAACTTCTCCTCTTCAATCATCATCACTACCACTTTTTCATAAACATATAAACACTTGAAACCTTATTGAAATCTTATTGAAAAAAAATGAAACACCATGCTCTATAATTTATTTGGAAAACTGATGCCAAAAAGTGACTTTTAATGTGAGTTACTAAAAAAACCGATGTTAAAAATAAAGTCTTATAATGTTTGACTTCAAACATCCATAAATTTGGATTCATAAATCTGGTTTACCTCCATGAACTATACAATTTAAGATTGATAAATTATCTACAACTTGGATTTTATTTTTAACATTGGTTATTTGAAACACCGATGACAAAACGAGACTTTTAACGTCAGTCTTGAAGAAACAATGTTAAAATAATGATGTTAAATACCAATTTTTTATGTGTGTTAATTCAAAAAAATATAATTAGTTAAATAAAAATAAAAAATTAAAAAATTAAATATAAATAAAAAATGAAAATAAATTAAAGGCATGTTGTTACCATCACATTCATCACAACCTAACACAAAAATAATTAGCCCATCATGATGACAATACAACACATAAAATAATAAATAGATATCATTGTGCTCATGTCGTCACAGTTTCCACCAAAATCCACCATAAATGATCACAAAATAATAATCACCACTATGAATATCACCATAACATTGAACCAAATCATCAAGAAAATAGGTTAACTTGAAAAATAATAATCAGATTTGGGTTCTCTCTCACCGTGAAACATCAATCTTCTAAAATCAAAGATAATCCTTTCATACAATGGTATCACACCAGAACCACCACTGCACACCTAGAATGGATGAGGTCATTGTATATGATGGTGATGTTGGTTCTCTTTAGCACAAGAGAGAGTCTGGTGCAAGGGATTGTTTCCTGGATGATGCATAATGTGAAGTGGTTGACTACAGCCCAAGAGGGAGGCTAGTGCAAGGGGAATTGTTGCCTAGATTAGGCGTAACATTGAGGGGTTAACCGATGTGGTGCACACTTGGTGGATTGTGAATATGGGACATTGCTTGATGGTGTGTGTCCGAAAGAGAGGAGCGTCTAACAGCTCCTGCAGCTAGGGTTCTAATGATGGATGGAGGGGGGAAACAATGGGGGAATGTGAGTTACGGGGGGGGGGGACTGGGATGAGGGAATAGGGGATGGTGACATTAGGGAGGGGGAATTAGGGGAGAGGAGGTGACATTGGGGGGGGGGGGATGGGGGGGGCATTGGGGTGAAGGGGAGACATGTGCCTAAAACAAAAAAGAAGTGGAAATAGAAATTAAAATTCAATATTTTTAAAAAAATATAATTATCTAAATTTGTTAAAAAATAAAAAATAAAATAAAAAATAATAATAATAAAACATTAATAAAAAAATTAAATATATAATATACTAATTAACTATAAATAAAAACTATTACAAGAAAATTTTATAAAAGTGAAAATAAATAAATATTAATTCACATATAATTAAACACTCTAAAATATATATATAATAATACTATGAAAATAATATGACTTCTATTAAATATTAATATAATAAAAAGAATAAACTAGTAATAAAAAAACTACTTTTATTAATACTAAAAATATATAAAAGAATAATATATTATACTAATATAGACAATTAATATATATACTAATAAATGTTAATAAACTAATAATAAAACTACGGTTAGAGAAACTAACAGTAATAAAATATAGTGTTAAATATTATATAAAAAATTAATTTAACTAATAAAAACCCTAAATTACCAACATTATTATATAAATTAACTAAAAACTATCAAAATATCTAAAATACTACAAAACTAAAAAATCATCCTAAAAAACACTAAAAGTGGTTAGAAAAATAAATAAAACAAAATTAGAAAATTAATTAAAATAGAAGAAAAATTCATGTGCATAAAATCCCTCACACATAATATTTTTCACTCCTCAGAAAAACAATTAGAAAGAATACACATGTGGGCCCTTAGAAAATTTAGAGCATCAAAATTATATTTTCAAAAAATTACAATCCATTTTACTCATAAAATACCAATATTTATTTAAAATTCTAATTTTCAAAAACATTTTCACTTCCACTCACAAACTTTCCAAAACAAGTACCTGCACTTATGCATCACGTTACCTACCCCGCTATCACACTCATCTCTTAAACAAATTTACAATGTTTTTATCCATTCTCATACACATGCATGATTACCATATGATTGCTATGAATTTCACATCTCCTATAGTAGAAAATAAAAAATAATACATTAATCCCAAGGACTTCAAATTAGTATCAAATTTCACTGAGGCTGTGGGATGGTGGGTCATAAAAAATCCGTTAATTTTTGGCAGAAAGGAGGGTTCAATCTTGAAATAAACTCATGATAAGTGTCAATCCAAATGTCTTCCCGAAACTCTTTCTCCCCAACACATAAAATTTTTCATGTCCCTAAGCATATTACCTCTCTCAAGGATTTGTTTTTTCTATTTTTTTTTGTATTTTTAGGGACAAAAATCACTCAATAAAGATGGGGAGAAAAAACTAGTGAGTACCAACTAGAAACCCCATGAAATATATGTAAAAATAATACCAAAGAAATTTACATAATTAGAATGAAATCTTTAGAATATCAATGTAATTAGGTCATATAGAAAAACCCTTTATCTCATGGAGTAATGATTCATCACTTTTATAGGTATCCCTAAATGCGAGAGTTGCCGCTTAATGACCATAGAAGTACTCATTGTTGGAATAAAAAATATTCTTTATTAAGATTGAAAAATACATGTAATGAATGTTAATACATTGAAATATAAGACATATGATCATGAAAGGATAACTTTGATCCATGTACATCAAATGAATCACTATCCCTCAAATAACCCTCTCCATGAATAAATCACTCTAACATAGATTGAAAACAATCACGCAAAAATTCAAGAAATAGGTAGGGAAGGGTATCAACTATGGGATCTTCCTAAAAGGCTTATTCAGGTATTCTAAGGGATAAATTATGGATAAAATGCATGAGTGGATCAGTGTATCAAAGAGGTTAAAGAATCAAATAGGTAACTTAGTTATTTCAGTGCATATTTAAAAATTCATATCACTTCGACAGAAAGACATGGAAAGTTCTCGAAGAGATAACATGGTCAATATTCCCTTAAGAAAAAGAGAAATAGTAGATGATGTAAAAATGGTCCATAATCCTCATGGGTATAAAAATGTAATTTTGGAAAACACAAATGAGAATGAGTGAAAATATGTGTCTAAAAAATATACATGTTTCCAAAAAAATCCATAGCATTGAATAATATCAACAATCATTTAAATCAGAGTATCAATAATCAAAGCATGCTAAATAGTAATCGTGTGATCAAACTACCCATAGTTACAAGTGGTATGTTTTTGACTATGTTTTAATAAAAATACAACAGTTTTCATGTGGGTTCAGTAAAAGACAGAAATATTTTTTTTCAATTCATTTAATATTTTTTCTGTTTTTTTAGTAATTTTCATGGTATTTTTAGAAGCATAAAATACGATAGAAAATAAAAAAAATTCCCTGTGTAACAACATATAGATGCGGAAAGGCTGTATGTATCTGATGAAACTCTAAAAATGATGTACCTATAAAATATACACATTGAACAACATATACCCGCACCATATTAAACAATTTACACCACAATAAAAAGCATGTGGATGTTAAAAATATGTGTGATTAATGATCAACATTACCACACTGCCAAAAGAAAACAAATTGTAGTAAATGAATGTCATTTTTGTAACTAAAAAACTAAATGAAATGAAACTAAATGCAGATAAAGGAAAAAAATAAATGATAGTTTTCCTCCCATTAAGCACTATGTGTAATGTCCTAGGTTCATCTAAAGGTAAATACCATTTAATATTTTTTAATTCTTTAAAAAAACACTTATTTTAATGCCTAGGAGGTTAATAGAGGTCCTAGTGGCATTTGGGGCTCTATTGAAGCATGGATCACCAAAAATGTGGAATAAAGGATGGGAAACATGATTTTTCAAACCGTGCAACTAGTTGAAGGCCTTAGACAGTGGGAAAATGAATGGTTTTAACACCATTAGTCAAACCATGAACCAAACCATGTGAGGTGCCCTAATGAAAAAGAACCTATTGTACGGTTGGCATACAGTTTGGGAACTGTGCGGTGAAAACATGTGACCCCTGATACATGGGTAAAAATTCAAATATCATTTTAATTTTTTGTTTTTAACCCATATTTCCTCCCCTCCCCTCCCCACTTTGGATTTACCCCTCTTTCGGGCGTATGAAGGTCTTCCTCCTTCCCCTCGGAGGTTTTGATCTATCTCCCTCCTTAGTGATCCATTTTATTCGCTATTATAAGCTATGAAATCCTCTTTGTATGAACTTCCCTATGAAACACTTGATTTCTTGGTTCCTCTTCTTCTTATTGTGTTATTTGTATACGATAGATTTTAGCCATATTTTGGGGGTTTTTCTAAATCTCTTTACTTCTCCCATTATATGTTGAATCAAGCATTGTTGTTGGATGTTAAGAGTACTATGAGCATGATGTAGAGAATATACTATTTTCTCACCTTCAATTTCGTTTATTTTTTTCATTGCACAATTGTACAAATAGTTAGAACCTACCAGAAATGGTAGGTTATCACATATTAAATTAACCGAGATGGTCTATTGTGTCTGTAGTGACTATCAATCATGGAGAAAACCATATATAGGTTTCCTCCTTACTTTCAGAAACCCCATTGGTTGTGTAAAACCAAAATGGGCTACTTTCCCTTTTTCTCTACATGTGGAATTTACATTGGTGGTGTGTGGAACCTTGGTTACATGTTTTAAAATGGTAAAATGAATTAAGAATTGTGTTGAACAATGAATTGGATCTCTTTGATAATGTCTAGGCTTTATTATGATGGATTGTCCCAGGTGTAGTGCCTTATACCTTTGGGTTAATTTTGGTTTATTGAATGCAATATGCCTTACATGATAAGTTTCTCATTTATAGTTACATGAATACCTTGCCTTATAATGAAAACCTTATGCCTTGTGATAAAATCTTAGACATCATGAAACGTGCCTTGATTAGTGGTATTGTACTCAAATTACCATGTTTATTCCCGGTTGACTATGATAATTCCTTAGGTTAAATGCTTATGCTTAATATCATGTGAAATTTCTCACCTTACATCATTCCATATTCTTATGCGTTGTTTGGTGATCCATTCTTTAGGCATTTAAATGTTTTAAATAAAATTCTATGCTTTGTAAAGCTTGATATCATGGGATTATTAAATAATATAAATGAAATATTGGTAAGAGTCATGTTGATTCCATATTCTTTTCTTACATTTCTTGATTATGAATGTTGCTTTATGTTCATTCCCTTGTTAGTATATCAAACTATATTGAAGGATTTGGAATGATTTTTAGCTTTTTTTGTTAAGATTAATGTATTGAAATTCAAATTTGTAAGTATTATTCCATGTATATTATGATTTATACATTACATACTCTTATTTAATAATTATTTCCCTACTAGATGAAATGTGACTTTGTTAATCGACTTGAAGTGCATAACTTGGTTAAATGGAAATCGTGTGGTATTAAGATGATTATTGTTAGATAGAAATCATATATACATTGCTTGATATGCATAACCTGTTTGATGTTGAAATTATCATAGGTTGGGAGAGAACATGGGTTCCTTTTAAGGACCCATTGATGGACTCTTCATGATCAATGGGTTACAACCAGACATGCTGGGGGTGATGCTTTGGATTTCCAAGAAAGGGATTCCCAAGAGGTTTCTTATACTCCTGAGTGATACTGGTTCTGTAGTGGAGAAACTATGGATGAAAATTTTGGAAAGATATCTACGCCATGCCTTGGGTGATGATAAGTCCCCATGTGAAATACATAGGATGGACTCATATGTTAATCATATATCATAAAGATACTCGAGATTCCATAAGGGTCGCCTTGTATAGGCTCAGTGGGATTAGATTATATCTAATGTTCCCATTATGATACTTGGGATTCTTTTTTATCACCTTGGATGGTCATGAGAATCCAACTCATGAATTAATGGTTTTATTTGATTGAAATGTTTGATTTTTAGGAATTATTATTCCGATGAGATGCATCCATTACATTTTCCTTGATCCCATTGTGATTTCCTTATGTATAGTTATGAATGCTTGTGAAATAACATAGATACATGAAACTATGCTTAAACACATGATTGGGGGTATTTTTTGTTTGTTTATCTCTTAACATTGGTACATGTTATATATATTGTGACCTGCACAGGTTTCTTATTCAGACTTCCAGAATAGGATGAAGCAGGTGGTATGGGATGAGTATCCTTTTAGGAACTCGGACCAAGATCTAGTTGTTTACTTATTTATCGCCCTATCATTTACTATATATGAAACACTGTCTTTAATTTTAGCCTGAAATGGAAAGGACTAGGCATCATGGGTGATATCCTACTAAGATTATATATCACACCCATCCCAGCCACCATTTGTCACCCGAGTAGAATTTATAACTACAAGTATGGATAAAGGGAAGTTTCTTGGTTCTAATGCTTCATTGTGATTATTGTTTAGGATGGTGCTTTGGGGGAAGAGGACTGATCCTATGCTTGAGATGTTATGTAATTTTTTTTAGTCTTTTGTATTTTTTTATAGCATGTAGTATAATCTTGATCCTCCATCCCTTGTACTTTCAATTTTTGTATAGATTCTAGACATGAATTCATCGTCATTTTTGTATACAATATTGATATTCATTTTCCAACTATTTACTTTAATTGTATGACTCATTCGTTATCTTCTTATGTTATCCTCTTTTCTATATGATTCCATTACTTATTATATTTTGTTTACCACTATGTTATACCTAATCCTATGAGGGGATAGTATTCCCATGGACACATCTAAGGCCCCCACTGCTTGTCGGCAACCTATGGTGTTCAGGGAGATGCACTTAAGGTCACGCGGTCCACCATCTTAGGGCCCAATTTATTGGTACTTGGTGCGGGACGCAACAAAGTGGAATCATAGGGGTTATTTTCATTTAATCTTTCTATTTGGGTTATAAAGGAGACTAGTATATAGGGATTTGGACTTGACCACGTGCTTGGATGTAGTTAACCCATGTACAAGGGACACCCAAATTTCCTTGGTTGGGAATTTCAATTATTGATTATGACATTGATGGTTGATATGAATTCACCATTTGGGACACACATGATTAGTGATGTTATTGATATTTGTATGATTGGAATGCTTCTTTCCTATTAGCCCATATTGATGAAATGATGGCGTTTAATTACTTGCATCATACTAGGAACTATAGGGAATGAATTATCATGCATAAAGCCATGCCACATCTTCTTTCTTTGTGCAAATTCCTTTTTTCATGTGATTTCCTCTATGCTTAGTTTTTATATCTTGCAGTGTGGAATGTTATAAGAACAAAAGTTTTCCATTTTTTTCTTACAGGGATTTGTTATGGTTTGGGTTATGTGGACACCACCTTCATCTCATGAGGTGTATGGTCCCTCATGGATTGGGATGGTGATCCACCTAACTCAACCAAATGAAAAGGGTAATTAAATCCTTAAATTTAAAATAATAACCTCCTATTAAAATGAAATTTTCTCCTTATCTGGTAATGTGTGACCTTGAACTTACCTTGTCATGGGATGTAGGCCGAATTCCTTGTGAACCCTTGAGGCCCTTTCTTCTTATCTAGATCTAGATCTTGGAGCAGGCTATCAGCGATGTTATGCTCAGAGGTAGGACATGATCATATCCTATTATCAATTTATATATTGTTCTATGATTAGGGATTCTTAGTACCTTCCCTTATCATTTTGATTTCCTTTTCTACTTATTCTAACTATTATAAATCTTTCTTGAGTAACACGTTTGGAAATTGTAGAGCTATTCCACCATTATGTACTCGTGATACAGACCAAGATAGTGGTGATGAGAACACTCCATTGGTGGTGGACAATGAGGCACCCATTTTACCTCCTATAGTGCCTCCCGAGGAACCTCCTATTGATCTTCCAATGAGAATTGATGCACAATTCAGGGATATTTTTATCAGGTTTATGCAGACTGTTCCGGGTGCTCTTCGGCCTGCCCCAACTACAGAAGAGCTTACACGAGACATTAAATATAGGTATCCTCCCACATTCTCTAGGAATGGATATCATCATGAAATATATTCATGGATAGAAGCTATGATATCCATCTTCAGCCATCTTGAGATGCCTCTAGAGTGGAGGGTCAAGCGTTTTACCAACATGCTTCAGGAATCAGTCAAGCATTGGTGGGATGTCGTATCTTAGTCAAATAATTACCGAGACATGATCTTGGAAGACTTATATACATACTTATTTGATAACTTATTTCTATAGACATTGAGATAGGATTGAGCCAGGGAGTTTTTGAATCTCCAGCAGGGCTCCATGATAGTGCATGAGTATTCTCTTTTTTTTACCAAGATACAATGTTTTTCTTCATCTCTGATGAGTGGTGAATTGAATTTTGCAATATTTTTTTAGGATAGGCTTGGATATGATTTCCACTCATAAGTGAACATATTTTAGTTGAATACTATTATAGATATAGTGATCCCAACCTTGATCACCGAGCAGAATCTTAAAGAAGATAGCCTTTTGAGCTAGGTCGGTTTTGTTCTATTCCAGGGTGATGGTTCTGCATGTAGTAGAAATTGCCATTTTGAGGGTTCATGTGGCAGAATTTCCAACCCTGTGACACATACTAAAAGTTACATAGTACATCACCAAGGCAGAAAGATATGCCATAAGAATTTCCATTGCATGAGGAACCTAATAAAATGATATTCTTGCACTAGGATGGATCATTTACAGTGCTTTTGTCATTATTTTCCTACAACATCTAGTGGAAGGGGATCTACAGCAGCACCTTTATCAGGTAAAGTATTTGTGAGACTACAAAAGTCTTGGATTATCTCCTCTACAGGATGATCAGGATGAGGTAGTAGTGGTCGTGATTGATGTAGTCATGGTTCAGATAATCAGTGACAACAGAGTGGATTTTCTCAGGCTAGTCAGAATGCATCTCTAGGCTATGGTAAAGGACATATATATGCTACACATTCAGTGCTAGGGGAGTGAAGTCCAGGGCCATCTACGATTAGAGTTACTATCTTGGAAACCTTTTCTTTAGTTTCTTCCCACTTTGATGTAGGTGTATCACACTCTTTCATATATATTGCGTGTGTGGAAATACTTGGTCTTATTATCGATTACTTTTGTGGTGTTATGTCCCTCAACACTCCGATATGGGTCAGAAAAGAGGGTACACACCAGTGTCAGGAGTTCCCCCTTCAAATTGGTGGGTACTGTTTCTTCTGAAATTTCTTTATCCGTAAGATGTATGACTTCAACATCATACTCGGTATGGAATGACTCTTTCTTTATCTTTCCCTGGAGTATTACTATCACTGTTGAGTATCATTCACATAACTAAAGGAGAGTGAGTATATATACAAGGATAAATGGGATATGTAGGCAGATCAAGCTAAACCCAAGGGGACTAGTCTTGGAAGAGAGACAACTCAGTTACTGAGCCACTTTATGAGTGATAAAGGAATGAAACTCATGGATTTCCTTCCTATTATGGATCACTTCATGGATGTCTTCCCTGTTGATTTATTCATCTTACCTCATGAGAAAGAGGCTGAGTTCACAATTGATATAGTTACAGGTGTAGCACCAGTGTCCATTCCTCTTTATAGGATGGAATCAACATAAATTCAAAAATTCGAAAAAAGCTTGAAGATTTTGAGGATAAGGGTTTTATTAGACTCAAAACGTCTCCATGGGATTCACCAGTTCTTTTTTCTAAGAATGCGGGTGGTACCCTATGCATGTGTGTGGATTATAGATAGTTTAATTAGATTACTGTGAATAAACGTTATCCATTGCCTCGTATATAAAACCTATTTGGCCATCTATAAGGAGCAACAGTTTTCTTCAAGATCAATTTGAGGTTGGTCTACCATCTAGTTCATGTGAGACCATTAGATATTCCATGTATTGCATTCTATAGCTGGTATTTCTTTCATGAGTACTTGTTTATGCTGTTCGGTCTGACGAATGTTCCGATGGTATTTATGGCTTTGATTAATTGGTGTTTTCACCCATATCTTGATTCATTCATGGTAGTCTTCATAGAAGAAATATTGGCATACTCATATACCATACATGACCATGAAACCCAAATTGAGATCGTGATGAGTACACTGAGAGAGCACCAACTATATGTAAAGCTCAGTAAATATAACTTCTAGATAAGTAAGGTTCACTTATTAGCTCATTTCATATTAGAGGGTGGTGTATCTATTGACCCAGAGAAGGTGATCATAAAAGTTTCCTTTGAATATCCCAATAATTTTTTCGACATACGCATCTTCTTAGGGCTTGTAGGCTATTATAGGCATTTTATTTGGGATTTCTCCTACTTAGAAGCTCCTCTTACAGCCCTGACTGAGAAGGGTGTGTTGTTACTACGGTCTTAAGCTTGTGATAAATCCTTTCATGTGTTGAAAGGAAGACTCACTTCAGCTCCAACTCTGATTATTCATGAGCTTGGATGAATTTAAATAGTTTATTGGGATGCTTTAGGGATTTGTTTGGGTATATTTTGGATGCAAGGTGATCTAGTCATTGCGTATGGATATTTCTAGAAGATTCTACCTGAGAGGAACTATCCTACACATGATCTCAAGTTAGAAGTTTTTGTTCAAGATCTTCATTGTTGGAGGCATTATCTTTTGGTTTAGTGGTTCATCATTTATACAGATCATAAAATCTAAAAGTACATCTCAAAATATTGGGAATAGAATTTGAGGCAGAATAGGTTGGTAGAATACCTGATGTCTTTTGATTTTGATTTGAGTTACACCCCTGGTAAATAAAATGTCAGGGCTGATGCTCTAAACTGCAATACTTAGACACAAGTCATTCAATTGACAACCAGTGAGTGGCTACTAGTGAGTTACAACTGGAGGTTCAAGAGTTGCATGGACAACCAGTCTTAGTAGCTTTAGAAGTGACATATTCTCTTCTTGAATGGGTTTTAATTCCACAATTATCATATTTTTAGGGCCTCATTCTGAGTGAGAGTATCAACGAAGGAAACCCAACTCCAGGTCAGGTTGTTTATGGTAGTGAGACCCTAGTCTATCATGGGCATGATTGAGTGCATTTAGATATATTAGAAGAGCTAAGGAGGGAATATCATGCCTTAGTTTGGGTAGTTCACCTAGGTATTATGATGACTTATCGGGATATGCATCATCTGTATTGTTAGCCTGGTATAAAGAAGCAGATAGTGGGATTTATGACTTGGTTCTCCACCTGATAGTAGGTGAAGGCAGAGAATTAGTGTTCGAAAAGACCTTTACAACCTCTATTAATTCCTAAGTGGAAATGGAATGACATCACCATGGATTTCATTATGGGACTTCCAAGATATCGTCGAGGAAGAAACACAATATGGGTGATTGTTGATCAGTTTACCAAAGTCACTCACTTCTTGATGAACCGGGAGAACTACCCTATTGATGAGTTGGGTAGAATTTATATCCAGGAGATAGTGTGACTTCATTTTGTACCCTATCCTATTGTCTCGGATTGAGATGTTCAGTTCACATCACGGTTTTGGAAAGTGTTATAGAAAGCACTAGGTTCACAGGTGCTCTTAAGTATCGCATATCACCCTCAAAAGGATGGGATATCTGAGCAGATGATTTGGGTGTTAGTGGATATTATTAGGGCCTATATTCTTAATTTTAAAGGATCCTGGGAGAAGCATGTTCCTATGGTTGAGTTTTTTTATAATAAAAGATTTCAGGAAATAATTAAAATGGATCTTCATGATTCCCACTGTGTTAGACCATTCCTTTCACCTTTTTTTTGGCTTGAGGTAGGTGAGGTAGCTCTAATGGGTCCTCATATCATTCTAGAGACTTTAGAGCAAGTACAACTACCTCAGAAGCATATGGATACTGCTCAGTCAAGGTATAATTCTTATACCAATCATCACCGCATGCCTTTGTATTTTTTGGTGAGACATTGTTTCTTTCAATGTGTTTCACGTCACTTAAGAAATAAATGAATTATGATATAGGGAAGATTATTATCGAGGTCTGTAAGGCCTTTTGAGATAGTAGAGAGAGTTGGGCTAGTAGCCTATCAGTTGTTGTTACCTCAAAGGTACCACGCCATACATGGCATCTTCCATGTATCTCATCTTTGTAGTGTCATCATGTAATGATCCAACCTAGGTTACCCTAAAAACTGGCACCTGCCCTAATCCATCACATACTCATAGGGCATTCCCAATCCCCACAGGTTGGCAGAAATCACTCGGGCATCAATCAACAAACCAAAGGGAATGATTCTTACCAACCTATACAAACTCATGGCATATATACACACACAAAAATAAAGAAACAATGTAATAATAATAAATATATTCTATAAATGTAAGAATATAGTGGAGAAAAAAAACATTATAAGTTTATAAAACTCCAAAAGGCAAGTCCAACTACAAAGGAAAAAAAATGGAACAACTTCTCCAAGTGATGGGATGGACGAACTCCCAACATCTCACCACCAACTACCCAACCCAGTTGATATGAAACCTCCCTGCCTCACTATGGATCCTTTCCTTTCCCTATAATGGAATACATTCAAAGGTATATTCACAAATAAAGAGGTGTGATGGGTGTGATCTAACAGGATTTAGGACCCCACACAGGTGTTCCATAACCAATATATGTATTAAAACTCATGTGTGATCATTTTAAATATAACATGGCATGATAAGTAGTAAATTATTTTAATAGAAAACATGGTAAACATTTCCATTTTATCACTGTTCTAAAAAAATCAAGTATATCAATTTCAAATAACATTTTTCCAAATCATCTTTCACAAGAATCAACATACATATAAAGGATAAAATATTACAAATCCAAGCAGTACAAAATAATAGTATAAATAGAGGCATAAAAATACTAAGGAATACAATAGGTCAGGCAATAAACTACTCTTTCCCATTAATCTATGAACATGGCAATATGGTACCTTAAGGAAATGATCTACACTCAAGGACAAAAGAGACTCCCCAAAAAGTGAAAATCCAACATCATATATGTACCTAGAGCCAATAATATACACTCTATGACAATATAAATACCCCATAAATTGAACCCCCACAATGGATGATGGCCTTAATCTAAACCTTCCACCTAGTACCCAAGGTAACCCATTTGATCATTTTCAAAACATCTCAATATTTCAAAAATCATTTGTAAACCGTTTCAAAAATCCATTTAAATGCTTTGAAAATATCATTTTTCTTTCCATTTATCAATAATCAAGGAAAATTTTTTTTATTTAAAAACCTTTTTCAACACACACAAATACATCAGGTCAATTACTTGCATAAATCAGTTTATAAATAAGGAACAATAATTTTCATCAATATAGTATAGATATGTAACCACCTACCTTGAACTAGGGTAGCACATGCCCACAAAAGGATCCACTGACAACGAAAACCATTGATGTATAAGAAGGACCTAGAATCTAATCCCCCTCATAATATTGATCTAATTTAGAAAACATGGGGTTGGTGAAATTGATAAAACCCACATACCTTAAGAAGGAACTCTTGTCGCAGCACAAACAATAAAGGAATGACCTCCAGAATGAGATCACACAACGAGACTTGGGAGAAGAAAAGCGAAAACACTAACATATATCAACTTATCTGATAATCATTACCCATGGGCACTATCATGATCAATGGAAACAAAGAATCAGAAATATCAATTACCTGGTGAGACGCACAGAAAACTATAATGCAGATTGAACAACGAACGAATCGATCTAGAAGGAATAGGGTCTCACAAAATCACTAAAGAGGAGTATTGGTTTGAGAGAAATAGAAAAGTGGTAGATGAATGGTCACCCAAAACACAAACTGTTCCTGAAATCTTATCTGTTTGGGGAATTGCATGGTTAGTAATTCCTTTACATGCCATGAAGTTCACGGTGTTTAAGTACGCCGATAAATCCTTCTCCTACGATTAAAAATATATTACATAAAAAATTAATGACGTGAAACATAACTTCACATCATGTAACCATTTATAGCGTGAATTATTTCATAACTTGCATCCAACAACTCTTACACATCATGTAACCTAGTTTCATGGCGTGAAATCCACCTACATCAGGCATAAAAAGTTGGTTTAAGATAAGAGTCCAACAAATATTAACCTAAACCGTTATAGGAATCCTCCCAATTCCCTCTCGGCCTTATACCAACAATGAAAAAGAGAAAAATATGATAAGGTTATGGAAATACTTGATAGCTCGTTTACAGGATGTTACAAACTCCCCACCATAAAGACTTTACGTCACTAGGAAGTCATGTAGATGATATAATCTTTTGAAAAAGATGAGGCCACTACTCTCTCATCATCAAATCGTGTTCCCAATTATCATTATAATATAATCCATGTTTCCATAATACTTTGACTAATGGAATTGGATTCCCATGCAAGACTTTTACTTGAGAGTCAACGATCTCAACTAGTTTTTCCAAAACAGAAACATCTGGCTCCAACTCAATTTGTTCCCAACTCAGAATGTCAGAAGGATAGGGATGGTACTTCCTGAGACAATATTTGTCAAAAACATCATGAATACCTATCAAATGAAACAACAATGCTTTCCAATAAGAAACATGCCCAAGTCGCTCAGTTACCTCAAATGATCCAACATATCTCAGTGCCAAGATTCCTTGTTTTCGAAGACGATGGTGACCCAACTGAGGAGATTTTTTTGGAAAACCCAGTCACCAATGGAAAACACCAGAGGACAATGCTATTCATCTGAATACGATTTATATCGACTCTGTTCTGTAACTAGATGTTGATGCACATCATGAATCTTTTCCGACGTCTCTTGGACCAAACTTGGTCCAATTAAAGATACTTTTCCCCCTCCTCCAAACAAGAATGTGATCTTCATTGGAAACAATACAACGCCACGAAGGGAAAAATTATTATCGATGATTTATAACTATTATTGTATACCAACTCAATAAGTCCCAGATGTAAATCCCATGATCCACCAAAATCTAAGACCCATGCATGAAGAATATCCTCTAGGATTTGAATTACATGTTTCGTCTGACCATATTTCTATGGATGGTAAGTTTGTGCCCAACTTGACATAAGTTCCTATGTCCTATTGGAAACTCCTCTATAAACTTGAGGTAAACCTAGGATCCCTATCTAAAATAATTGTAGATGGAATCCCATGTATCCTTAAAACTTCTTGCAGATAAAAATTACCCACATCATTAACCTTACTGGTGTCCTTGATTGGAATGAAATTAGAAAAGGTCATCAACCAATCAAAAATTACCCATATATATTTTTTTCCTCAAGGTGTCCATGGTAATCCAACAACAAATTCCATGGAAATCTTGTCCCATTTCTAGACTGGCACCAGAATAGGATGATGAAAATCAGAGGGTTTCAAGTGAACTTCATTTATTTTTTGGTGGGTGTAACAGCAGGATAGATAATCTGCGATGTCGCACTTCATACCCTGGCACCCGAATCATCATCTCATGCCAAAAAACTTCTTCATAGTTCCTCGATGAACGAACTATAAAGAGATATGAAAATAAAATACTACTAAACTCATCATAGATGTGGGTATGATAACCTTATTCCTAAAGTGGATTAACAATCCAAAGAGATGCCAAATAAAAACGGTCCCCCCAACATAATGGATTTCTCAATATTTTATGAACTCAACATCCTGCTGCTAAATCTGCAAGTCAGAGACTAGGAGAGATGATGATAATTGAACATTGGTCAGAACCATAAATGATACATCCTCTCAAGCATATAGGAGAAAATGAGAAAAAATCACAATAATGTTCCACTCCTCCTTCGATTCTAGAATATACTACGATGGTACTTTCCTACTAAGATCATCTACAACGACATTACCCTTCCTTGGGGTGTAGGAAATATCAAATTCAAATGTCTGAAGGTATTCTACCAATCATCTCTGTCTGAGATTCATGTATTTATAAGAAAATATACAACTCAAACACTTATGATCTGAAAATTCCATGAACCTTTCCGTAAAAATAGTGTGTCGCCAACATTTTAATGCATGCATTACTACAATAACCACTAAATAATGAGTGGGGTAATTCTTCTCATGTGGATGAATCCGATGAGATCTGTAAGCTATAACATAGTCATAATGCATAATCATGCATCCCAAATCATCCATAGAAACATAAAAAAATACCACATACCCCTTACTGGGCTTAGGAATGATTAAAAAGGAGTTAATGTCATAAGTTGTTTCAGTTCATCTAACAAATATTGACAATTCTCATCCCTAGTGAATTTCACCACCTTCCTTATACAAGCATTCTAAGGTGACACAAACTTAGAGTGATCCCTAAAAAACCATTGGTAGTATCCATAAAGACCATGGATGCCTCAAATTTGAAGGACATTATGTGGTTCCTTCCAAGACAAATAACCATTACCTTCTCTGGATCAACTAAAAAGCCTTGTTCTGAAACTTTTTCCCTCATAAATTCACTTATTAAATCCATAAACTACATTTCAAAAGCATTACATAAAAATTATGACTTCACATAATTTACAGAACCAAAAGTAGATGGTGGTCATGCTCATGATCGTATTTCAAATAAACTAGAATATCATCCATGAACACTAACAAAAAATATTCAAGATATTGAGTCAATATCTGATTCATCAAATCCATAAAAACTAAAAGAGTGTTAGTCATACCAAAAGGACTCAAAAGAAATTCATAATGGACATACCTGCTTCTAAAAGATGTATTTGGTACATCAGACTCTTGAACTATGCAATGATGATAACCTGACCGAAGATCAATATTCAAGAAACACTTTTCCCCTTTAACTGATAAAAAAATCATCCACACTTGGAAAATGATATTTATTATTACTATTTAATCATTTAAACTTTATATAGTCCAACAAAACTGAAGTGAACCATCTACTTTCTTGAAAAATTGAACCACGTCTACCCAAGGAGAAACATTAAGGAAAATGAAACCTTTTTCCAAAAGGTCATCCAACTGAATCTTGATCTCTTTCAACTCCGCTGGTGCCATATGATAATAAGGTATCGATATCAGTTGCGTACCTAGAACTAGGTCAATAATAAACTCTACCTACCTCTCTAAAGGAATACCAGAGAATTCATCTGGGAAAACAAAAGGAAATTCTCAAACAACAATAGAAAGGTCAATAATTGGAGAAATTTTATTGGGCTCAAACACAAAAACAAACAACAAACTCCTAAGCTCTAGGTGGGAAGGCCCTGTACATCCTAATCTCAGGTACCAATCCCCTTGAAACACATGAGATCTCCCATCGACAATAAGAAATGAGACATGCTAATGATAACTCTAGCGTCTCATATTTTCAGTGTATTATTTTTAAATATTATATTTAATTATTTCGAGACTAGACCATTCAATGATGTGCGATTACGAGGCCTGGAGTTCCCAGAATAAATGATTGAAAAAATTAAATTTTTAAACAGCACGTGTGAGAGGTTTCCTGTAAAAGTGGTATATCATTTAAATGGGTGCCCAGATCATAAATCTGAGGGCACCGTTGCATTCATAGAAGCGACTTTATCTTAGGCAAGGCCTAAAATTGATCGGTATGGGTCAGTTGCAAGAGTTTATTTTTGGAAATTTAATGAAAATAAAATAAAATAGTAATTTATTTTATTATAAAATTTTTTCTTCTTGCCCAATGACCTAATTTCCTTCTCTTTAAATACCTTCATATGGATAGTTCGCAGGGTTAGATGTTTATCGCACCGCGATTCACTGTTTCATTTTCATCCCTACACCATTGTGGTAAACTAGTTTTGTATTGAATATTATAAAAATAATACCAAATTTAATTCCATATTTTAATCATTAATTTTGTTTTTATCACTGTTAAAAAGGTCATTGTTACTAGTTTTGAGGATTTGATTGCAGGAGGAGGTTATTTGGAGGCCCTGAAGATGATCCAGAAGGAAAATGGGCCAAAATTGCATGGACCCCAAGGACACATGTCCACTGTATTGAACAGTACGAGAAATCCGTTCATTAAAATGGGCTGAATTTTTTGTAATCCTATCAAAAAACTCATGGGATAAAACTCTTATAAAAGGACCGAAGCCCCATTCGTCCATCTGGTGGCCCATCTAAACTATTATGTCCATGGGATAGAATCTGCACTAAGTCAAGAGTTTGGTTTTTTTATGACTATATCTCCATTTCTAGATGTTCAATGGCCGCCAAATTTGACATGGTGATAGTAAAGACAGTTTAAAACATATTTTATCTTTTTTACAAGTCGTGATAATTCCATATACCAACCCAAAACCGAGACTCAATTGGTATCACCAAAACTGGGTGCTCAAAACCACTTAGCATTTTGGCTATAAAAGGGCACAAGGGAACCCCATTTGAAAGTTTGAACCAGAAGATATACTCTGCCATTTGGGAGTCCTAGAGGAGTTACTAATCACCTTTTAGGTTCTAGAGGCCCCTATCCTCATAGGGGAATCAAGGATGAAGAAGGAGTTCCACCTGAGCTTTCTCCTCCTCCCCTTGTCGAGCTAAAAGTTGGGTGTTCGTTGTGAGGGAGCTACACACATGTCAAGGGATTTAAGATGCATACACTAGCTACTGTTTTGGAGTAATCTGGGTGTTTAAACATTTCATTCCATATATATTATTTTATTTCATATTTTAATGCTTGATTTGATGCATGTGAGTGTTATGCTCTTAATTTCTAACTGATCGGTGTGAGGTTTTGAGTGCATGACTTGTGTTGTTACGATTGGACAACACAAGAATCATTTTCTTCCCCACTTTATTGAGATTTCAATATTATTTTGAAGTTCTTATTCCATACATAAGTTCTGGACCTTGGTAATACGATTGTTATGTCAAGGTTTGCTTCTTCAAGCATTGAAATATGAGCTTAAGAATTATTCGGGATTCCAATTAATTCCAACCAAAGAATTACTCTAAACCTAAAATGAATCTCTATGAAATATTCACTTGATATGTGTGTAGTGAAATCACATCTACCCTTTTATCTCATATTTTTTAAAATCCACTTGGTCTTTCATCTTTTAAACTATTTTGATTAAGTTACTTTCTTTAAGCTGTTTTTCAAAATCACCCCTTTTTTAGAAGACTTAATTAAAAATACACACTCTAAACCTATGAATGCTCCTAGAGAGAAAACCTAGGGTCTTCCCTAGAATACAAATAAACCTTAAAATCATAATCAATTTGATGTGTCATGACAACGTGGTCAGCTTCATAACTCTGTGAAATTGAGGATTTTCCATCAGAGCTTTGGAGGAGAACCTATTGGCGGACGACAATGACACGAGCGATCGAAGCCTCTCAGATTTGATGAACCCCACCAACGAACACGACGTAGTGATATTTTTTCCTCCAAATAAATGTAGGGTTATTTATTTCAATTCTTATTCCCCATTCTTGGATTTAATGTGAATGCATATCAACCCACGAACAGGTTGATCCGTAGATTTCTACGTTTTTGCAGGAGGGTTTTTATTGGGTTGATATCGAGAAATTAATCCAGATTAGATTATTGTTTTTCTTCTTCTCCGTTTGATCCTACTAACAAGAGCAGATCAACTCTTTGTAAAATGATGGAGGAGGTTCATTCCTCGATTTTATTTTGGATTTATTTCCTTTTTCTTTTTCTCGTGCGTTCTTCAAGTTCTTCGTAGGGCGACGAACAACGGATTTTTGCGCATCCGTTTTGTGATGAAACGATACCAAATTGGAGATCCGTCATCATGACGAAATAGAGGAGACGTGACAGCGATGGTGGAAGATGAATCAACACAGTTTGGGATTTCTCATTATTCAAGTATTCTTTGTGCGGGTGAATCAGAAAGTGTTTTTCGGGCCGATTGGAGGCCCGAAACCGACAGAATCGGTTTCATGATGATCGAGCGACCTCAACCCTTTAGTTTCACAATGATTGGACAACTGGATCGTGGAATGGAGTCGCCCTCAGGTGTGGCGATGAATAACGTGTTGGGTCGGAGAAAAACGGGAAGGATGGCAAGAGGGGGGGTGAATTTCCTTTTAAAAAAAGATTAACAAATTAAAATCAAAGTGAAGAATGCAGCGGAAATAAAGAGGCAATAACACAAGAAATTGTTAACGGAGTTCGGCCAAAACCCGGCCTACGTCTCCGCTCCCAACTCAACCGTTGAGAGATTCCTACCGCTTGCTTTTCAATGGTTTTAGCAAGAAACCCACTAGGCTTTGAGGTAGCACTAGGACCTATTACAGCTTGCTTTTGGTGGTTGAGCAAGAACCCACTTGCTTTTAATGGTTTAGCAAGAACCCACTATCCTTCTTACAGGTTAAGGATAGCTCACCTATGTCTCAAGCTATTTAAAGGAAAGCTTGACAACCTTTTCACACCTTAATGGTGATGTGAAACCCAAAAGAAAGAGGGGATGAGAAAGAGTGTTGGGGTTTGTAGGCACAAACCCAAATTTAAAGCTCAAAATAAATAAACAAGAAAAACCGTGTTTGAGGAAGTCTTGGGCGCCTTTGATTGATTGGAGATGTTGAAGGCCGCTTCCAAGCTTCTTTGATGGAGCTCCTTGGATGTGGAAGTTGTTGGAGCAAAGAGGGTTCCTTTGAGGAAGTCCGCCAGAGGTACGCCAAATGATCAACAAGGTGTCCGTGGGCTTCCGTATGGTTCCGGTTGGTGTCCGGGGCTTCCTTGGCCTTTATTTATAGGCATGGAACCCTTTTGGAGTCTTCAGAGCCGTTGGAGAGGCTTAAAGAGCCGTTGGGAGCCAAGTGGGCCAGCCTGGTCAAACTACAACGGCTAGTTTGACTGGCTCCACCGGCTGGCCGGTACAGTCCCACCGGCTGGCCGGTGCTTGAGGAATTTGGGAGATTTCGAGTCTTGGCTCCACCGGCTGACCGGTGGATGGGCCACCGGTTGGCCGGTGGCTTGGCAGTAGCTGATTCTTCTTTTCCAGGCACCACCGGCTGACCGGTGGAGGAGCCACCGGCTGGCCGGTGGGGAGACAGTAGCAACCACTGTTTTATCAGGTTGCCACCGGCTGGCCGGTGACAGAGCCACCGGCTGACCGGTGGAACCTGGCAGTGGGCAATGCCTCTGCCAGGTCCACCGGCTGGCCGGTGCTATCACACCGGTTGGCCGGTGGACTGAATTTCAGTCCACTTGATGTGCTTCAAGGCCCATTTCCTTGGCAATCTTTTGCCTATCATCCACAACACTTAAAAACAAGGTTAGACAAATAATAAGGTGATTGTGATCATGAAAATCAAACAACGAGGGGATACGAGAGGTACAACAATCTCCCCCTATTTTTATGATCACAATCACCAAAACAATTAATGTAAAAAACTAAAAAGATAGGCATGCTTTAAAGGATAAAATGAAAACAAGCAATGCATGAGAGAAAGATTTCTCCCCCAATCAATCAAGAAATTTCTCCCCCTTTTTGATTATAAAAATAGAATGGGGCATAAAACTTGATTGAGGGAAAATTGAAAATCAAGATTTTTAAATCAATTGGAATGTTTGAAAATAGAATTGAAAAATTTGAATAACAGTTTGAATTGAAAGTTTTGAATCAAAAACCAATTGAAATTTGAAATTTGAAACCAAATGAAATTTTTGAAATTAAAATATTGAATAACAGTTTGAATTGAAAGTTTGAAAACAAATTAGAAATTTCTCCCCCTAAATAAAACAAAAAATTATCGGGGAAAGGGTTTTGGAACCGAAACTAATTTTGGCCCGGAGAGACTTGCCAAAAGAGATTTTTCAATCCAAATTTGTTTCATGGCGGGTATTCTCCTATAAAACTCGTCCGAATAAAAAATAGATTTGGGTTGACCGTACCGGGCATTTTTGCAATCACACTCATAAATGAGGTGCCCGGGTTTTTTACAATAATTGCAAAATTTATAACTAGAGCTCCCCCTTACAAAAACAGTGGGTGCATGGGAGGAGGAAGCTACATTGGTATATCCTAGCCCTTGGGTGGTTCTTGAAATTCGTTGGGAACCAAGCAATTTTGAAAGATTTTGTTCCCCTTGGGTGAACTTGGCTAAAGATTCCCTTAAGTCTTTAATGGTTGATTCCAAAGAATCAACATCGGGAAAATTCTGGATTTTGAGGGTCATCTCCTCCTTCTCTTTGAGAAGTTGTTCTTTTTCGGAGGAAAGTTTTTTGAAATTCTTTTTCAAAGAAACAAATTTTGAAAAAAGCTCATGAAAACCATTTTCTAGTTGATCTCTAGCGTGTGAGAGTTCTTCATAAGATAGATGATTAAATGAATTAGAAGAACTAGAGGAGGAAGAGGAGGAAGAGGAGGAAGATACCTCATGTTTTGCCATTAGGCAATTATTACCATTGTCGCTCGAGGAGAATGAAGAGAAGGAGGAGCTATCACTCCAAGTTTTCTTTAAAGCCTTCTTCTTCTTCTTCTTCTTGGCCCTTTTCTTGTGGAGTGGGCAATTGGGCATGGATTTTTCATCGGGTTCTTGCTTGATGTTGGGTTCTTGATTTTGAGCCTTCTTAGTGCCTTCATGGGTAAGTTCTAAACATTTCCAAATATCATGTGAAGTAGATCAAGAAGAAATATGATCAAAAACATTACGATCTAACCCACAATGTAGAGCATTCATGGCTTTGCCATCAAGCTCAAAATTCTTAATATCTATGGTGGTCCACTTAGACTCATCAGAAGAAGTGAGGGTAAAACCATGCATAACAATTCTAAAAATAGGATAGCCAATACTTTTAAGAAATTTGGTCATGCGGGTTTTCCAAAAACTATAATCGGTTCCATCAAAGAATGGAGCACGATCCAAAGAAAAGCCTTCGGGGGCGAAAGAAGTAGATGCCATCAAAAAGGATCTTTAATTTGAAACCGGTTAGGGTATTACACAAATTTTCCCTCTGATACCAATTGTTGGGTCGGAGAAAAACGGGAAGGATGGCAAGAGGGGGGGTGAATTGCCTTTTAAAAAAAGATTAACAAATTAAAATCAAAGTGAAGAATGCAGCGGAAATAAAGAGGCAATCACACAAGAAATTGTTAACGGAGTTCGGCCAAAACCCGGCCTACGTCTCCGCTCCCAACTCAACCGTTGAGAGATTCCTACCGCTTGCTTTTCAATGGTTTTAGCAAGAAACCCACTAGGCTTTGAGGTAGCACTAGGACCTATTACAGCTTGCTTTTGGTGGTTGAGCAAGAACCCACTTGCTTTTAATGGTTTAGCAAGAACCCACTATCCTTCTTACAGGTGAAGGATAGCTCACCTATGTCTCAAGCTATTTAAAGGAAAGCTTGACAACCTTTTCACACCTTAATGGTGATGTGGAACCCAAAAGAAAGAGGGGATGAGAAAGAGTGTTGGGGTTTGTAGGCACAAACCCAAATTTAAAGCTCAAAATAAATAAACAAGAAAAACCGTGTTTGAGGAAGTCTTGGGCGCCTTTGATTGATTGGAGATGTTGAAGGCCGCTTCCAAGCTTCTTTGATGGAACTCCTTGGATGTGGAAGTTGTTGGAGCAAAGAGGGTTCCTTTGAGGAAGTCCGCCGGAGGTACGCCAAATGATCAACAAGGTGTCCGTGGGCTTCCGTATGGTTCCGGTTGGTGTCCGGGGCTTCCTTGGCCTTTATTTATAGGCATGGAACCCTTTTGGAGTCTTCGGAGCCGTTGGAGAGGCTTAAAGAGCCGTTGGGAGCCAAGTGGGCCAGCCTGGTCAAACTGCAACGGCTAGTTTGACTGGCTCCACCGGCTGGCCGGTACAGTCCCACCGGCTGGCCGGTGCTTGAGGAATTTGGGAGATTTCGAGTCTTGGCTCCACCGGCTGACCGGTGGATGGGCCACCGGTTGGCCGGTGGCTTGGCAGTAGCTGATTCTTCTTTTCCAGGCACCACCGGCTGACCAGTGGAGGAGCCACCGGCTGGCCGGTGGGGAGACAGTAGCAACCACTGTTTTATCAGGTTGCCACCGGCTGGCCGGTGACAGAGCCACCGGCTGACTGGTGGAACCTGGCAGTGGGCAATGCCTCTGCCAGGTCCACCGGCTGGCCGGTTCTATCACACCGGTTGGCCGGTGGACTGAATTTCAGTCCACTTGATGTGCTTCAAGGCCCATTTCCTTGGCAATATTTTGCCTATCATCCACAACACTTAAAAACAAGGTTAGACAAATAATAAGGTGATTGTGATCATGAAAATCAAACAACGAGGGGATACGAGAGGTACAACAATCTCCCCCTATTTTGATGATCACAATCACCAAAACAATTAATGTAAAAAACTAAAAAGATAGGCATGCTTTAAAGGATAAAATGAAAACAAGCAATGCATGAGAGAAAGATTTCTCCCCCAATCAATCAAGAAATTTCTCCCCCTTTGTGATTATCAAAATAGAATGGGGCATAAAACTTGATTGAGGGAAAATTGAAAATCAAGATTTTTAAATCAATTGGAATGTTTGAAAATAGAATTGAAAAATTTGAATAACAGTTTGAATTGAATGTTTTGAATCAAAAACCAATTGAAATTTTAAATTTGAAACCAAATGAAATTTTTGAAATTAAAAGATTGAATAACAGTTTGAATTGAAAGTTTGAAAACAAATTAGAAAGTTCTCCCCCTAAATAAAACAAAAAATTATCGGGGAAAGGGTTTTGGAACCGAAACTAATTTTGGCCCAGAGAGACTTGCCAAAAGAGATTTTTCAATCCAAATTTGTTTCATGGCGGGTCTTCTCCTATAAAACTCGTCCGAATAAAAAATAGATTTGGGTTGACCGTACCGGGCATTTTTGCAATCACACTCATAAATGAGGTGCCCGGGTTTTTTACAATAATTGCAAAATTTATAACTAGAGCTCCCCCTTACAAAAACAGTGGGTGCATGGGAGGAGGAAGCTACATTGGTATATCCTAGCCCTTGGGTGGTTCTTGAAATTCGTTGGGAACCAAGAAATTTTGAAAGATTTTGTTCCCCTTGGGTGAACTTGGATAAAGATTCCCTTAGGTCTTTAATGGTTGATTCCAAAGAATCAACATCGGGAAAATTCTGGATTTTGAGGGTCATCTCCTCCTTCTCTTTGAGAAGTTGTTCTTTTTCGGAGGAAAGTTTTTTGAAATTATTTTTCAAAGAAACAAATTTTGAAGAAAGCTCATGAAAACCATTTTCTAGTTGATCTCTAGCGTGTGAGAGTTCTTCATAAGATAGATGATTAAATGAATTAGAAGAACTAGAGGAGGAAGAGGAGGAAGAGGAGGAAGATACCTCATGTTTTACCATTAGGCAATTATTACCATTGTCGCTCGAGGAGAAAGAAGAGAAGGAGGAGCTATCACTCCAAGTTTTCTTTAAAGCCTTCTTCTTCTTCTTCTTCTTGGCCCTTTTCTTGTGGAGTGGGCAATTGGGCATGGATTTTTCATCGGGTTCTTGCTTGATTTTGGGTTCTTGCTTTTGAGCCTCCTTAGTGCCTTCATGGGTAAGTTCTAAACATTTCCAAATATCATGTGAAGTAGAGCAAGAAGAAATATGATCAAAAACATTACGATCTAACCCACAATGTAGAGCATTCATGGCTTTGCCATCAAGCTCGAAATTCTTAATATCTATGGTGGTCCACTTAGACTCATCGGAAGAAGTGAGGGTAAAACCATGCATAACAATTATAAAAATAGGATAGCCAATACTTTTAAGAAATGTGGTCATGCGGGTTTTCCAAAAACTATAATCGGTTCCATCAAAGAATGGAGCACGATCCAAAGAAAAGCCTTCGGGGGCGAAAGAAGTAGATGCCATCAAAAAGGATCTTTAATTTGAAACCGGTTAGGGTATTACACAAATTTTCCCTCTGATACCAATTGTTGGGTCAGAGAAAAACGGTAAGGATGGAAAGAGGGGGGGTGAATTTCCTTTTAAAAAAAGATTAACAAATTAAAATCAAAGTGAAGAATGCAGCGGAAATAATGAGGCAATCACACAAGAAATTGTTAACGGAGTTCGGCCAAAACCCGGCCTACGTATCCGCTCCCAACTCAACCGTTGAGAGATTCCTACCGTTTGCTTTTCAATGGTTTTAGCAAGAAACCCACTAGGCTTTGAGGTAGCACTAGGACCTATTACAGCTTGCTTTTGGTGGTTGAGCAAGAACCCCCTTGCTTTTAATGGTTTAGCAAGAACCCACTATCCTTCTTACAGGTGAAGGATAGCTCACCTATGTCTCAAGATATTTAAAGGAAAGCTTGACAACCTTTTCACACCTTAATGGTGATGTGAAACCCAAAAGAAAGAGGGGATGAGAAAGAGTGTTGGGGTTTGTAGGCACAAACCCAAATTTAAAGCTCAAAATAAATAAACAAGAAAAACCGTGTTTGAGGAAGTCTTGGGCGCCTTTGATTGATTGGAGATGTTGAAGGCCGCTTCCAAGCTTCTTTGATGGAGCTCCATGGATGTGGAAGTTGTTGGAGCAAAGAGGGTTCCTTTGAGGAAGTCCGCCGGAGGTACGCCAAATGATCAACAAGGTGTCCGTGGGCTTCCGTATGGTTCCGGTTGGTGTCCGGGGCTTCCTTGGCCTTTATTTATATGCATGGAACCCTTTTGGAGTCTTCGGAGCCGTTGGAGAGGCTTAAAGAGCCGTTGGGAGCCAAGTGGGCCAGCCTGGTCAAACTGCAACGGCTAGTTTGACTGGCTCCACCGGCTGGCCGGTACAGTCCCACCGGCTGGCCGGTGCTTGAGGAATTTGGGAGATTTCGAGTCTTGGCTCCACCGGCTGACCGGTGGATGGGCCACCGGTTGGCCGGTGGCTTGGCAGTAGCTGATTCTTCTTTTCCAGGCACCACCGGCTGACCGGTGGAGGAGCCACCGGCTGGACGGTGGGGAGACAGTAGCAACCACTGTTTTATCAGGTTGCCACCGGCTGGCCGGTGACAGAGCCACCGGCTGACCGGTGGAACCTGGCAGTGGGCAATGCCTCTGCCAGGTCCACCGGCTGGCCGGTGCTATCACACCGGTTGGCCGGTGGACTGAATTTCAGTCCACTTGATGTGCTTCAAGGCCCATTTCCTTGGCAATCTTTTGCCTATCATCCACAACACTTAAAAACAAGGTTAGACAAATAATAAGGTGATTGTGATCATGAAAATCAAACAACGAGGGGATACGAGAGGTACAACAGAACGTTGGTTCAGGAAATTTTCAAATAACACGACGTGTATCCTGAAGAACATGCCATGTGGTACCAGCAGGGGCGGCAAGGATTTTGGGTGTCACACAGGTATCACACAACATGTGACCCTAGTCACACGGTGTGTTGGACCTTCCTCAAAGATCAGTGTGTATCTAGAGGATACACAGACATGAGGTGGAGGACACAACCTTGTACTCCACCACACGGCCTAGCGAAGCCAGTAACGCGGGTCACCCCATATGCCTGTTACATGGGTTGGCGTACATGGGTTAAGACCGTGTACGTGCAAATGGGCATCATGCATGGGGCGGACCCCAGATACTTTGACATAACTTGTGATCCTTTCTAAACGCCGTGTAGTTTCATTTTACATAATAAACCTTGTGACACGGGCCGTTGTACATAGGTAGTACCCGGGGTCAGAAGACACGATGTGTGACAGAACTACACAAAATGTACTTTTCAGTACATGGCTTGATATTCTTGTACGCTGTATATTGGACATGTTTCATTTGGGTCTGTTCCCCTTTTTCTCAATCCCCTGAAGGTCAGGAATCATTTCATTCTATAGGAGTATGGTCCCTTCAGAAAGACTTTATGAGATAGAGTCAGGTATTCTTCCAAGAGACCCAGAGTGAGATCTTCTATCCATTCTTGACCCTAGGTAGAGTCAGGTATCGACGTGACTATTCTCACATGGAATTGATCCTCTACCTATAAGGTGAATCTCGATGATTCTTGGTATCCGCCAAGGCCCTGGTAGTGATCCTCATCTCTATGTCGTGATCTTTCCCCACTCAAGAGTGTGTTATACCAAACTTTCTGAGTTCCCTACTGGACGATGTGTTCCTACAACTATGAGCAACAGTCCTAATACCTCTTAGTGTTTACAGGTTGGACTTTTTAGTGTTCAGACTCTTGTTTTTGGAGGGCTTGTATTCTGGCCCAGTTTACTTTCAGTACATTACTTTCCGTCATACTATATTGGTTCGGTTTAGTTGTATGCATGAATTTTTATCCCCAGTGGGTTTTTACATTTCAACATTATGGGCTCAGAGATGTGTGCATGTGTATAGGTACCTCGGAAATGCCTCTGATGTTAGTGATATGCCTACTCGGTGCTAGTCACCAGGCCCTAGCCTATTGGAGGTGGGTTTGGGGAGTCGCAACGCATACCCCACTGGGACGGGTTGTGATAGAGTGGTATCAAAGGTGGTGTGTTCTACCTTAGGACCAAGAGTCTATGAGTTTGGTTTGGGGAAAAGTGTTAAGTGTTTCGAGCTTGTATTTTAGGCCAGAGACTCCAGTGTTGGTGCGGGTGGCAGACATATCCATACACCAGGACTCTGATAATCTTCTTTTCCACTCATTACATGAAAACACTAGTTGCGGGGAAATAAGAGAGTGGTAGGTGCATCATATAAGAGTGGGTTTTATTTTTTTCATGTCCTTTGTGTCAGCTATCCAAATATACTCTTTGACCATGGTACATATTTTTCCTTATAGGATGCCTACGTGACGTATAACCGCTAGGATTTATCAGCGCGATCATGAGGATGACCCCCTCAGTGACAAGGCATCAATAAAAGGAATAGTTCCCTAGGCGTTACCTCCAGGTGGTGTACCTACTATACCACCACCAGTGGAGTAACCCGTGGTACCTAGAGTACTGACAGACGAGAGGCGTAGGCTGAGCACCCTCCATGAGTTCCAAAGACAGAGACCCCTCAGGTTCCGAGGCAAGCCTGCCCTCAGGCGGCTGAGGACTGGCTTGAGGCGGGGAGAAAAGTTTTCCGTCTAGTGAGGAGACCATGGGACCAGATGGTGATCCTAGGAGCGAGCCTTCTTCAGGGTTCGACAGGACGATGGTGGAGTCTGACCAGACAAACTCACGACGAGGAGATGCTTTCATGGACAGAGTTTTAGCGGCTCTTTAGGGTGGAGTTCTCTCCGGTTATGCTGAGAGCAGTTCACATATAGGAGCTTCTACAACTTTAGTAGGACAGTTTGATGGTATCTGACTATTCATTGAGGTTCACCAACCTCTCTAGGTACTTGATGGATATGGTCAGGGATCAGTACTTCAGAGCTCGGACCTTAGAGCGAGTTCTACGAAGGGAAATACAAGATAGTGTTGTGCCTCTCTGCATTTTGACTTATTCTAGAGTGCTCGAGCGAGCCATGGTGATTGAGATCATCTTAGCAGAGCAGAGATAGAAGAAAATAGACAGAAGTAGGCAAGTAGGCACGAAGACCTCAGTAGTAGGGAGCTAATGTCAGGCACAGGGATCAGGATGTGGGAGACGTCATAGGAGGACCCAGGATAGGGGATCGACAGTCCAGGGCTCTCATACTGGATCCAGTCATCATAGGGAGAGGTAGTTCTACTCGTGTGATGGTAGGGTACATCTTTCTTGAGACTTTCCAATACATCGAGCTGCTGATAGAGATACGGTGGATGGTCCACTAAGTTATAGGAAGAGAGTGGAGTAGACAGATCTGCTAGGCGGCAGACGTGGAAGAGGAGCATGGAGATCTGTAGGTGGTGGAAAACGTTTTGATTTACTTCCACCACCACCCCAGGAGGTCCGCATCAGGCTCAGGGAGCTAGGGAAAAGGGCGGGGATAGATGCATGCGATCGAGGTGTATGACTCAGGGACTCCAGGGATGATCCGAGGTATGATTTGTGTCTTCTCTACCTTATCCTCCGTACTTATAGACACAGGTTCCAGTCATTCGTTCCTCACCACATGTCTTGTGCAAAACCATGAGATTCCGGTAGGGACGTTGACTCGTTCCTTATTTTTGGAGACATGTATGGGAGGGAACTCGATGATCATGAACCTTTTCAGACAGTGTGATCTTACCCTTAGAGGTGCGAGTTTCGGTTGGAACCTCTTGGTGGTAGCGTTGAGTCCTTACGACGTCATTCTCGGCAAGGATTGGTTATCCTTGGTCCATGCCTAGAATGACTATTTTAGGAAAAGAGTGCGCTGTGTCCGCTGTGATGGGATGAGGTTTTCCTTTTTCGGTGAAAGGGAGAACCAAGAAGCATAGAATGGGCTCATGCATAGGAGGGTGCATCCAATCACTCATAAATTTTCTAGCCTTGTCCTTGGAGCAGTAGATGTTATGAGCTCCCAGTTCCCATCAGTAGTGGTGGAGTATGAGGATGTCTTTCCGGAAGATGTTCTTGGACTACCTCCCCACTGGGAAATCGACTCCTTCATTGACTTACACTTCGAGACGACACCGATTTCCTCATCAGCAAATCGGATGGCTCCCACAGAGCTTCGCGAGCTAAGGGTGCTGTTGGAGGATTTGTAGAGAAAGGGTTTTTTAAGACACAACGTTTCACCCTGGGCGACCCCAGTCTTGTTTTCCAAGAAGGTAGACAAGAGTTTGAGGTTGTGCATGGATTACCTGTGCCTTAATCTAGTAATAGTGAAGAAAAAATATCCGCTGGCAATAATCGTCGACCTATTTGATCAGCTAAGTGGGGATCAGAGGTTCTCTAAGGTTGACCTTCGATCGGGTTATCACTAGTTATGAGTACAAGATGAGGATATACTGAAGATTACATTCCGATGCCACTACGGTCACTATGAGTACATGGTGATACATTTCAGCGTGACAAACGCCCTAGCAGTGTTCATGGGACTGATGAACTGGATCTTCCATCCATACTTAGACCGGTTCGTAGTGGTCTTCATCGACGACATTCTTGTGTACTTGACATCTGAGGAGGAGCACGTGAGACACCTATGGATGGTTCTAGATGTACTCCGGGAGACCCAACATTATGGGAAGCTCTTAAAGTTCCAATTCCAGATTCTGGAGGTCCAATTTCTGGCACATGTCATCTCAGTAGATGGAGTACCTATGGACCCAGCCAAGGTGGAGGCAGTGTTTTCATGAGAGCCACCTCAAAGCGTGATGGAGGTGCGGAGCTTCCTTGGGTTGGTGGGATATTACCAGAGAATCATTCCTGATTTCTCCCGGATATCAGCATCGATAATGTCCTTGACTAGGAAGAGGAAACCCTTCATGTGGACAAAGAAGTTCCAGAAGGCTTTTGAGTAGTTGAGACAGAGTTTGACGAGCACCCCGATTTTTAAATTCCCAGAGGAGGGTGTGGAGTACGTAGTTTTCTACGATGCATTAGGGACAAGGCTTGGCTGTGTCCTGATGTGGATAAAGGAAATGATTACTTATGGTTGGTGCTAGCTTAGGCCACATGAGCAGAACTATGTGACCCATGATCTCGAGTCGAAAGTGGTAGTCTTCGCATTGAAGATGTGGCGACACTACCTTATGGGAAAATGGTTTATCATCTACTCTGACCACAGGATCCTCAAGTACATCTTCTCAAAGAAGGTTCTAAATAGGAGACAGAGTAATTGGCTATAGTTTCTCCAGGAGAATGGTTTCGAGATCATCTATACTCATGGGAAGGGGAACAAGGTGGAGGATTCTCTTAGCAAAAGGTTTAGCTCGCAACTGTTGAGTGCGGAGATAGAGCAGTTAACCACGTTGCAGTTATCCTTTTGTGGACAGGGAGCATGCATCTTACCTATAGTCAAAGGTTTTCACCCCTCCACTCTTACAGTGAGTTAGGGAGTCATATCTTGGGGATATTGACTATGAGACTTTACATGCTCAGTTATCCATAGGACATACTCCTGATAAATATTCCTAATATGGGGAGCATGTACTTCTTTTCAGGGGACCCACTATTGTACCATTGGCGTTGCAGGACGAGGTCTTGAGGGAGTTTCATACATCCCCTTTGCTGGTACATCCTAGAATGGAAAATTTGTACCAGGATCTCCGACGACCGTTCTGGTGGTCAGGCATGAAGAAGGCAGTAGCAGAGTTCATTTCTCAATGCTTTACATGCCAAAAGGTGAAGGCTGAGCAGCAGGTTTCAGTAGGATTAGCTCACCCCTAGAAGTTCCGAAGTGGAAGTGGGATATAATATCAATAAAATTCATGACAGGCTTACCACAGATGTCCAAGGGGCATGATTCTATCTGGGTGATCATTGACCAACTCACCAAGTCGGCCCACTTCCTAGCTATCAAGGAGAAGAGTTTCGCATAGATAATGGGACACCTCTACATGCATAAGATAGTTTGGCATCATGGAGTACCTTAGGCAATAGTATCGGATCAAGATTCCCGCTTCACATCCTAGTTGTGGAAGGGTTTGCAGGAGGCTTTTGGGACTCAGCTACGCTTCAGCATGGCGTTCCATCCCCAGACTGATGGTCAGACGGAGAGAACCATCCAACTTCTAAAGGATATGTTGCGGGCCTGTATCTTGGACTTTGTTCACAGTTGGGAGGACCACCTACCACTAGTAGAATTTTCTTATAATAATAGCTACAACTCCTCCATTGGTATGGCACCTTTCGAGGCTTTATATGGGAGACCCTACCGGTCACCGCTTTGCTAGACCGACCCTGGAGAGCCATCACTCATGGGTCCAAAGATGGTACGAGCTACCTTCAAGAAGGTACAGATCATCCAGGAGTGGATGAAGACTACATAGAACCAGAATAAGTCTTATGATGATAGGTGAAGGAGGCCTCTGGAGTTTGAGGAAGGAGACCATGTCTTCTTTAAGGTCTCACCTCAGTGAGGGTTACAGAGATTTGGCCAAGTGGGCAAGCTATCTCCGATGTTCATCAGACCTTTTTAGATACTACGCAGAGTTGGCGAGGTGGTGTATCGCCTATCTCTACTACCACAGTAGCACCAGGTACATGACCTACTCTATGTGTTGTAGCTGAGGAGGTACGTGCATAACCCATCGCACATCATCAACTGGGGCGAGCTGGACATCGAGGATGGAATGACCTTTGCTGAGTACCCAGTGGAGATCAAGGATCGGCAGGAGAAGATCCTTCATGGGTGATCAATTCCCTTGGTGCACGTTCGGTGGTAGCACGAGAATCTTTAGGAGAGTACGTGGGAGATGGAGGATCAAATCCGTGCCTAGTTCCCACATCTTTTTGAATAGCCTTTTATTTTTGCTTTCCGGGACATAAAGTCGTAAGGTGGGGATAATGCAATGTCTCATATTTTTTGTGTATTGTTTTTAAATATTATATGGAATTATTTTGAGACTAGACCTTTCAACGGCGTGTGATTCCGAGGCATAGAGTGCCTAAAATAAATATTTGAAAAAAAATTAAAATTTTAAACAGCGCTAGTGAGCGATTTTCCTATAAAAGTTGAATATCTTTTAAAGGGGTGCCCAGATTAGAAATCTAAGGGAACCCTAAGAGTAGTAACTTACCCTTAGGCGATTCCAAACATTGATCGGTGTGGGTCAGCTGTGAGAGTTATTTTTGGACATTTAATAAAAATAAAATAAAATATTAATTTATTTTCTTTTAAAATTTATCCTTTTTGCACAACGACCTAATTTAATCCTCTTTAAATACCTTCTTATGGAAATATTACAGGGTTAGCCACATAACCATGCGAAGTTGAGGATTTTCCATTAGAGTTTTGGAGGAGAACCCATTGGGGGATGACAACTACACGAGTGAACGACGCCTCTCAGATTCGACGAACCCTACCAATGAATGTGACACAGTGATCGTTTTTCCAAAGAATCGAGGTAGAGTTTTTTATTTCAATTCCTCTTCCCCATTCTTGGATTTAACAATCAATGCAGATCAACCCACGAATAGGTTGATCCACGGATTCGTAAGTTTTTGCGGGAGGGTTTTTATTGGGTTGATCTTGGGAAATGAATCCATGTAAGATTATTGTTTTGATTCTAATCTGTTTGATCCTACTAATGGGAGAGGATAAACGCCATTAAAAAAATTCCAGTGGTTCGTTCCTCGATTTTCTTTTGGATTTATTTCATCTTGCGTTTTCGGGTGAGTTCTGCGCGTTCTTTGTGGGGCGAAGAACAATGGTTTTTTGCGCATCTGTTTTGTGATGAAACATTCCCAAGTTGGAGATCCGACATCGTGAAAAACTATCGAAGATGCGACAATGATGGTAGAAGATGAATCAAAATGATATGGGATTTCTCATTCTTTAATATTTCTTTGTGATGGTGAAACAGAACGTGTTTTCGGGGCCGATTGGAGGCCCGAAACTGACAGAATCTGCTTCATGATGATTGGGCGACTTCAACCCTTCAATTTCGCGATGATCAGACAACCGGATCGAGGACCGGAGGATCCCCGAGGCACGACAACCATGAACGTCACTTTTGGAAATTTCCGAAGAACATGGCGTGTATCCCAAAGAACATGTCGTGTGGTACCGGCGGCGGCAGCTAGGGTTTCGTGTGTCAGATAGGTATCAAACGACGTGTGACCCCAATCACACGAAATGTTTGACCTTCCCAAAATCTTGGCATGTATCTAGGGGATACATGGACATGAGGTGGAGGACAGGACTGTGTACTCCACCACACGGCCTAGCGAGGCCAGTAACGTGGGTCACCCCATGTGTCGGTTACACGGGTTGGCATATATGGGTTAAGACCGTGTATGGGTATATGGACAGTGTACATGGAGCGGGCCCTAGATACTTTGACACAGCGTGTGATCCATTCTACATGCCGTGTAGTTTTGTTTTACAGAACAAACCTTGCGACACAAACTATTGAACAAAATAAGTACCCGGGGTCAAAAGTCACGAAATGTGATATAACTACACACCGTGTACTTTTCAGTATATGGCTTGATATTCTTGTCCACCGTATCTTGGACATGTTTCATTTGGGTCAGTAACCCTTTTTCTCATTCCCCTGAAGGTCAGGTATCATTTCCTTCTATAGGAGTATGATCACATCAGTAGGACATTCCGAGATAGAGTCAGGTATCCCTCTGAGAGGCCTAGAGCGATATCCTTTATCCATTCTTGACCCAAGGTAGAGTTAGGTATCGATGTGACTATTCCCACAGGGCGCCGATCCTCTACCTAGCAGTTGAATCTGGATGAGTCACGGTATCCTCCAATGCCCTGGAAGTGATTCTCATCTATGTATCATGATATTTCCCCACTCAGAAGTGTGTTCTTATGGAATAATTGTATCTATCTCTAGTGACTTTTCCCGACGGACAATACTTCTCAAACAGACATCATCGGAGCTATCAGACTCGTGGAGTGAGTTCTCCTGAACGAGTGCTTCGTGGAATCTTCAAACTAAATCCCTAGTGATGGAATGCTGTGTAGACATGACTATACATTCCCTTTGTGTATTTATTTTTTGTTTCGAGGTCCTCTACTGAGTATTGATATACTCACCCCTGCACCGGATTTTGCCACACGTATCATGTATTGTGAAGATGAATATCCTTTTGACAGAGTCTCGGGTGGAACAGGATAAGACCGTGATTTCTAAGTTTCCTACAAGCTGAGATGTTCCTATGGCTACGAGCAGCAGTCCCATTACCTCTTAGTGTTTACAGGTTGGACTTTTTAGTTTTCAGACTCTTGTTTTTGGTGAGCTTGTATTCTGTCCCAGTTAAGTTTCAGCACATTACTTTCCTTCATACTCTGATGGTTGGGTTTAATTGTATGCATTCATTTTTCCCTAGTGGGTTTTTTTACATTTCATCATTTTGGGCTCAGAGATGTGTGCGTGTGTACAGGTACCTAGGCAATGCCTCCCATGTTAGTGATGTTCCTACTCGGTTCTAGTCACCAGCCCCTGACTTATTGGAGGCGGGATTGAGGAGTAACGGCTTGTGCCCCACTGGGATGGGTCGTGACAATAACAATAAACCTTAGATCTATGAGTGACAAAAAAATCCATTCTGATGATGATGTCAGACATATCCAGATCAAGAATGAGGAAATCCTAGACCATATTCATATCGACAACCATTAATGAACAAGAAGGACATTGAAACCCCTGCTCTCTCTAATTTCTAAGAGGTTACACTAACTCCACTACAAATTCCATAGGGTTTATTGGACGTTTAATAATATCAACAAATCATGTAGATATAAATGAGTGGGAGGAACCAGTATCAAATAAATCAATCACTACTGAAGATGGAAATGGGATAGTACCTATCACTATTTCTGAACCTACATTGACTTCTACTAAACACTCATCTACTGCATGAATGTGCTTCACCCCTGAGTCCTATGGTTTGATCCCTGTAGTATTTGAATTTTCTGACTGCATTGCAATAGAATTTAGAGTCAATGAACCCTGAACATAACTAGGTGTAGTCCTAGCCTGACAAAAGCGCTGTATATGAACAATATGTCAACAACTATTGCACATATTCATAGTTATAAGAAAAAATTTCCATGTGTATCCATTCTTGAAACAATGGTATCAAGTTAGAGGCACACTTCTAGGTGTAACAGATGGTGTGGAGGAGGCTTTCTACTGAGACCCACCACCACCACTTCTGCAATGATCCTTCCACTTCCTCTTATTCCCATGCATTCCAATAAAGCTACCACTAGATGGAAGAGAAGAGTTAAAAAAACCAACCTTGCCTGCCATATCCATATCTGTGATCATATCTATATATACCATCTTCGCATAGGTATAAAACTTCAACATAAATACCTATGATCTAATATCTGGTTGCAAACCTTGCAGGTACTTCTGAGCCTTCGGTTGGTCATCTTCACCACGTACAGAGCAAAACAGACAATCTCAACAAACCAATTGGTGTATGATGACACTGAATGCTCTCCCTACATTAAATAAAGGAACTCAAGAGTCTATTATATCATCAATGGCTTCGGAAAAAACTGCTATAAGAAAAAGGTTTTGAAACCCTTCCAATCCAGGTCCTTGCGCTTGTCTGCCTGGACCATAGAATCCCACTATCACTTTCCATAACCCTTGAGCATGAAGATTGTGAACTTTAACCTAATATTTTCAGGTGTATCTAGAAATTAGAATATTTGACCAATCATATCTAACATGTCCCCCACCTCTTTAGGTTCATTTGTTCCTTTAAAGGATGGTGGCTTCTCATGGAAGAATTCCTGCGATCGACCTCTCTCTTCTCCAGCTCCTAGTTGTACCGCAACAACCACATTCTGAAATCATGGTGCATATTGATCAAAAAAACTAACTGTTTATATGGTAGGCTTGATGAGATTCTAATCCACAGGAGGATTTCATTATGAAGCATTAGCTACAACTTCTAGATGAACTCATGGAAGACATTTTAGAGGCATACTGCTACACACCAAATTAAAAGGAATGATTAGACAACAGAATAAATATCATCTTAAACTAGAAAACCAATAACTAGAAAATAAGATTTAAAACAAAACCCAACACTAGATACATGTATCCTAACTTCCTATGGTTACTTGAGTCTCATTATGATAAGAGATGGCTAGGAACTCATCACAACATACATCTCAAGTGAAAAAAATAATATCTCTAATCTAACAGATGTCCCAAGAGGAATCTTGAGGAAAAACCTTCTTTGATACCATTTTGTAAAAAACCGACCTGGGTTACCCTGAAAACTGGCACCCGAACTGATCTATCACATACCCGAAGGGTGTTCCCAATCCCCACAAGCTGGCGACAAGCACCTGTGCATAGATTAACAAACCATAGGTAATGATTTCACATAACCTATACAAACACGTGTAATATATACACACATATAAAATAAATAGATAGAAAAATAATAATAAATATATGGCATATTTGTAGGAATATAGTGGAAAAAAACAACTGTAGAAGTGAATAAAACTCTAAAAGACATGTCTAATTGCAAAGGACCAAAATGAAAATGATTCTCCATGTGATGGCCTAAATGGAATCCCACCATCTACCCAACCAAGCTGACATGAAACCTCACCACCTCACTCCGACACCCTGACTTTACCTATAATAAAAGACAAACAAAGGTCTATAATCCCCCAAAGAGGTGTGTAGGGTGTGAGATAATAGGTTCTGTAGTATCCCACTCAGGTGTTCCATAAGTAGTCTCTATATAACAACTCTTGTGTTATCATTGTAAATATAACATGGCATGATAAGTAGTAAAGCAGTTTTATAGAAAACATGGTATAAATTTCTCTTTAATCGTAGTTCTAAAACAAAGGCAGGTATATCAATTTCGATGCACATTTTTCCATATCATATTTCACAAGCAACAATATACTTGTCAAGGCTAAAGTAGTACAAATCCAAGAAATAAAAAATAACAGTAGCATCATAGGCATCACAATACCAAGAAATACAAAAGGATACGTAGTAGACTAATCATACCCATTAATATATGAATAGTGCATTGTGGTACTAGAAGCTAATGATCTAAACTCCAGGACCAGGGAGACACCACAGAAAGTGAAACTGAAACATAATAAACATACCTAGATCCAATAAACTACAATCTAGGATAAGAGGAGCACCCCAGAAAGTGAACCCCAATAATGGACAATGTCCTCAAGCTAAATCTTCCACATAGTACCCAAGGTAACCCATATGTTCATTTTCACAACATCTCAATGTTTCAAAAATCATATCAAAAATGTTTCTCAAAACCATTTATATGAGATTAAAATACCCTTTTTTCCATTTATCAACAATTAGGGAAAAACAATTTTTATTTAAAAAATATTTTCAACACAGACAAATAAATAATGCCAATTCCTTGTATAAATCTGTTTATAAATAATGAACAATAAGGTTCATCAACATAGGCTAGATATAGAACCACCTACCACGAACTCCGGTCACACACACCTATAATGGGATCCACCAACAATGAAAACCCAACGATGTCTATAAAGGCCCATGAATCCATTCCACATAACAATATTGGTTCAATTTGTAAAACAAGGGGTCAAAAGAAAGGATAAAACCCACATAACTTAAGAATGAACTCCAATCGCACCACAACCAACAAAGGAACAACCATTGGAACAAAGATCTCACAACAGATCTTGGAAGAAGACAAGAGAAAACACCAACATAGATCAATTGATCTAATAATTGTAAACTAAGGGCCCTACTGTGATCAATGGAAATAAATAAGTGGAATGATTAGTTACCCAAAGAGATGAACCACAACAAAAATATCGATTGAATGATGAAAGGATAAATCTAGAAGGAATGGAGTGTCCCAAAATCCTCGAAGAGGATCTTTGGTTCATGAGAAAAGGAAAAGTGGTAGTTAATGGTCACCCAAAACCCAAATGATCCCTAAATCTTACCTAATTAAGGAATTACATGGTTTGTAATTCCTTTACATTGTGTGAATTCCATGGTGTTTAAGTATGCTAAGAAATCTGTCACCTTGGATTAAAAATATGTTACATAAAACATTCACGACGTGTGACATATATTCACATCGTGTAACCATTTATAGTGTGATGTCTTTCATGAATTGAATACAATGACTCTTAAACATCATGAAACCTAGTTACACAGCGTGAAATACTCCTACATCCTGCAAAAAAGTCAGTTATTTCCAGGAGTCTAACAAATCTTTGAATTCACTAATATATGTATCCTCTAAATTCCTTCTCAAACGTATACCATAAAAGAAAAAGGTAAAACCCAAATGAGGTTATGAAAATACAATATTGGTTGGTAATGTGATGTTACACATCCAGACTCACCTCTTTCATTTGGTCCTAATGATATCGAGCTGGAGGCAAATACATCCTTTGAGAAGTATCCATTTTTTATCGTTGAACGTAGTACGATGGTTCTCTATGGTAGTTCAGCTCCTTTATTCCGAGTGATATGGAAACATAGACGTGATCAGGATGAGAATTGGAAGTAGGAGGTTTATGTATATTCATAGGGGTTGGAACTCTTCTCAGATGATGTCATAGCACCCTCAGAAGGGTAACTTGGGGACAAGTTGTTTTAAGGAGGGAAGGTTGTAACATCCCAGATTTATCCAAAGTTATGAAACATTTAATTTTTTATTTTAATTCCTTATAACAACCATTATATTGATACATAGGAGTTTAAGAGGGGTATTACGGGTGTTTATAGATTGGATGACACCTGAAGCACCGAAAATGGGGAGAACAGGCTAGGCTGCATGGTTTATCAAATTGTGCACCGACAGAGCGCAGTCATGCATCAAGTTGTAGATCTTAGACAGTGGGAAAATTCATGGTTTTGACATGGGTAATCAAACTGTGTGCCTATCCATGTGAGGTGACCCAGTGAAGTAGATCATGCCACAAGGTTGGAGCATGGTTTGGCCAATCATGCACCCAAACCATGTGACCCCTGTTGTGTGGGTAAAAATTAAAATCTTATTTTAATGATTTGTTTTAACCCACCTTTTCTCACCCTCCCCTCTCCACTTGGGATTTTCCCCTCCTCCAGGTGCACAAAGGTCTTCCTCCTCCTTGGAGGGTTTTATCTATTTCCCTTCATAGTGATAATTTTTCTTCATTTTCGAAAGCTACAGACTCCTCTGGGTAAGCACTTCCTTCCACACCCCATGCTTTCTTGGTTCGTCCTCTTCTCATTGCACTATTTCAACATGATGATTTTTTCCCTATTTTGGGGGTTTTGCTAAATCTCTTTATTTCTCTCATTCATGTCTAAATCAATCCTTTTTGTCATATGTGTGGAGTAATATGACCACGAGGTTGGGGATTTACTCTTTTTCTTCTTCTTTCAATTTCATTGTTTTTTTGAGTTGCGTCGTTGTGATACTACCCAGAACCTACCAGTGAAGCTTGCTTATCACATATTAAATAAACTGGGATAGTCCACCATGTATGTAGTGACTATTTTTAATGGATAACCCAATCTATGGGTGTCCACTATTCTTTTGGAAACCCCCTTGGGTATGTCCATCCAAAATTTCCTACTTTCCATTTTCTCTACATGTATAATTTTCTTTGGTTGTGTGTGGCACTTGGTTACATGTTTTAAAATGATAAAATGAATTAATAAGGGTGTCAATCCATGAATTGGATCCATTTTATAATGTCTAGGCTTGATTATAATGGATTTTACCGTGTTCTATTCCTTATACCTTTGCCATAATTTATGTTTATTGAATGAAATATTTGTTACATGCCAACTTTCTCATTTCTAGTTACATGAATACCTTTCTTTATACTGACATCCTTATTAATTGTGCTAAAAGATTACACTTTACTTAATATGCCTTTATTGGTGGTATTGTACAAAAATTTCCATGTTTATTCAAAGTGCACTATGCTAATGCCTTAGTTTAAATGCTTATGCTTAATATCATGTGAAATTGATCACCTTACTTCATTACAAATGCTTATGCCTTTTTTGGTGCTCCTTTCTTAATCCATTTAAATGTCTTAATATTCATTGTCAAGATTAATAGATTGAAATTATTAAATAATATAAATGACTTATTAGTAGAAGGCATGTTGATTCCATATTCCTTGATTAAATTTATTGATTATGAATGTTACCTTATACTTATGCCCTTGTTAGTGTCTTGACTATATTTTAGGACTTAGAAAGCTTGTTATCTTGTGTTGTTAACATGCATGTATTGACATGAAATTGTTTAAGGATTATTCCATGTAGCTTATGCCTCAAACATTGCTTACTCTATTTAATGCTTATTTCCTTACAAGATTAAATGTTCCTTTCTTAATGGGATGGAAGTGGATAGCTTGGTTAAATGGAAAACATGTGGCCTTAAGTTGAATATTGTTGGCTAGAAATAATAAATGCATTGCTTGATATGTGTGCCTTTTTTGATATGGAACTTTTCACATTCTGGGAGAGAACATGGGTTCTATATTAAGGACCCATGGATGGACTCTTTTTGCTTGTGGGTTCTAACCCGACGCACCAGGGGAGATACTTTTTCTTTCTAGGTAAGGGATTCCTGAGTGATTTCTTATACTCTTGAGTGATATCTAGTCACTAGGGGAGAAATTGTGGATGACATTTTGGCAAGATGGATACACCATGCCTTGGGTGATACTCGGTCCACTTGTGAGATACCTGGGATGGACTCAAAAGTTTACCATAACTTATAGCGATACTCAGGACATCACAATGGTCTCCTTGGATGGGCTCAGTGGTTTTTTATTATATCAGATGTTCCTGTTGTGATACATCATATTCTTTTTTATCACCTTGGATGGGAACGAGACTCCACCTCATGAATTAATGGTTTTATTTGATTGGAATGTTTGATTGTTTGGGATGATTATTCTGATGAGATGCATCCATTACTTTTAACTTGATCCTATTATGATTTTCCTTGTGTATACTTATACATGCATATGCAATGACATAGATTCATGACCCAAATCCAGAGCACAAGCTAGGGGGTATGTTTTTATATTTGTTTCATTTACATTGAAGAATGTCCTATATATTGTGACCGGCATGGTTTTCTTATTCAGACTTTTATCATAGGTCAAATTAGGTGGTATGGGATGGGTGTCCGTTTAGGAACCCGGTCTAAGAGGCAATTGATTACTTATTTACTACCCATTCATTTATTATATCTAGCCCACTTTATTTCATTTATAGCATAAAATGGAATGGCCTATACACTGTGGGTGCCAACCTACTATGATTATATCTCACACACTACTCAGGCACCATTTGGTACCCGAGTATAATTTATGACCGCACGTATAGATAAAGGGAATCAGGCTGCTTCCAATGCTTGATTTTTCTTGATGCTTAGGATGGAGATATGGGGGCATATTACTCATCCTATGCTCAAGATTCTATGTATATATTTTTGGTCTTTTTTTGTTTTTGATATCATGTAGTATATGATTTAATCCCATCCCTTTCACTTCCACTTTTTTTTGTAGATTCAGGACATGAAATCATCATTGTTTTTTATATATTATTGATATTATGTTTTAAGGTTTTTACTTTAATTGCATGAAGAATTTGTTTTATTCTATTTTTATGTTCTTATCTATATGCTACCTATACTAGTTTTATTTCACTTACCTCTATGTTATACAAAAATACTATTAGGGTATAGTCGTCCCACGAAAACACCTAAGGCCCTCATTACGAGTCAAAATATTATAGCATTAAAGGAGATGTGCTTGAAGTCATGTGGTACACCATCTCGAGGCTTGGTTTAGTGGCACTCAGGGCGGGATTCTACACTAAGTTTACTTCTTATTTATCAAATCATTGTTCAAAGTCCACCACGATCAGAATGAAATGTATACCATGCATCAAATTATTTATCAGTGGGAGTGTGGAATCCATTCATTGAAAAAGAAATTAACCTGTAAGATGCAAAATATTGCAATGGAAACATGTTAGAAAAATATATGCGTGGAGGGAAATGAGAATAACCCAACTCAAAAGGGAATAAATATACCTCCTCTAAAGAATAAAAAACTAAATAATTTAATTTTTTTTCAAATGTAACCATCATGATGATCAAGAACATTATATTTATGAATTTCCCCAAGAGAAGAAATGCCCTTACTAGACTCTTTCAGTGGTCAGATTATATCTATCCCATTATTGAATGCATTATTTGGGTCGATGATGTACCCCAATTCATTTTCACCACCAACCACCTGAACAGGAAAATCCACTAGTTTCCAACTCATTTAATTCTCCATTATTTAATTGATTTTAACGAGGTCAATAGCACTGCTATCCTCTATGGTTATTTCAAGTGAAGTGTTTTTAACCTTTATACATGGGGTAAGTGGGGTGGACATAGTTAGAGTAAATGAACCAACTGTGTCATGAAAGTTTTTTTTTCAAAAGTCCCTTATGTAAATACCCCATCATATTTCTCCATTTTCAGATGTGTCACCCCAAACTTAGGATTCTCCAGGAAATATAATTCTTCCATTGTTTCTAATAAATTACGATTTTCCTCCCACACCAACATTTACTAGTTTTCTGATTTTATAAATGTTTCATATTTATCTATTTTGGAAACGGTTTTATTCTTATAGATATTTTTTTTAAAGAGGAAATTTAATTTCATTTGAAGCGACATCCTCTTGTGTGTGAAAATTCATGGTGTCTTGGCTCAATTATGACTCTATCATGGTAGAGAAGGGTCTTAGTTCAATGTCTTATTCATCCTAAAAAGGTTCAGTTTGATAGAAATTGAATACATCATTTTTCACTTTGGGATTTATGGGTTGTAAAATCAAAGAATAGGGACACAAAATCACATTTTCTAAGGGTCCATTAAATTCATTAGAGTAGAAGGGTGAGATCTCATATTCTTGAAAGTTGTGATGTAGAGGATTCATTTATCATATGATATGAACAAGGATCGATCAACATAGTCTCATCATCAGAATCAAGAACCAGATGTTGTCAATTGGAACCTCTAATACACTTTCCACAAAAGAATTGTTCTGAATTAAATCATTAAATGGTCGTGTGGAGAATAGTTTGGCAATATTATTTATTTGATTTCCTAATTTCTTTAATTGATTTTATAGATCTTTTGTTGAGGAATGAAGCATTAAATTACATTCTTCTTTAAGTTCAAACCTCCAATTTGTCTCACTGATTATAGAAACCAACTTGCACTCTATTATTTAATCATATTTTTACATGAATTGTCAAGTTATAAATTTTTAGGAATGAATTGACTTTATGAATGATCAAATTTTGGGTAGGAACTAGAAGTAGAATATGGTGAAGTATTCTCACATGGATCATGACATGGACTTGAATAAAAATCATAATAATAAAAATGATTACCTGGTAATCTTATGTGTAGTGAATCATTATACATTGTAACTTGAGGTGTGACTATGTCAAGAGGGTATTGATTGTAGTTTTATGGTTCTGACCACACCATTTTTAAATTCTAGGTGTCTTGAAATTACCCTTAATGAAAAATTCCCAAAGTAGTAAACTGAACATTTTATGTATTTTTTTGTATTTTTTATTTTTTTCCTAAATAACACTTTTAATGGAACTCATAATGATACTATTCACCCTAGAAATGGTGAAAACAATTTGTTACAAGCTTTTAAATGTGTGAAAATTTGTTAATTTATTATCATACTCACTACTTTAGAAGTGGTTGGAAGGGTCGAACCACAGAGAGAATATTCATAGAAACTAGGAATATCCTTTTGGAAGGATGTTCTGGCAGAGAAGTTCTTAATGTGATTAAAAACTAAAAAGATATAAAACTAAATGAATAATTAATTTAACTAAAACTATCTAAGTGAACCAAATGAAAAAATAGAAGAAACTGGTAGAGATGAAAGTGTCAGAGTTGTGATGTCTGTTCAGGTGCATGCAATGCCAATTATTTAATTCCCACACTTGGAAAATGATATTTATTATTAAATTTTTACTCGTTTCAATTTTTTATAGACCAAGACAACCAAACTGAACCATCTAATTTCTTGGAAAAGCGAACTAGGGCTACCCAAGTAGAAACACTAGGGAAAATTAAACCTTTTCCCAAAAGGCCATCAAACTAAATCATGAGCTATTTCAACTATGATGGTTTCACATGATAATAAGGTATCAATATCGGCTATGTACCTGGAACCAGGTCAATCATAAACTCTACCTACCTCTTTGAATTAAGACTGGATAATTCATCTGGGAAAACATAAGGAAATTCTTGAACAATAATAGGAAGGTCAATAGTAGGAGAAATTCCATTGGGCTCAAACACAACAGCAAACAAAAAACTCATGAGCTCTGGGTGGGAAGGCATTTCACATCCTGATCTTGGGTCCAATCCCCTTGAAACACATGAGAGCTCCCATCAACAACAATAAATGAGACACGCTAGTGATTACAATCAACCATAGCTCAATGAGCGAAAAACCAATCCATAAAGATGATGATGTCAAACATATCCAGATCAAGACGAGGAAATCCCAGGCCAACTCTATATTGGAAACCATTAATGAACAAGAAGGACACTGAAACCCTTGATCTATTAGATTTATAAGAGGTTCCACTAACTCCACTACAAAGGATATAAGTTACATTGGAAGTTTAATCATATCAGCAAATCGTTCAGATATAAATGAGTGGGAGGCACCAATATAAAATAAATCAATCACTACTAAAGATTCAATAGGGATAGTACCTCTCACTATTTTCAAACCTCCATTGACTTCTACTAAAAACTCATCTAATGCGTGAAAGTGATTCACTCTTGAGTCATGTGGTTGGAACCCTATTTTCTTTTAAGTTTCTGAATGCATCACAATAGACTTTAGAGCCGATTAACCCTGAACATAACGAGGTGTAGTCCTAGCCTGACAAAAGCATTGTATATGACCAACCTATCAACAACTATTTCACATCTTCATAGGAATAGGGAAAAATGTTTGGTGTTTCCATTCCTGAAACACTGGTATCAAGTTAGAGGAAAACTTCTAGGTGTAGCAGACGGTGTAGAGGAGGCTTCCTACTGAAACCCACCACCACCACTTTTGCAATGATCCTTCCACTTCCTCTTATTCCCATGAATTCAAATGAAGCTACCCCTAGATGGAAGAGAAGAGTTTGGAAAACCAACCATGCCTTCCATATATATATCTATGATCATATCTCTATCTACCATCTCTTTATAGGTAGAAGGCTTCAACATAAATACCTATGACCTGATATCTGGTCAAAAACCTTGCATGTACTTCTGAGCCTTCGGCTAGTCATGTTCACCACGTACAAAGAAAAAAAGACAATCTCAACAAACCAATTGGTGAATTCCAACACTGAATGCTCTACCTATATTAAATAAAAGAACTCAAGAGTCTTTTCTAGCATCAATGACTTTGGAAAAAACTGCTAAAAGAATAGGGTTTTGAAACCCTTCCAATCCAGGTCCATGTGCCTATCTGCCTAGACCATAGAATCCCACCACCACTTGCCATAACCATTGAGTATGAACATTTTTCACTTTACCCTAATATTATGATGTGTATCTAGAAATTAGAATATTTGATCGGTTCTATATATCCCATCCTCCATGTCTTGAGGTGAATTTGTTCCTTTAAAGGATGGTGGCTTCTCACACAAGAATTCCCGTGATCGATCTCTCTCTAATCCAGCTCCTAGATATACCTCAACAACCAAATTCTGAACTCAGGGTTCATCTTTATCAATAAAAAAAACTATCTTTATGATAGGATTGATGTGATTCTAATCCATTGGTGGATTTCATTATGAAGAATTAGCTACACCTTCTAGAGGAACTCATTGAAGACATTTCAGAGGCATACTGCTACACAAAATATCAAAAGGAACGATCAAACAATTGAGTAAATATCAGCTTAAACCAGGAAACCAATAAGAAGAAACTAAGATTTAAACCAAAACCCAACACTAGAGACACATATCCTAACTTCCCGTGGTAACTTGAGTCTTGTCACGACAAGAGATGGATATGAACTCATCAAAAAATACCTCTCAAGTCCCAAAAATCTTATCTCTAAACTAACATATTTCCCTTGATAAAGAATCTTTTGGAAAAACCTTCTCGGATACCATTTTCTAACAAACTGACCTTGGATACCCTAAAAACTAGCACCTGAACTGATCTATCACAAATCCGAGGGGTGTTCCTGATCCCCACGGGCTGGAAAAAAGCACCTAGGAATCGATCAACAAAATAGAGGGAATGATCTCACACAAACTATACAAACACATGAAATATATATACACATATAGAAGAATGAAATAGAATAATAATAATAAATATATTCTATAATTTTAAGAATATGGTGGAAAAAAAACCACTGTAGAAGTGGATAAAACTCTAGAAGACAAGTCCAATTACAAAGGACCAATATTAAACAACTGATCCAAGCGATGGTGTGGATGAAATCCCACCATCTTACCACCAGATACCCAACCAAGATGAAATTAAACCTCACAACCTCACTATGGTGCCTTGCCTTTACCTATAATGGAATACATTCAAAGGTCTACAAACCACCAAAGAGGTGTATAGGGTGTGAGCTAACAGGTTCTATAGGATCCCACTCAGGTGTTCCATAACTAGTCTCTATATAAAAACTCATGTGTTCTCATTTTAAATATAACATGGCATGGTATTTAGTAAATCAGTTTTATAGAAAACATGGTAAAAAAATTCTCGTTTAACATAGTTCTAAAACAAAGGTAGGTATATCAATTTCAATGCACATTTTTTCATATCATCATTCACAAGAAACAATATACATGTCAAGGATAAAATAGTAAAAATCCATGAAATACAAAATAGAAGGAGAATCATAGGCATCACAATACCAAGGAATAAAAAAGGCCAGGTAGTAGAATACTCATACACATTAATATATGGATATTAAATTGTGGTACCTAAATCTAATGATCTAAACTCCAGGACTGGGGAGACACCCCAGAAAGCAAAACAAAAACATAATATACATACCTAGATACAATAATCTACACTCTGGGATAAGAGGAACACCCCAAAAAGTGAACCCTCACAATGGAAAATGTCACCAAGCTAAACCTTCCACCAAGTACCCAAGGTAAACCATATGCTCATTTTCACAACATCTCAATGTTTCAGAAATCATTTCAAAACAGTTTCACAAAACCATTTATATGATTTTAAAATACCCTTTTTATTTCAATTTATCAACAATCAAGGAAAAACCATTTTCTTTAAAAACTATTTTCAACACATAAAAATAAATAATGCCAATTCATTTTATAAGTCTATTTATAAATCATGAACAATAAGGATCTTCAACGTATTCTAGATATGGAACCATCTACCACAAACTCAGGTTGCACACACCAGCAATGGGATCAACCAACAATGAAAACCCAATGATATCTATGAAGGCCCTAGAATCCATTACACATAACAAGATTGGTTCAATTTAGAAAACAAGGTGTTGACAGAAAGGATAAAATCCAGATACCTTAAGAATGAACTCCCATCGCACCATAACCAACAAAGGAACGACCTTTGGAACAATATATCACAATAGATCTTGGAATAAAACCATAGAAAACACCAACATCGATCAATATATTTGATAACTGTAACCTAATGGCACTACTATGATCAATGGAAATAAAAAAGTGGAATGATCACTTACCCGAAGAGATGAACCACCACTGAAATATAGATCAAATGTTGAACAGATCAATCTATAAAGAATGAAGTATCCCAAAATACTTGAATAGGAGGTTTAGTTCCAGAGAAATGGAAATGTGGAAGTTGAATGGTCACCAAAAACCCGAAATATTCCATAAACTTCCCTAGTCAGGGAATTAATTGGTTTGTAATTACTTTACACGGTGTGAATTCCATGGTGTTTACGTACGCTAAGAAATCCACCACCTTGGATTCAAAATATATTTCTTAAAACATTCACGATGTGTAGCATATATTCACATAATGTAAACATTTATAGAGCGATTAATTTCACTAATTGAATTCAACAACTCTTAAACATCATGTAACCTAGTTACATGGCATGAAATCCTCCTACATCCTGCAAAAATAAGTCAGATAATGCTAGGAGTCTAACAAATATCTGAATTCACTAATATTGGTATCCTCTCAATTCATTCTCAATCTTATACCATAAAAGAAAAAGGGAAAACCACAATTAGGTTAAAGAAATACCTAATAGGTCGATAATGTGAAGATACACATCCAGACTCATGTCATTCATTTGTCCTCATGATATTGAGCTGGAGGCAGATGCATCCTTTGAGAAGCATCGAATCTGTATCATTGACCGTAGTACAAAGGTTCCCTGAGGTAGTTTAGCTCCTTTATTATGAGTGATATGAAAATATATATGTGTTCTGGAAAATAATTTGGAGTAGGAGGCCGATGTATATTCATAGTAGCTAGAACTCTTCTCAGATGTTGTCATACCACCCTTAGAAGGGAATCTCGGGGACATGGTGTTTTAAGGAGGGAAGGTTGTAACATCCCAGATTTATCCTATGGTATAAAACATTTAATTTTTTGATTTAATTCCTTAAAAAATACCTTAGTTTGATACCTAGGAGGTTAAGAGAGGTCTCAGGGGTCTTTAGGGATCAGTTGACACTCGAATCACTGAAAATGGGGAAAACAGGGTAGGCCACATGATTTATCAAACCGTAAACCCAAGGAGTATGGTCGTGCAACCATTTGTAGATCTCAGACAGTGGGAAAACACATGGTTTTCACATGGTTAATAAAACTGTGTGCCTAACCATGTGAGGTGACCCAGTGAAGTAGATCCTGCCTCATGGTTGGAGCACATTTTTACCAGTCATGCACCCAATCCTTGTGACCCCTGTTATGTGGGTAAAAATTAAAAAATTTATTTAATGATTTGTTTTTAACCCACCTTTCCCTCCTCCCCTCTCCACTTGGGATTTACCCATCCTCTAGGAACATAAAGGTATTCATCCTTCTTCTTGGGTGTTTTGATCTATCACCCTCTTTAGTGATCCATTTTCTTCATTGTCAAAACCTACAAACTCCTCTGGGTAAGTACTACCTTCCGCACCCCTTGATTTCTGGTTCCTCCTCTTATCATTGCACTATTTCTACATGATGAATTTTTGCCCTATTTTGGGTGTTTTTTTAAATATCTTGATTTCACCCATTATTGGTTGAATAATCCTCATTGTTGGATGTGTGGAGTAATATGACCATGAGGTTGGGGATTTACTCCTTTTTTCCCTTTCAATTTTATTTATTTTTAGAGTAGCATCATTATGCTGCTACCTATAACCTACCAGTGAAGATTGGTTATCACATATTTAATAAACAATGACAGTGTAACATGTATGTAGTGAATATTTTTAATGGATAAACCCATCTGTGGGTTTCTACTTTTCTTTTAAAAAACCCATTGTGTATGTCTAACCAAAATTTCCTACATTCTATTTTTTCTACAAGTTGAATTTTCCTTGGTTGTGTGTGGCACTTGGTTACATTCATTAAAATGATAAAATAAATTAATAAGGGTGTCAATCCATTAATTGGATCCCTTTTATAATGTATAGGATTGATTATAATGGAATTTACCATGTGTAGTTATTTATAAATTTGTCATACTTTATGTTTATTTAATGAGATATTTATTACATGCTAACTTTCTCATTTCTAGTTACATGAATACCTTTCTTTATAATGACATTCTTATGAATTGTGATAAAAAAATTACACTTTATTTAATGTGCCTTGCTTGGTGCTATTGTACTCAACTTCCCATGTTTATTCCAAAAGCACTATTCTAATGCCTTAGTTTAAATTCTTATGGTTAATATCATGTGAAATTGACCACCTTACAACATGCTAAATGCTTATGAATTTTTTGGTACTCCTTTATTAATCCATTTAAATGTTTTAAATGGAATGTGATTATTTATCAATATTGATAAATTGAGATTATGAAATAATATAAATGACTTATTAGTACAAGGCATGTTGATTCTATATGATTTGCTTATATTTATTGATTATGAATGTTACCTTATGCTTATTCCCTTGTTAGTGTCGTGATATATATTGAAGAAAATATAATGATTGTTAGCTTTTGTTGTTAAGATGCATGTATTGACATGAAATTTTTTATGGCTTATTCCATGTAGATTATGCCTCATACCTTGCATACTCTATTTAATGGTTATTTCCTTGCTTGATGAAATGTTACATTATTAGTGGGAATGAAGTGAATAGATTGGTTAAATAAAAACATGTGGTATTAAGTTTGTTATTATTAGCTAGAAATCATAAATGCATTGCCTTATATGAGTTCCTTGTTTGATATAGCACTTTTCACAGTTTGGGAGAGAACATGGGTTCTGTATAATGGACCCATTGATGGAACCATCATGCTCGTGGATTATAACCTGACACATTGGGGGTGATGATTTGGCTTGATAGGTAAGGGATTCTCAATTTATTTCTTATACTATTGAGTGATATATGTTCCCTAGGGGAGAAATCATGGATGAAACTTTTGGAAAGATGGATACACCATGCCTTGGGTGATACTCAGTCCACTTGTGAGATACCTAGGATGGAATCAAATGTTTACCATAACTCATAGTGATACTTGGGACATCGTAATAGTTGCCTTGGATGGATTCAGTGGTATTGTCTTTTATCAGATGTTCCGGTTGTGATACTTTAGATTTTTTTTATCACTTTGGACAAGAACATGACTCACCCACATGAATTAATGGTTTTATTTGATTGAAATGATTATTCTAATGAGATGCATCCATTACTTTTACCTTGAGACAATTTTGACTTTCTTTGTGTATACTTATACATTCTTATGCAAATGACATTGATACATGACCAAAATATAGAACACAAGCTTGGGGGTATGTTTTGTTAGTTGTTTTTTTTCACATTTGAGGATATTATATATATTTTGATCAGCATGGTTTTCTTATTCAGACTTCTATCATAGGTCTAAGTAGGTGGTATGGGATGGGTGTCCGTTTAGGAACCTATACCAAGATGTAATTGTTTACCTCTTTACCACCCTATCATTTATTATATTCGGTCCACTTTATTTCATTTATAGCATGAAATGGAAAGGAGAATACACCGTGGGTTCTAGCCTACTAAGATTATATCTCACACTCTGCTTGGGAACCATTTGGTACCCAAGTAAACTTTATGGCCAAACGTATATATAAAGGGAAGTGGGCTGCTTCCGATGCTTGATTTTTCTTACTGCTTAAGATAGAGCTATGGGGGAAGAGGACTCATCCTATGCTCGAGATGATATGTAGATGTTTTTCGTCTTTTGTATTTTTTGGTAGCATATAATATATTATTTAATCCCATGCATTCCACTTCCATTTTTTTATAGATTCAGGGCATGAAATCATCAACATATTTTACATATTATTGATATTCTGTTTCAATCTCTTTACTTTAATTGCACGACTCATTTGTTTTATTTTTTTTATGTTCTTATCTATATTATTCCTATACTTGTTATATTTCATTTACCTTTATGTTATACCTAATACTATGAGGGTATATTATTCCCACGAACACACTTAAGGCCCTCACTACTATTCAAAATCCTCTATCATTCAAGGAGATGTGCTTGAGGTCATGTGGCCCACTGTCTCGGGGCCTGGTTTAGTGGCACTCGGGGTGGGATGCTACACTAAGTTTACTTCTTCTTTAGCCAGAAATTTTTGAAAATCCACCATGATCAAACTAAAATGTATACCATGAATCTTCTTCATTATCAGTTGGAGTGCGGAATCCATTCATTTAAAATTAAATTATCCTGCAAGCTACACAATATCGCAATGGAAACTTGTTAGAAAAATAGATGGGTGGAGTGAAATGAGAATATCCCAACTCATAAGAGAGTGAATATACCTCATCTGAAGAAGGAAAAACTAAATAATTTAAATGTTTTTCAAATGGCTTCATCAGGATGATTAAGAACATTATATTTTTGAATTTCTCCAAGAGAATAAATTCCCTTACCAGATTCTTTCAGTGATCAAATTATATCTATCCCATTATTGAATGCATTATCTAGGTCGATGATGTATCCCAATTCATTTTCACCGCCATCCACTAGAATAGTAAATTCCACTAGTTTCCAACTCAATTCATGATCCATGATTTCATTGATTTTACCGAGGTCAAGAGTACTACTAGACTCTATGGGTATTTCAAGTGAAGTGTTTTTAACCTTGATGCATGGGGTAAGTGGGGTGGGAATAGTTAGATTAAATGAACACATTGTATCATGAATTTGTTTTTTCAAAAGTTTCTTATCTACTTCCCTCATCATATTTTTCCATTTGCACATGTGTCACCAAAAAATTAGGAACCTCCAGAAAATATCATTCTTACATTGTTTCTAATAAACTACGATTTTCCTCCAACACTAACATTGACTAGTTTTCTTATTTTATAAATTTTTTATATGTCTCTATTTTGGAAATGGTTTTAGTCTTATAGATATTTTTTTGAAAGTGGGGATTTAATTTCATTTGAAGTGACATCCTCTTGTGTGTGAAAATGAATGTTGTCTTGGATCAATTATGACTCTATAATGGTAAATAAGTGTCCTAGTTCAATGTCTTCTTCATCCACAAAAGGTTTAGTTTGATATAAATTGAATGCATCTTTTTTCAAGTTTGGATGGATGGGATGTAAAATCAAAGTATAAGGACATGAAATCACATTTTTGAGGGACCATTATATTCAATAGAGTAGAAGGGTGGGCTCTCATATGCTTGAAATTTGTGATGGAGAGGATTGATATATGGAATGATAGGAACAAGGATCGATCAACATAGTCTCTTCATCAGAATCAGGAACCAAATGTTGTTCAATTGGAACCTCTAGTACACTTTACTCAAAAGAACTGTTCTGAATTAAACCATCAAATGGTCGTGAGGTGACTAGTTCGGTAAGATGATTTATATGATTTCCTAATATCTTTAATTGATTTTCTAGATCTTTTATTGAAGAATGAAACATTACATTACATTCATCATTAAGTTCAAAACTCCAATTTTTCTCATTGATTGTAGAAACCAACACGCACCCTATTATTTAATCATTTGTTTCACATGAATTATCAAGTTATAAATTTTTAGGAATGCATTGACTTTTAGAATGATTAAACGGTGGGTAGGAAAGATAAGAAGAATAAGGTGAAGTATTCTCACATAGATCATGAAATGGACTTGAATAAAAATCATAATAATAAAAATGATTACCTAGAATGATTCTGTGTAGTGAATCATTATGCATTGAACCTTGAGGTGTGACTACATAGGGAGGGTATTGATTGTAGTTTTATGGATCTAAACACAACATTTTGAAATTCAATGTGTCTTGAAATTACCTGCAATGAAAATTTCCCAGAGTAGTAAACTGAACATTTTTTGTTTGTTTTTTTAATTTAATTTTTTTTCCAAAATAACTCTTTTAATGGAACTCTTAATGCCACTATTCACCCTAGAAATGGTGCCAAAAATTCGGTATATGCATTGAAATGTGTGAAAATTTGTGAATTTATTATCGTACTCACTACTGTAGAAGAGGTGGGATGGGTTGAACCACAAAGATAATATGTATAGACACTAGGAATATCCTTTTTGAAGGATGTTCTAGCAGAGAATATTTTAATGTGATTAATAACTAAAGAGTTATAAAACTAAATGACTATTTAAATTAACTAAAACTATCTAAGTGATCCAAACTAAACAATTGAAGAAAATTACAGAGATGAAAGTGATAGAATTGTGATGTCTATTCAGGTGCTTGCAATGCCAATTATTTAATTCTTACATGTGAATATTTATTTATTCAATTATGACCAGTTTAAGATTTAAACAAAATAATATCAGGTTTCATTCTATAATGTTAGACTATATTTTAATTTTTACAAATTTAATCCATCATTTCATTCTCTATCCTGATGAATAATTTTCGTGTCATTGTAGTAATGACTCACATGGTGAAATATCACAACCCGTTTCTCAGAAAGTCTAAGTATCTACCTATGTCGAGTTCACTCGCCTGGGATTACTTACTAGGTATCACTCATGAATGTTTGAATGGGGATGAAAACAAAATATTAACTTTCAATTAATATATTTACTTATCTGAAAGTGACTCATGTGTGATATACAATTCTCTCACTTGCACGATTGATTTCTGAAAAAATAAATTATCTATTGATCCTTCACCCATGATTACTTATTAGGTATCATATGAATGAACACTAAATCATGTGTATAAACTATGAATCCTAATTAATTCAAACTCACATATAATTAATTAAATAAACATCCAAATAAAAAATAATTAACTGGAAATCAAACTTGGAAATAAATTAAAGGCATGATATTACTGTCACATTCATTGCAACTCTCACACAAAAATAATTAGTCCTCTACGAAGTCAATGAAACACATAAAATAATAAACAAATATCATCGTGCTCATAGCTATCACCACAAACCACCGTCAATGATCACCAAATAATAATCACCACTCCACCCATCACATGTGATGACGTCACACCCAAACCATAGTTCACACCCATAATGGATGAGTTCATCATAAATGACATTGATAGTGGTTTGCTATAGTAGAAGAGGGTGGACGATGTGAGGGGTATTGCTTCCAGGATGATGTGTAATGAGGAGGGGTCGACCAGCATGGTGTGTTCTTAGTGTATTTTAGAGATGAGATACTTCTTGGTGGTGTGTGGTAGGAAGATAGGAGCACTCGACAACTAAGGCTTGGATGAATGGTTGAGGGGGACAACGATGGGGGAAGGGTCAGGGGTGTTGGATGAGGGGTGTGGGGTATTGGAGAGGGGGGTGAGGGAAGAGGGAGTGGTGATGTTGGGGAGGGGGATGTGGGGAGAGGGGGTGATGTTGGGGGTGGGGATGGGGAGAGAGGGGGTGGGGTGTTGGGGGGATGGGGCGAGAGACGTCTGCCTGAAACAAAAAATAAGTGGAAACATAAATTCAAATTCAAAATTAAAAAAAATATAATTATCTAAATATGTTAAAAAAATAAATATTATAATAGAATTAAATATAAAGTATACTAATTAACTATAAAAAGTAATTAAAATGAAATTTTATAAAATTGGAAATAAATAAATATTTATTCATATGTAATTAAACACACTAAATTATAGATATAATAATACTAAGAAAATAATACGACTAATATTAAATATTAATACAAAAAAGTTAATAAACTAGTAATAAAAAACTAATTTTATTAATACTAAAAATATATGAAAGAATAAAATAAGATACTAATATAGACAATTATCATATTTAATAATACATGTTAATAAACTAATAATAGAACTAATGCTTGAGAAACTAATAATAATTAAATATAGTGTTTAATATAACATAGAAAAATTTATATAACTAATTAAAATACTAAATTACCAATATTAATATATAAATTAACTAAAAATTATCAAAATATCTAAGACACCGTCTATATTCCCCCTTCAGCATCTCTCACACCCTTCATTCCGTCAGTATCTAGCACACCCTCCATCTCCATCCCATCAGTATCTGAGACAGTGCCTCCCCATTCTGCTAGTTCAAGATTGAGGAAATTGGTCATCACTCTTATTTCTTCACGAGGATATTTGAGGGTAATAGTTATAGGTAAAATTATAATGTTAATAATGTTATTGTAATTTTTAATACTAGTGACTGTTTTTTCATAAAAGATGAAAATGATGTTACTATGGAGAGAAATATAAACAGTTTAGATGTCTAGAATCTGAACTGAATGAAGATAGTTTTCCTGTTTGGATATTATGGGGTACCCAAAGATGATGTCATGGGATTATTTGGCCATATTCTAGGCCAACTGGTGGTGGAGCTGGTTACCCTTCCCATTACCTATGCTGATTGGAAGCATGTGACTCAATCTTGGAAAAATGAAGTCTTTGATTCCTAGATAAAGACAATTTTAATACATTATGATTTAATTGAATGTCATTATGTTATTAAATTCTAATATTTTAAAACTGAATCTATTTTTACAGATATTATTCTACATTATCCCTGTAGAGCTCATGTTATGTAAGTGGACATTGAAATATTTTTGCAAGAAATTGAAGGACATTAAATGTGTATTCTACAATGAATTCAAAAATGAATCATTGACAACTTATTAGATGTATGATAAGGTACCCAAAGGGGTACCTGTAGATCAATAGAAAGTTATTGTTGATAGTCATCATCATGAGAAGCATGTGGTATTGAAATATATACTATTATATTAATATCATTTTACATATATACATACAAAGGAGAATGAGATGACATTACATAAATTATTATTAAATTAAATGTTATTTATTTTTGGATGTTTCAAGGAAAATGAATCATGTAGAGCTAAAAAAATCATCCCCCACACTACTGGGTCAAAGAGTTTTTCCATAAATAGATTGAATGTGGTAATATATTCATTAATTAAAATATTTATAAGATAACTTTATCTATTTCATATATTAAATTGTTGATTTATCTTTATTTAATGCAGTCAAAGAATTTAGGGCACCAATCTCCCAAAAAAAAACATTTGTTGGATGTTCATAAAAAATCTGATGAGAGTTATGTTAATGATCCCACCAATGAATTTGGGGCATGAATTCCTTTTTCATTGTAATAAAATGTTTTTAGTTGTCACTATGTAAATACGTATTTCTTCAAATATGAATGATATTTTATTTATAGGTAAAAATAAAATAACTATTGGATTCCAATCACATGAAGTCCTTATCAGTCTTCCAGGATGATCCTGTTGGTCATGTTCTTGGGAAGAAGCATCCGGGTCACATGTGTGGGATGGGTTTGGGACAATTACCATCAGAGGTATTTTGAAGGACACAGGGGATTGCAGCAACATCTACCACTGGTTGTAGTTACTCCCCACCTTGAGAAGATTAGAGAGAGTTTGTAATGACCCAATGTTTTTCAAAGGAAATTACTTTCTTATAAATATTTCATGAAAACACAACATAATGAACTAATAAGTGCTAAGTGTCCATTAAACATATGTTTGTCACTTCTGTGTTTGGAATTTTGAAAATCCGACATACACGATTGTGATTAGTAAGTTATTTTGATTCCGATAAGAAAAACCTAATTTTTGGTGATTAGTAACCTACCATTATGAATTGTAACATACCCTTATGAATAGTGATATACCCTAATGAATAGTAGCCTTACCTATGATAATATATAAATAATTTTCAAGTTGAAAGTACGATATACATATACTTTAGAATAAGTAAATGAATGTTTTAAAACTAGTTTTTGATAATAAATTATGATTTTAATTATATATTAAAATAATAACATATAGAAAATTATTTTTGAAAAATGAACTTCATTTTTTGATTTTACACGTCGAAAATTGGTTAGGGTGAATTTTTGAGATTTTTCTAAAATACTTGAATTTTTGATGAATTGTAAAATACGACAATTTGCCGTATATATACATTATAAGATAAATAGACTATTCATAGAATCATGGATGATATACAAACCCTTGGTTCAAATTCACATTACCAATTTACTATTATTTGTCATGGAAGAATCACTATTCCTTGTCTTGTGGGGAATTAATAAATTAATGAATTTTAAATTGAGAAATCCCTTCCCTCCACCACTATAACCCCCCCTTCACTCCCTCTTCTCTTCATTCCTCTCAAGCCTTGTGCCTTGCCAATATTCTACCCAAATATATCCTCAAGATCCTGTACCACGTCTAGAACCTCATATCCTCTTCAATATACCAAAACCTCTCCCCTTAAGAGGTTCTCAAAGGAAGAAGTCTCAAGTGATAAATTCCTCTTTCCAATTCCTTCATTTCTTTTAAGTTATTTTATTTTTTGTTTCTTTACTCACCTCCCATCACCCAAATGGAATGAAAAATTCAGTAGAATACATGTACTAAAATTCTATTATTTTATTGGAAAACATTAATATCTTCTCTCCTTTCCTCACCTATTGTTTGAAAGAAATGAAAGCACCGTTTGAGATGTGTCAATTTAGCACATTCAAGGACAACATTTTATAAATTTCTATTATCATCTTTAAATATGGTCATGAAAACAATTTAGTAATGGTTGAACCAGATTATATATATTTAACATATCCTATTTTTATTTTTTAATCTTTTTTACAAATAGTATTAAGTTATAAATCAAAACATGTTCTTTGTAATCAAACACACCAATTAACAAAAACGGTTGTCACAATGGTTTTATATAATAGTTAGACTTCAATCTAAGTAACCAAATTAAATTTAAAACCATTTAATCTCCGTTATATGAACTAGTATCATATAACTTAATTTTTATACATCCACTTCCATCTTTCTTGTTTATCCGAACTGAATATAAGTGAAACGATCTTTTAAAACCTAGTAAACAAACAAGCCTGAACAATGAAATTGAACCTTATAACTAATCAAGAAGGCTGTGAATGAAATAAAAAGGGTTATAATAAATCAATTAAATATAGAAGAGGTTATTTATTAATTAATTAATAACCCTATTTTTTTATTCATGAATTTAATAACAAGTGGAGAACACCAATGGATTTAAGGTAAGGGATCCTCTCCTTTTCACTCTTAATCTAGATTGTTCTCTATGATATTCTTTTTTTTTGTAATACCAAATGATGGAGTATGTTTTAGAACCTCCCCCATACTACCCTAATGTTTTATAAGTTATGAGAAACCCCTTATCTCTCTCATCAATCCCTCTTAGTTACACATGATTCCTTCCCAATAAACCGTAATGAATTCTACCCGATCATCCTTTATTCCTTCGGGTTGATCTATCTTTTTTTTCCCAACATATATTTGTATTTTCATTTTATGTATAAAATCTAAATTATTTTTATGTTCTCCAAAATCATTTTCCAAGATCCATCTCTCATTTTATTTTGGTGATATACATTCTTTTAATTGAATCCTTCCTCGATACTTCCCAATAAGTACACTCGTTTTAAGGGACCTTCTCGAATTCTTACCCAATTTCAAGGGAACTATGTATTCTTTTTTTAAAAACCATTGTAATTATAAAATCAGTATTTTTATTATGAAAACATTCTTTTTTTACTTCTGGTTTTATATAAAATATTGTTCATCTTTCTATTTTAAAAGCTCTATAGTATTTTCCTTAAAATTGCACAAAATGTTTTAATGATAAAATTTGCCAAATACATTTCTTACAAGTTGTCAATCCTTTTTGAAATCATGTACCATGATATATTCCTATTGAATTTCCATCTAAAATTACTTTATTTCATAGTCACTTTCATGATACACCCATTGGTTATGATTTATGTCATGGTTGTGGTACCTAATTCTTTCCGTGGGTACCCTTATGTTTATGTATGATTGATTATGTATGATTATTGGTGTGGAAAGGATATTTATGTGGTAAGAATATTCATGGAAATCTTGAGATGGGTGAACCCAGATAGCGCTCCAATGCCTTGGGAAAGGTTAAGTCTCATGAGATGCGATGTGAAACGGGATTGGCGGTTAAACTTAACCCATACCAAAGAAATGTTTTATGATTCTGCCACATTTATATGATTCCATGTTTATATGATCCCACACTTATATGATATTATTTCACATGTTCCATGATTTGGATATCATTATCTCATGCCTCCTAACTCATGTGGTTAAGATATATCCTTATGTTCTTTCCCTTACTGGGCTTTTTAGCTCATCCCTTCGTTCTTGTGTTCCCCAGGGTACCCTATGCAGATGTAAGGGATCAAAGGAAGTTAGGAGATCTTTATGGAGATTAAATAAAGATGTGTTTTTTAGCCCCATGATTTATGTTTTATGTACCTAGTATTCAAATGCACTAGACTTAATGATCCTTGGTTTGTACTCTAAGGATAAATTATGCTTAAAATCATAAAATGTTTTATGTAAAAGGATGGGGTCTCTATAATTGTTATCAGAGGATGGTCTAGTTATTTTTGGAGATTAGAAATAGATAACCTTAGTGAGATCTTTATGAATGAGATGAAGTATAATAAAACATCCCAAAATTTTCATAAGTATAGAGTAAGTGGTTTATCAAGAAAATACATCCCTATCTGGATACGAGCAGGTAGAGGGGGCTCTGGCATAGATGTACCTAGGAGTAAAAGATCCGACAAGGAGTTTTGGGCATGACCTGAGGTATCCTGGTACATGCCAATGGGCCTTAATACACTCTTGGTTACGACACTCCTGAGGGATATGATTTAGTAGATTCACGAGCTTAGTAAAAACCATTATTAAGGGGAAAAAAATCCTATAAGAATATAAGTCAATAAATAGATCAAGGATAAACTAGATTAAAATTTAATGAATCAGAAGTTAGGATATACTTATTCATTATAAGTTTATCCTTTTATGTTCAAAGTTTTCTTTTTTAATCTCAATAGATAAGTATTCTAGAACTATAATTATACGTTCTTTTTCTTAGTTAATGGAAGGAAATATAAGTACACACTCCGACAACCAATGTGATAGGAAATGAGAAGATTTCCCTAATGATATGCCAGATATGACAGAAGCGGATGCTCAAAACATCATGATAGTACTTGCTCAATTTTCTCGAGTTATGAATAATAACTTGAAACATGTTTAATTCCCTCCTCCTACAAGGAAAGATAATGTTTCCATAGAATACATCATGCGGAAAAGGCCTCCCATGTTTAGTGGATCTTCTGATCCCCTCCTCATGGAACAATGGATTAACTCCATTGAAAAGATCTTCTCCATCCTCCAATTCTTGTAAGAAGAGAAAGTTGTACTAGTGGTCTATCATTTTGATGGGGAAGCTGATCAGTGGTGGAAAATGATCAAGAATACAAAGTCCCCAGAGGAAATTGAGTCCATGAATTGGGAGGAATTCAAGAGGATGTTTTTAAACTAATATTTTCTTCAAACCCTCTGTATCAAGATGGAAAAAGAGTTACTCAGACTCAAGAAGAAGGTAGATGATTCCACTAGGGTGTATGAAGCAAACATTACAAGGATTTAAAGGTACACCTCTGGATTCTTCATGAACAATGAAATCATGGTGGATCACTTCTTTAGCGACTAAAGAGGAGTCTACGAAAATCATTGGAGATTCGGACTTTGACAGTTATGAAGAGATTTTCCATTTTTCCCTCAAGGTTGAAATGGAGATTGGAGACTCTTAGTGGTCTCGTGGGACTAATGACAAGAAGAAAAAAATGGAGGATAACATGGGTGGTTCATCAAACAAATCCCATGATAGAAAGAAGCCTGACTTTTCCCCTTGTAAAAGTTGTGGGATGAAGCATCTAGGTAACTATCTCAAGGGAACCAAAAATTTCATCAAATGCAAAAAGTTTGGTCATTTGTCCAAGAACGGTCGAAGGGATATGAAAAATCCCACTAATGTTGAAGAATAATGGAAGTTTCAGATCAACACTCACCCAAAAGTGTAGTGTTACAATTTTAAGGAGCATGGAAATTTCGAGAACAATTTCCCTAAGCCAAGGGTTGTCAGAGGCAATCAAAAACAACCTCCAAGGCAACATGCAAGGCATTATACTATCACTACTACTGAGGTGGGGCCAGACAATTATGTGGTGACAGGTACGCTAGTTATTAGATCAGGAATAGCGAATGTACTATTTGATTATGGTTCTATGAATTCATTCATATCTTGAAAGTTTAGTAGAACTATTAAAACAAAACCAAAAAATTTGGTGGAAAAGTTATCTGTGAGAACAGAAAATGGAGCAATTATTGCGTCCATGGTTTATAACTTCTCCCCTGTTAATGTTTGTGAACTGAACCTCCCAGCAAATCTCGTCATACTTCCTTTAGTGGAGTTCGACGCTATCTTGGTCATGGATTGGATGTATTTATACAAATACAACATCAACTATCAGGAAAGGGAGATCACTCTTCACATCCTGAAGTATCCTTCAATTCTATTCAAGTGTAAGGAGGAAGATGAATCTTCTTTAGGATCATCATCTCAAGTGTGGATTTTTCTACCTTATGAGCAAGCATATCTAGATCAAATGATTGAGACAAAGGAGAGAATCATTCTTGAAGACATGGCCATTGTGAGGGATTACACTGATGTATTTCATGAAGCCTGGTGTTCCTCCTAACTGATAGGTTGAGTTCTTTATTGAACTTATCCCTGGATATCTTCCTATCTCAAAGACACCTTACAGAATGGCCACCGTAGAGCAAGAAGAGCCGAAGAAGTAGTTACAGGAGAATATAGAGAAGGGTTCTATATGCCCAAATGCTTCACAGTGGGGTGCGCCAGTCCTATTCATCAAGAAGAAGGATGTATCAATGCACCTCTTAATTGATTATCATGAGTTCAAAAAAATAACAATAAAGAACAAATATCCCCTACAACGGATAGATTAATTGTTCGATCAACTTCATGGGGCCTGTTATTTCTCTATGGTGGACCTTCGGTCGGGATATCACCAACTAAAGGTGAGGAAGGAAGATATTCCCAAGACTACCTTTCGAACGAGGCATGGACACTATGAGTTCATAGTGATTCCCTTCAGACTCACTAATTCTCCTGCAATTTTCAAGGATTTAATGAATAGATTTGTTAGAGATTAACTCAACAAATTTATTGTAGTATTTATTGATGATATAATGATATACTCTAAAAGAAAGGATGAACATGAGGATCATCTAAAAAATGTGTTAAAGACTTTGCGATAGGATAAGTTGTATGAAAAGTACAGTAAATGTGAGTTCTATATGGAGGAAGAATCATTTTTGGGGCACGTTATCACTAACAAGGGATATCTGTGGACCCTTCCTAGAGAAAGGAAATTGAAGAATGTCTCAGGACAACTTCTCTAATGGAGATCCATAGTTTTTTGGGTCTATCTAGTATTATATATGATTTGTGAATAACTTTTCACATTTTTCAAACCCAATGACCAAGCTGACACGGAAGGGAGTAAAGTTTTTCTGGACGTTGGAATGTGAAGACTGTTTCAAGGATTTGAAAAAGAGGCTTATCACTGCGCCCAAACTCACACTCCCCACAAGTGGGGAAATATTTGTGGTGTATAGTGATGATTATAAGAAGGAATTAGGATGTGTGATGATGAAAAATGATAAAGTGATAGCCTATGCCTCAAGTTTTCTGAAAATTCATGATCCAAACTATCCTACACATGATCCGGAGTTGGGGGCTGTGATCTTTGCATTGAAAATATGGTGGCATCATCTCTATTGGGAGAAATTTGAGATATAGACTGACCACAAGAGTCTCAAATATATATTCACACAGAAAGAGCTTAATATGCGCTGATGAAGATGGATAGAACTCATCAAGGATTGTGACTTCTCAATCCACTACCATCCCAGTAAAGAAAAAAAAGGTAGCAGATGATCTAAGTAAAAAGGATCCTGCGTCATTATCATTGATGAGAATTGAAAAGGATCTGATCTTCTTAGTTTTGCAAAGGATTGACATGGGAATCATTAAGGTAGGAAAATCATCATTCCTTTTTCAAATTATTACTCAACCATCCATGTTTGATAGAATAATGGATGCTCAAGGAAAGGATGTGGAACTTCTTAAAATGGTGGAAGCTGTTAGAAAAGGGAATTCCTCAGATTTCAAAATTGATGAGGAAGGTGTTGTAAGATTTGGGACATGATTATGTGTACCATATAATCCAAATATAAAGAAGTATCTATTGAATGATGCACATAGCTCGACCTTATCTATCCACCCAGGGAGAAAAAAGATGTATCGAGATCTCTGGGAAAACATTTGGTGCGACAATATGAAAAGGGAGATTGCAGAATATACATTTAAGTGTCTAGTATGTCCGAAAGTGAAGGATGAGAGAAAAATGTCTAAGGAGGTGATGAAACCACAAACCATACCAGCATGGAAGTGGGAGAACATTACAATGGAATTTGTCACTGTAAATCCAAAGAAATCCAGAGGAAATAATTCTATATGGGTCATTGTGGATCGTCTTACAAAGACTACTCACTTTATCACGATTTGAGAGGAATTCTCATTGGATCAACTTGCACAAATTTACGTCTAAGAAGTGGTAAAGCTTCATGGAGTTACACTATCTATTGTATCCGACCATGATCCTAGATTCACCTCGAAGTTATAAAAAAGTCACCAACATGATCTATGCACTGAACTGCACTTCAGTACGGCCTATCATCCTCAAACTGATGGCTAATCTAATAGAACTATTCAGACACTGGATAACATGTTGAGAGCGTGTTCTATGGAATTCAAAGAAGGATGTGACAAACATCTTCCACTGGTTGAATTCTCCTACAACAATATTTTCCACTTGAGCATCCGAATGGCACCATATGAATCCCTTTATGGGAAAAGGTGCAGAACATCGACATGTTGGGATGAAGTTAGTGAGCATATGATGCTAGGTCTTGAAATGGTCAAAGAAACAGTGGAGAAGGTGAAAAGCATTAAGCAGCATATCAAGCCAGCCCAAAGTCGACAAAAGAGTTATTCAGATAATCCTCGACGAGACCGTATTTTTACGCAAATCTCAGTGGAAGAAGGTAATGAGGATCGGAAAGAAAGGGAAGTTAAGTCCTACGTACATCAGCCCCTTTGAGATCCTTGATCAAGTCAGAGTTGTGGCCTATCAACTAGAACTTCCACCTACCATGTCGAAATTACATGATATCTTTCATGTATCCCTCTTAAGGAAGTATATACCAGACCCTTCTCGTGTACTCTTTTCAGAGGTGGTATAGTAGGAGGATGATCTCTCTTACGAGGAGAAACCAGTGAAGATCTTGGATCATAGAGACAAAGTTCTAGGAAACAAGACTACTCATCTGGTCAAGGTACTATGGAGAAACCATAAGTATTAAGAGGCAACATGGGAACTGGAGGAAGTAATGAAGGAAAATTACCCACACCTGTTTCTATATTAGAATGTAAAATGAAATTTCAAGGGCGAAACTTCATAAGGGGGGAAGAACGTACCAACCCAATGTTTTTCAAAGGAAATTCCTTTCATATAAATATGTCATGAAAACACATCATAATGAACTAAAAAGTTCTAAGTGACCTTTAAACACAAGTTTTTCACTTCTGGATTTGAAATTTCGAAAATCCGACATACACAGTTATGATCAATAAGTTATATGGAGTCTGATAAGAAAAAGTTATTTTTTGGTGAATAGTAACCTACCCTTATGAATAGTAACATACCCTTAAGAATAGTGATATACCCTAATTAATAGTATCCTTACCTATGATAATATATATATAATATTCAAGTTTAAAAGACGATATTCCTATACTTTAGAATAAGTAAATGAATGTTTTAAAACTAGTTTTTGATAATAAATTATGATTTTAACTAAATATTAAAATAATCGTATTTATAAAAATAATATTGAAAAATGGACTTAATTTTTTGATACTACACGTTGAAAAATGGTTGGGGTGAATTTTTGAGATTTTTCTAAAATACTTGAATTTTTGATGAATAGTAAAATACGGTAACTTACCGTATATATACATTTTAAGCTAAATAAAATATTCCTAGAATCATGGCTGATGTCACCACCCTTGGATAGAATTCACATGACCCATTTACAATTCTTGGTCATGGAAGACTCACTATTCCTTGTCTTGTGGGGAATTAATAAATTAATGAATTCTATATTGAGAAATCCCTTCCCTCCACTATAACCCCCCCCCCCCTTCACTCCCTCTTCTCTTCACTCCTCTAAAGCCTTGTTCCATACCAATATTCTGCAAAAATCTCTCCCCAAGATCCTCCACCACGTCCATAATCTTCTAGCCTCTTCAAAATACCAAAACCTCTCCCCTTAAGAGGTTCTCAAAGGAGGAAGTCTCAAGAGGTAAATTCTTCTTTCCAATTCATTCATTTCTTTTAAGTTATTTTATATTTTGTTTCATTCCTCACCTCCCTTCACCCAAATGGTATGATAACTCCAGTAACATAAATTTAATGTAATTCTATTATTCCAATGGTAATCTTTATTATCTTCTCTCCTTTCCTCACCTTTTGTTTGAATGAAATGAAAGCACTGTTTGAGATGTGCCAATTTAGCACATTCAAGGATAACAGTTTAACAATTTCTATTATCATATTTAAATCTGGTAATGAAACTATTTTTGTTATGGTTGAAACATATTATATATATTTGGAATATCCTATTTTTATTCTGTAATATTTTTTTACAAACAGTATTAAGTTATAAATCAAAACAAGTTCTTTGTAATCAAACCCACCAATTAATAAGAACGGTTGTCACTATGGTTTTATATAATAGTTTGACTTCAATATAAGTAACCAAATTAAATTTAAAAACATGTAATTTCCTGAATTTTTACTAATAGAATATAACTTATTTCAGGACAACCAATTCCTTCTTTAATGTTTATCTGAACTTGAATATAAGTGAACCGATCTTTTAAAACCAAGTAAACAAACGAGCCCGAACAATGAAATTGAACATTATAACTAATCAAGAAGGACTTGAATGAACTAAAAAGGGTTATAATAAATCAATTAAAAATATAATAGGTTCTGTATTTATTAATTAATAATCCTATTTTTTTATTCCGGTCTTTAATAACAAGTGGAGAACACCAACAGATTTAAGGTAAGGGATCCTATCCTTTTCACTCTTAATCAAGATTGTTCTTTATGATATGCCTTTTTTTTATAATACCAAATGATAGGGTATGTTTTCAAATCTACCCCATACTTCCCTAATGTTTTATAAGTGATGAGAAACTGGTTTTATCGCTCATCAAGCCCTCTTAGTTACACCTGATACCATGCCGATAAACCGTAATGAATTCTACCCAAACTTTCTTTATTCCTTCGGGTTGCTCTATCATTCTTTTTACCAAAATGTAGTTTTATTTCTAGTTCATTTAAAACATATAAATTCTGTTTATATTATATTAAATCATGTTCCATGATCCATCTCTCATTATATTTCAGGGATATACATGCTTTTAATTGAATCCCTCCTCGATACTTCCCAATAAGCACACTCGTTATAAGGGAACTTCCCAAATTCTTACCCGATTTCAAGTACACTATGTCTTAGGTTTTAAACCAACATTATCTTTATAAAATAAGTATTTTTATTATTAGAACCTTATTGGTTAACTTATGGTTTTATATAAATGATTTCTTCCTTTTCTATTTAAAAATCTCTATAGTATTTTCCTTAAAACCACACAAAATGTTTTAATGCTAAAATTTCCGAAATACATTTCTTACAAGTTGTCACTCCTTTTTTACATCATGTACCATGATATATGCCTATTTAATGTCCATGTATAATTATTTTCATTCATGGAAACTTTAATGATACTCCCATTGGTTATGATTTATGTCATGGTTGTGGTACTTAATTCATTCTATGGGTACCCTTAAGATTATGTATGATTGATTATGTATGATTATTTCTGTGGAAAGATTATTTATGTGGCAAGAATATTCATGGAAAGGATGAGATGGGTGCAACTAGATAGTGCTCCAATTCATTGGTTAAGGTTAAGTGTCATGAGATGCGATGTGAAACGGGATTGGCGATTATCCTTGACCCGTAATAAAATGGGAAATAGGATTGGTGGTTAACCTTCAACTGTACCAATGAAATGTTTTATGATTATTCCACATTTATATGATTCCATTTTTACATGATCCCATGATTATATGATATGATTTCATATGTTCCATTCTTTGGATATCATTATGTCATTCCTCTTAACTCATGTGCTTAAGATGTATCCTTAAGTTCTTTCCCTTACTAGGTTTTTAGTTCATCCCTTTGTTCGTGTGTTCCCCAGGGCACCCTATGCAGATGCAAGGTCTCAAAGGAAGATAGGAGATCTTTATGGAGATTAAATAAAGAAGTGTTTTTTTATCCACATGCTTTATCTTTTATGTACCTAGTCTTCAAAGACACTAGACTTAATGATCCTTGGCTTGTACAATGATGATTAATTATGCTTAAAATCATGAAATGTTATATGTAAAAGGATGGGGTCACTATAGAGTTTCTTGAAATGAAAAACAAAATCTAGAAATAGGGGGAACATATAACGATACATGTTGAAATGTTCATTTCTCTACATAAAGCGTTGATTAAATTATATCATAATACAATTGGATCTATCCCCGGTGATATTTCCTCAATGGATGGTAGTGAGAAGGTAAAAAAAAAACATAAAAATCATTTAGTACACAAAATTTTATTGGGTTTAAGTTTAAATTTAAATATACAACACTATTTAATTTTTAACACAATTGTAATGCTGGTGGAGGTAGCAGGGAGTGAAGACAGAGACCGAGATGGTGTCAATAAAAGTTCATCGGGTAGTGATTAGTGTTCACTTTGGATTTAGAGATGATGTGTAACTAAAATTATGACAAGAGAACACTAATATGGTGATTTAGAATCCATGTTGTGGTTTCTATAAAGGATATTTGTATTTACCTTACATTTCATGAAAATCTATATGCTTGGTTCATCTGCTATGTTTTATTCCAAAGTTTACATTATGATTTGTCTTCCATGAATATTCATTAGATGATGAATCATGACACCCCAATGACAATATTATATTAAATATGATATAATTTTTGGTATTTTAAATTTTTATGAGTTTTGGAATTTAACATTGATTTTTCAGAGGACATTTTTTAATGAAATGTTTCTATAGGGATATGTGTAGCTTTACATAAAACCTTATGTTTGGGTAAGAAAAATGTATATGAATCTTATATATGGGATTTCCCTATGGCTTAAGGTTAGTTCATTACCATGTGAGTTTGAGTAGTAACCATGCACAAATAAATACCCATGAGGACTTCAGTTCAATTTGGTGTAGTGTCCCATTGAAGAAACACATCCCCATATCTCCATAATTATGATATGATAATTTATTGAGTTCTTCAAACCCTCTAAAAAAATCTATGAAAGATTTACCCCAAAATAAAATATGAACTATGTTATATTCCTATGACTTTTTTGAAGTCATAAAAATAGGTTTTTTCCATGTACCATGTCCATGGTCTCACCCTACATGGTCATTTTATTTTTATGACACTAGACTCAATGATCAATAATCTCAGAGCTACTGATACATATATCTCCAATGAAACCATTAGAATATACCACTTTCTATAACATCACCTTATACATTATATAGTGCTATCAAAATTATAAACTCCCATTGATCCTTCCTCTATGTAAACCATGGAAACAATGTACATTTCTACCTCTACATCCAGCATAGTATCAACCTTTCAAGGGTCCATATACATCAAGAAATTTTTATTTTTATTTCTGTAATCATATTCTGATGACTTTATCCATAGTGATTGAATAAATAAAAATATTTATCACCACCATTGAAAATACACATGTTTTATGGACATGTGTTATTGATCACAGGTTTTACCACAGTAGTGGTTAACTTATCCAAGACATTGATGATAATAGATAAATAAATGAAAAACTTCTGGAATTCAGGAGTGTCTTTAGATGATACTACCATAAAAAATCTATTCTTCCCAGTAACTCCCATTCAATGTTCATCGTTAGCCTCCTAAAATTATAGGTAAATAAATCTATATGTCTTTTCATAACTCCACCTTACTCTACGATCTATTATCTTATGGACTAATATTATAGTCCATTTAATTCATTATAATTCTTCATGATGAAGGTGTGATTACGTATAATGTATCCTATGATATTATCTAATCTTTCCATGTTTTGATTCTTTTTCATAACATAATATGAATATTTAATTCATATCAATACATCAAAATACAACACTCACAACCATTACATTCTGAAAAAATCATATAACATACAAGTATTTATATCCTTCCTTCCACTAATTCTTATGAACTCATGATAAATATGCCATAAACACCATATTATGTTTTAAATTCCATAAATCCATCTAGATGTCTCATCTGGAGCTATAAACTTACCAACAATCAACAATAACAATAAATCCCCCACCATGAATCCCATGTCATTTCAAAAAACATCATCTATTACCTAGTCAATCTTTTAGGACCATCCCATACTCATTATTTCATTCCACAACTTGAAAAAACCACTACTCTAATAATCATGAGGTTTCAAGAACCTGACACATAATTCCCTTTAAAATGTTGAGTGATAAGAACCCCATTATCACTTATCCTGACATAAAGTAGGATATATAACACATGGTATAAATGATAACAAACCCAAACACATCCATGGAATTTATACAATATTTGTGAATGGATCCATCAAAGAATAGAATTTCAAGTCTTGTTATGTTATATCACAATCTCTCTTTCTCAAGGGAACCGAGAAAATTGTATCAATTTGAGAAACTAAAACATCATATAACTTCATCATTTAAATTTCATTTACGAAAATCCATCAATAAAACTCATTACACTATATGTAATAATCCATATATTCTTTATATGATGTATTTCATTTTTTCTAGCCACATATATGGCTGATTAATCCATCTAATTGCACATTAAAACACTTTAAGAGTAGTATCACTAGAATCCTCTATGATCTAAAAAATTCAACAACATAACATCAATTCATTCCTAAAAATTGAAACATTATCTTATCTAAATTGAACTACCAATGAATCTAGAAAATATAAAGGAAAAGATTCTATCTTCTAAAGTTATTTTATAATCTACAAACCGATATCTAAATGATAATTTGATGAACAAAAAATTGTACCAGATTCACAATGTACATATACAATCTTTTATAAATATCATACTAATTTATACATTTTCTATATTCCTAGTAAAAATTCATTGGAAACAAAGTAACCCACTTAATAATAAGAAACAATTAGTCTTGAAACCATGTCCTAACATTCAAAAATAACAAAATGTGTCCCGAAACATAATACTTCTTAGAGAAATTTCATTATCATGGATAAAAATGAGATAGCACAATTGTCTTATGATAACCTTTTCCCAAATATTTGATTAAATTCTCAATAGAAACATTAATACTCTTCTCTAACACCAAGAATAATAACCAGGCTATGATACCAATTTTTAGGGAGCACATAGAATGTTCTATCAATGGAAGAACTCCACTGAAATATTAATATGTAGAACAATATTCTAGAAAACATTATATAGAATATCCTTGTCACGACCCGCCCTCGGGGTCCGTGCCGTGACTACCCCAAGCCCGCCTTCCATAGGCCAGGGGCTGGCGACTAGCACCAAGGCGTAAATCCCAGTAAAAAGGGAAGGCATTGCCTTTGTAATGTAAACAAACTCCAAAGAGTAAACAAGAGGAAAGTAAACACTAAACAAAAGCAGAGAACAACTGAAAGTGCGGAAAAGTAAATGGGCCAGTATACAAACCCAAACTGAAAGTAAAGTACAACTCGAAAGGGAAAACAGAAACTGAAAAGTAAAAGCCGCTACTCCGAGCTGTCCACTGGAAATCCCACCTGAAGGGTGGGTACAGATAGCTCCTCTGCTCTACGGGTCCCGCCGTCCGCTCCGAGCACGTCCCGCCCAGTGGTCCACCTCCGGGTACCGTCCCGCTCTGCAAGCCTCAGCTAAGGTCAACGCTGTCCGTCGTCTGCAACCAACACAACGTAGTGCGGGCAAAGCCCGTGCAGGGGTGAGTATAAGCTACTCAGTAGGGACCCCGAGACCCCTGAAGGTCTCTCAAATCCACAAAGGATAAACCACGAAGAAAAGTAACAATCATGAAGTAATAACCGACACTGCTTAGGTATATGCCCAAACATATACCTAAGTCATCAATTCAATTACGCTCTATCCACCGAGCCCAAGTACAACTCAGTCCACACAGGAAAGTAAACGTATTCCACACAGGAAAGCAAAACGTAATCCACACAGGATTGCACAACACAATCCACACAGAAAAGCAATAGGATTCAGCTCACACAGGTATACTTCTTCAAGGACGATAAAGATGATCACTGATCCATCTAAGTCGTCGGACCCACGAAGGATCGATAGGTAACTAACCCCCGCAAAGACCACACAGGATCGGGCCCACACAGGACCTGTAGGCGCTGGCTCACACAGAACCGCTGAGCGCGGATCCACACAGGATCGGACCCACACAGGATCGGGCCCACACAGGACCTGTAGCACTGATCCACGTAGGATCACTGAGTGCTGAAGTCGTCATTGTCGAATCCACACAGGATCTCTGTACTGTCGTCGTCGCAGTCACAGTAGCAGTCGTAGCAGTAGTAGTCACAGTAACAGTCGCAGCAGTAGTAGTCACAGTAACAGTCGCAGCCAGCACTAGGGTTCCCGCACACAGCAAGCTCGTTCGGAGGGTCCGCTCCACGAGCCGAGAGGCTGATACATCAACTGTCACAAAGACCAGAGTTGATGTATCCAAAAGTTCCGTATCGTCAACAGGAACTCAACGCAACAGACGGCGCGTCGATCGGACGCCCGGTCTGAGAGTTATTGGCATTTTTGTCTCCGGGGCCCGGTTGGTTTTTAAGGAAAAACCAACCCGACCGTACTCCACCTGCGTCCAAACCTTGGGCGGAGTATGCCAAATGATCCGTCTCATAAAGAGGAACACAACACGGCTGACGGCACGTCAATCGGATGTCCGTAGCTCAAGATATGAGCGTTTCCGCTCTGAAGGCCCGGTTGGTTTCATGAACGAACCAACCCGGCCGAACTCAAAGTAATCCAAAACCTTGAGTGCGATATACCGAAACGACCGTCTCGATCCAAGGATCGCGTTGCCGCAGACGGTTCGTCAATCGGAGGTCCGTGGCTCAAGTTATGGCCAAAAGACCGAAAAAGATTCGAAACGGGGGGGGTCCGGGTCCGGGCCGACACGGCCCGACCCCCCCCCCCCCCCCCGGGGCGGCCCGGCCGGCCGGCGGCGGCGCGGCGGCGCGGGGGCTGCGGCGGCTTGTCGCCGCAAGGAGGTTGCACGGGGGGGAATTTAATTCCCCCGCTAAATGGAAAGCCGGCGCGGCTAATTGCCGCGCCCCTTGATTGAAAACCGCCCCCACGTGGGGGCCGGTTGAAGTAAAAACCGGGGGGCTGCTGCCCCCCCTCCTTTAAAGAACCGCCCCCCTCATAAAGAGGGGGGGTTTTATGCGCTGGCCGGGGGATTAATTCCCCCGGTTTAACGCCTTCCGGCCGGTCAGCTGGCCGGCCTGTATTCTCCAACGGGACCGGAAAAATCCGGTCCCCTCCTCGGCTTCCAACGCCGGCGGCTCGGCCGTCGGTCTTCTCTTCCCGCCGCGGCCCGGAACCGGCCGCGGTCTCCACGTCCCGCCGCGGCCCGGAACCGGCCGCGGTGTTCGTCGTCCGGCGCGGTGCGACGACACCGCGCCCCTTCGCCGTGCCTTGATTCCTTTCAACGCGGCGTGACGGCATCGTGTTCTTGAAGATTCTTCCTCGGCGTGGCGCGACGGCGCCGCGCAAAATAATTACACGATTATCCGCGTGGTGCGACGGCACCACGCCACTTTGCTTCCACCCGCAAGAATAAACAACAAGAACGATGGAGGGGGTTCGGCCGTGTTCATGCGGTCCGGCCCCCTCACGTTAAGCAATAACGCAACTTAAATTATTTCAAAGCCACACGTTAGACTTGCTAAAAATCATGATCAAAAATAGAATAACTAAACAATAATCAACAACCCCTACCTCGGGTATAAGGTTCGAAGATTGTCAACGTTCCGCGGAAGACGACGTCGCGGAGGTCGGGCGTCGTGGTAGCCGTTCGTCAAATCCGATGACGAAGGGATGCGTCCGAAGAGACACGTCGTTGGCGAAACTTCTTATGTCGACGAAGGGAATCCAAGGAGGAAGCGGCGTTCCCACTCGTTGACACGGAAGACGAAGAAGAGCGGAGCGGCGTTCTTCGTCGGGACTTGAGCGTTCTTCGTCAAGTTGAGCGTTCTTCGTGATCTTCGTCAGAGATGAAGAAGAAGAAGAAAAAGCTCTCCACCTCTCAAGAAGACAAACAATTAACCAAAATAAAATAAGACAACATCTTATTTTATTAACACATAACACACTAGAATTTCAAATGTTTGAAATTCAAAAGGATTAACTCCCATAATTAAAAAAGTAACTCAAGTCATTTAATGAGGCGTTAAGGGAGTTGAGAGAATATGAAAGGTTTAGGGGTTCATGTGGGCCCCACCACACTTAATCCTCCCAAGGGAGGTTAAGTGGGTGTGGGTCCCACTTCCAACCCCCTTTGGTAGGTTTTATCAAGTTATAATAAAATTTGTTCTTCACAAATTTTATTTAACTCAAACTAAAAACCCCAAAACTAACTTTCAACCTGCAACAAACGCAACTTCCGAAAAGGTCTCTTTAAGCGAATATCGGTGCTGCGAGTTCATCCGTGCCCTCGGATTTCAATTCCGAGCACCGAATCAAAAGTTAGGAAAACCCGCTCGTTCGTTCACTGAACGTACCCGAGCCAAACTTCAGAAATTAATTCCGGGCACTCCGGGCCTCGGAATCAGGTGCCGTCTGAAACCGCGCTCTTGTAAAATTCTAAAGAAAATTCAGAAAAAATTTCCCTTGAATTTTACGGGTCTTTACAATCCTTAATTATTTAAACTCAGTAACTAGGTTTTCTAGGCTCCCTAACCATTGCGTAGATACAGTCTCTTCAAATATGGTTTTATTCCTCATCATGGACTTCCCTATATATAGTGAATAATAGTAAATAAGAAGACTGATAAACTAATACATTAGAAAAAAGTAAAAACATAATGCATAAGTATTAAATAGTTTGGGATTGCATCCTATATCAATGGTAGAATGACATCGCATATTCTCATTATTGAGAACATTTGGGTCTTAGGGAAAACATACCTTCTAATCTCCATACTCAGACTAACGGATAAACTCTCACCAACACCTTCTTCCAGCCATTTAATATTTTTTTCTAAAATTTATGTAACCTTCCTTATAGATTTTATACATTTAATTTTGATTTGATTCCACAAGAATCTGATTTCAACTAGGTTATCCATGAAACGAAATCCACATTATCCCATTTCTTCTCAGATATATACTAGATTTGAAAGGTAAGATACGTTTTCCTTATTCTTTATCATCCATCCTTCCCCTTCTTCTATATTTTTTTGTTCCCCTATAAACCCTAATAGTAGTGATGGTATAATTTAGGGAATGGGAGGATCATATTTTAGGTAATTGGTTGAATAAGGCTTTTAGAGGTCATTTCCTTAATAGGGTGTGCTTCAACCATTGACGGTGAGTGGTTTCTAGTTGATTTATGTAGGTGTTTTTGTGAAAATATTTTCTTAATTAGTTTCTAATGATGCCTATTCATTTTTTATGATATTATATTTGTGATTCCCATTGTGCACTGTGTTTGTATCACCATGTACTCATCTTATACATATGAAACTACTTATTTATTGTTGTTTCTTTGTATCATGAATTATTGAGATGATTATTCCTCTTTGTTTATTTACGATCTTTCTTTTATGTATTAATTTATATTTTAATCTTTTTTTTCATAATTAAATGTTTGAATGGTTTTGAAAGATAAAAATCAATTTGATTTTGTTTCTCATAAACATGGATGTACACCTTTGAATTATTTTATAGTATAATTTTATAATATGGTGGATCTACTAATTAGTTGATAAATATGTGTTTTTTAGTTAATGGTTTCAATGGAATGATTAATTTATTCACATGGGATTGAAATATTAGGTTTCAAGATGAATAATAATTTCATTCTAATTATTACTACTCTAAATATGTTATTATAACTATTCTAATTATATTGTTTTATTATATTGTCATATCTATTTTTTTAGCTATTCTAGGGATGAACATTAAATAGCTATTTTTTTGAAAAGTGATATAATGAGGCATTTTAAACCATCACTATATAAGGTCAAATTTTGTTTTAGCGGCGGTTTCCCCTACCAAAAAATGGAGAGGGGATAGTAGCTGTTTAAGAAACGACTATTTCTTCGACATTTTTCATGGGGGGAAACTGTGGAAAAAAATGGTAAATTAACTTTCGAGGAAGGTCATTAGAACCCACTGCTAAATGCCTGGAACCGACACGAGTTGGATTACGACATCAACTTTAGTAGCGGTTTTTTTGGAAACTAGCACAAAACCATATGGAGACTGTTTAAACCACCAAAACAATGAAAAAAATTGATGCTATCAGTAAATTTTGTTTTAGTGGTTTGTAATGGTCCTTAGACATTAATGTTATCATTGATGCATGTTATAAGTCGCGCACTTAGATTTAATAACCAAAACTATTGGGCAATATGTTGGAGGGAAGTGGGGTACGTTGGGTGCATTATGATTGACATGTAATTTATTGATAATTTGTAGAATGTTTTTTCTCTACCATCTATATAGAACCTAATATACTGACCCTTTTATTGATATATAATATCTTCCCTAAATTCCATGGTCATGGTGTAACAACATGTTTATTACAAGCAGACAAATAAAGACCTATTAGGAATATAGGTTGGCCACACATATGTGCAACATGATTGATGTGGTATCATAACAAAGGGATTGTATTACATAGTGGGAATTTGAATTTGGTTTTCATTATTATGACATGAATTTATGTCTCTTGGGTTCCTTCACACATTACTATTTAGTACTCTTAGACTTTAGTCAAGCCCGCCTAATGCCAAGGAGAAATAATTCTACTCACGCATCCATCGAGAAACCATGTGACCATACACCAGTGGAATCTCTAGACTCACCTCTCATAAAACCCACTCACTTTAGAGTTCCTCCATGACCAACTCCTCATATTTCACTCACCTCCCAACCTAGTGTCTATCCCTCTTTGGTACCCAATTTCCTCCCAAAACCCCCTCCCACTGCACCTCATCTCCTAATGTACTCATCAGAGCTTTCTTTGGCACTGATCAATGGGTGTGCATGATGGAGTATTAACTATGGTATCTATTAATGTAGTTCCATATATGAACCCCCTCTTCATTAGATTCTATAATAACAAAAAATATGTACTCTACTATCTTATACGACACTAATACTATGTAATCTTTTTGTTTTTGTTACTCCATTATTTCATCTAGTCTTCATCCAGTCTCCCATAAATAAATAAATAAAATATTAATCCAATACATTATATAATAAATATTTAACCAAACTAAATTTTAAATTTTGTATTTCGACCAACACTACTCTCCTTCATTCACCCTTCCCTATTGTATTGTTTTTTTATAAATAAAACAGTCACATAAAAAATAAATAAATGACAAAACTTTAAAAATCAATGATATTTTTTTCTACAATAATTATAGTTGTTTTATAATAATAATAATAACTAATTAGAATAATAATCCAGTTATTATTATTTGATAAAAACTATTTTAAATAAATATAGTTATTTTACAATAATTATTATTATTCCACCTATTTTTAATTGGTTTTTCATTACCATTCAAAAATATACCACACAAGACATCACATTCAAAGATATATTATGAAAAATGAATTTTCTATAGAGCATGATATCAATGGTTTGAGATTTAAATTTTATAGAAATATTGAATAGGGTTCCCCATTTGGGCCTCTGGTATTCAAACTCATTGGCTACATTGAGCGTCTAGAGGTTCTAGGTTTTAAAATCCCTGAAGAAATGGGAACTAAACTCATTTTGGAATCACTCCATCAGTGATTCTCTATGTTTTTTGAAAATTTTAATATGAACAACATCGATAAGTCTCTGACATATCTTCTCACTCTTCTTGACCAAGTAGACAAAGATTGGAAGGGTGAGAATCCTTCTGACCTTATGGTGATCAAATAGAATGGGAAAGTGAAGAGATTTAATCCCAAATCTTCTTCACATCATTCTGAGAAGGGTAATATAAAGGTGTAATAAAGGATATATAATGATGTCTATTTTTCATGTTGCATGAAGGACCACTAGGATAAAAACAACACCCAACCAAAGAAGCAAGGGGAAGCATTAGGTGAATTTGTTATTGAGTGCAATTTATCTGTTTCTAAAAATTTGGTATTATATACAACATTTAGTGGATAAATATGTATTCAAATATATTAACCAAGTATATTAAGAATGATTTACCATGATAATTTGGATATACAAGTATCTAATGGATTTAAACTTGTCGTTGTAGCTATCGGGGACTACCACCTCATGTTGCCAAACAGAATGATCTTGGTTTTCAAAGGTTTTTATTATTTTCTATATTTTACCAAAAACATTATTTCTATAGAGATAATTGATTAAAATGAATTTATTTTCCAATTTGGGAATAAATTTTTCTTATTTTATAAATACACCATTTTTATGGAAATGCACATTTAAATGATTGTCTTTATGCATTGGATTATACGAACCAAATAATGGAAATTGTTATCATTGTTATTTCGAATGACCACACTAAATATTGGAATCACTAGTTAGGTCATGTATATTAAAAGTGATTGACTAAATTTATCAAGATGGATATTTAAATTATTTTCAACTAAAACAAATTCATGTAAGTCATGCTTGTTTACAAGAAAAAATGAACAAAGCCTCTTTTAGTGAGAACTGTGAAAGGGCTAAAGAGTTTTTTTAAGTGGTTCACACTGATGTGTGTGGACCAGTTCCTATTGAAGAATGTAATGGGTACTCATCCTTCATAACTTTTACTAGTTATTTTAATAGATATGGATATGTTTAATTAATAAGTTATAAGTTGGGTTCTTTTGATAAATTCAAGAAATATAAGAATGAAGTTGAGAACTGATTTTGTATGAAGATCAAGTAACATTTATCAAACCATGGTGAAGAATATCTTAATCAAGAATTAATTGATTACTCATGGAAGTTTGGGATCATATCCTAACTCACTTATCCATACATGCCTCAGTGGAATGGTGTAAGATAAAGAAGGAACTGCACCTTGTTTGATATGGTGAGATTAATGATGATTCATGAAATTCTTTCATTTTCTTTTAGGGATACACATTACAAATAGTAGCACATATACCAAAAAAAGTAGTAACTAAATTGATAAATTGTAGAGACCCAAGCTTGACGTACATGGAAATTACATTAATTTTGCGGAATAATTAATACATAACAAGAACCAACACTCAAGGACCGTAATAGTTTAGTATCTTTGGAAACTCGGAACATAATCTTCTAATAATGGTGAAAGATCTTAAACATCTCCCATAAAGATCTTCCACTTTTGTTTTCTTTCCTAAAACCTTTCTTTAAATCTGGGGAAAAAGAAAAAATATAAAGGGTGACCTCAAATGCTCAGTAAGGGTAAGAAAGGAGAAAATAAAACAAATCATATACATTTGAACTTGAAAAAAACATGAACATAAAGTTTAAACATAAAAATCATGAGAAATAAATCTTGGCAGTACATAAGGCATAGATCATAAAGGAACATTAATCATGATAAAATCACATGAGAATAAAACATGTAATTGTATAAAACCATTAAGCACATGATATGATTTCTATAGTATCCCTAGAATTGCTTCCAAGACCATCTTAGTGGACAAAGTCCATTACTGAATCGAGTTCACTCCTCGTTCCAATCCTGTATCACTGAACCAGATTAACTTAACATTCCAGCCATATCTATCTCATGAGATATAAATCTTTACCCAATGCATTGGAGGGAGATATAAGTCCCACCAATCTCATACTGAAATCATTCTTAAGTGTTCCACAACATAATTCATAAATCATGCATCATAACCCAAAGAATAAAATAGGTTTCATAAACATCATCCCATTATAACATAATCCATATAAAACAAATGGATATCATTTCATCATAAGAAAAGTGAAACCATGTAAAGCATGGAGATATTATACTTGAAACATAGACATATTTAATAATGTCAACTTAGATGGAAAATAGTTTTGACAAAACACATGAAATGAATTCTTGAGGAAAATATTCTTTCTTCTTCGAAATCATTTTCTTTTCACAAAATGCCATGCAATTTTAAAAGAATTTTTTTTGTTGAAATTAATAATGAAATCTTGTATAGTAAGATTAATGAAAACAAGGCATTATGAAACGGTAAAAATCCGTTCATGCTGTATAAGTTAAAAAAACATTGTCCTCATACTTTTAACGGAAAAGTCAAAAAGTACCACATATGGTAAAAAAGAAAGATTACTTACATAACACAAAGTAAAAGTCAAAGAGGGGTAAACATGAATTTAAACATACATGGAAGAACATTAAACAATTTAATAAAAACATTTTTATGGACATGGATGAAAAATATAACCCCAGTAAATACTTACGTATAAGAAATCTCAGATAAAAATGAGATTGAAAAATTATCCCTTACCTTAGGTCCAATTTCTTCAGTACATGTCTGAAACCCCTGTATAGTGGGTTTAATCATATTATTAACTTGTAACATAACCTTAATAATATTTATGATATCATATATGATTCACTTATGACTTTATATTACCCATTCTTTTGTCAATTCCATGTTAAAAAAGCATTTTCGGTAAAATCGTTTCATTTATCGTACGTGTTTGGACTTGTTGTTCATGATATTATTATTACTTATATCATGATTTAATTAATTATATAATGTAAAACATGATTTATATATCATATATATTCAGTATATATATATATAGATAAATGAAATGAAACACACCGTTCATGGAGACGATAGGTCGTACGTACGCGTGACCGTTGTTTTCCTTTCCTTATTAACTTGAATAGAAGTAAGTAGATGACATATATATATATACACATAAATCCAGTAGAATTATTATATTATATATAACATTATTATTCATTATATATAATTTATAATCATTCTTGAATGGTTAACATGGAGAATGAATCTCATCACGTCGTGGAGACGGTAACCCGTACGTACGCATGAGCGATGATATCGTTCCCATAATTATTTAATTATTACTTTATAATTAAATAACTAAATAAGAATAAGTTGAAGAAGAAGGAAACTTGAAAGAATCGGTAGAAGAGATTACCTCTTCTTCGACACACCTCTTTTAAGATTCCTCTTAAGGCACTAGAGTTGGTATTTTGAGAAGACCAGAACCTCTATAATATAACTAGAGAGGTTTAGAAGAGAAATTTTCAGGGTTTGGATGAGATTGAAGGCTCAAAATTGAGTGAAGAGGAGAGCGGGGATGTTCCCTTATATAGGAGAGGAGAGGGGCACTTTTGGAAACCTTAAAAATATTAATTAATAATAAAATTAAACCCCACTTAAAAACCTCAAAAAATGACTCAATTCGAATATAAGATGATATAGGGTTGTAATATCATACAAAAATAAAATTTAGGCATGTTTTAAGTTTATTTTAAACCTTATCAACTTCATTTATCATTATTTAATCATTTTAATTTTATTTTTGGTAATAAAATTCTAAATTTTAAATTGTTATAAATACATTCTTAAATTTTGTCAATTTTCCATAATTGGATACTTTATAAGCTTTTATACCATATAATTTTCAATTTGTAGTTTTTAAATATTTTTGTTATTTTTAAATAATTTAATAATATGTTATTTTTATAAAATATCAACAGTGTCAATTTTGACACTATTCATTATTGGAATTTAAATAAAAACCACACAGAAGATATGTTCGAAAAAAATATATAATAGATTCCTAAAATGTAATATTCATCCAAAAAATTAATGGGGAACATTAATTTGTTCATATATTATTTATTTTAATATTTGTAAAACCATTTATTTGGTATATCTCTTAATAAAATAATTACTAAAACATTTTTCTATAATGATTTAATTTATTTATTGTTGCATAAAAATTAAAAATAAAATACTATGATGAATATAAATATAATAAATTTCGTAATAATATTTTTAATGAAATTTATCATCTTAAAATCGCAACATTTAAATTTTTTATATTTATTAAATTATGAAGGTGACATCTTTGACATCATTTAAAATAATATAATATAAATGTTCTAATCGGATTTATAAGGATCAAAATGGTCCACCAATAGACCCTTATATTCTTAGGGTATATATATACTTGAAAAATAATGTTTGGTCAAGTTTCTGGTCCTTTTTATAGGTATTGTTATTTTAATAAAAACTATATTATTGATTTTTCACTAAATAAATAATTTCTACATCACTAATGTATAAACTATTAAGGTAATTAAATATTTCATAAAAAATACAAATAAATTACCATGATAAATAAAAAAAATTTATCTTTAAAATGAGTATTTATAATCTAATTTATATTATTTATAGCCTTATATTAAAAATAATCTAATTATTAAAGTTTGAGTGAGACATATTTCACTTTCCTTTAAACAAAATAAATAAAAGGTCTTAATCAAATACAAGTGGTTTACATTATATTCCATTTCTACCCAAGTATAATTTAAGTCAAAATATAATCATCCAATTATATTAAGAAAAGGGTTAGGGTAATTTTAAAATATTATATTTACCCTTAATTACCCGATTTACCTTTAACTATGGTAAATAAAATTTACCGTAGTTACAATTCATAATGCCTAAAAATAAAAAGTATCTTATTAAAATAATTTGGACCTACTAATTCAAAATATGGAATAAATTTTTACAAATTCAAAACACAAAAGCTGTGGTATTTAATTTAAAATTAATCCCTCTGTTGAGAAAACAGGTTTAAAAAGTTAAAACGTTGCAAAAGATTGAAATGTTTTTACTTATGAATTCAGTGTAAAATTAATAATAATGACTTAAATTATATTAAATGGTAAAAATATATTATTTTTACACTTTAAAACCATCAAATATCATAATTTAACCATATAAATTATCTCGATGATAAAATTTGTTTATAATTAAAATTTAGCGTATTTTTATTATTCATCAAAATAAGAAACTTATCATAAAAATATCAAAAATATATCCAAAGTAAATTTTTATATATTGATTCAAAATAAGAATTTTATTTTGTCAAATTTAACTTATAAAAATGTTAAAAATTATATTTAATGTGGGTGCGCCCTCAAAAGGCGGCAAAACTGCATTTTTTGAAAAATATTTATTTTACCCGAAAAATTTATTTTGTTCTCATAACATGTTCTATAAAATGTGTAAGATGAATTATAATGTCATAAAATTCAAAATGTAGTTACTACTATTTATAACATCTAGTTCATAATAATATTATAACAATATATCGTTGTTTAGTGAAACTCAATATTGCATACAACACACGCTATTGAGGAAGGTTGCTCTTGTGTGCAACACAAGTCAAGAATAGTGTTTGCATATAATATATGTTAATACAGTGTTGCGTATAGTAAAATCTAATTTTGGTGTAGCGTACAAAACAAGACATCAATTAAATTAAAAGAATATTTTTTATAAATTCTCAGGGTGTTAAATAAATTGTATTTTATATGAATTTTAGAGTTAAAACAAAAAAAATTTATTGAATTTTAATGTCTGGGGAAGTGAAGTGTTTTTAAAGCCTCTTCGGGTAACAAACATGAACCCTATGGCCCAACGTATACCTTACTAGGATACCCTAAGGAAATAATGGGATATTACCTATACGACCCCTCAGACAAAAAGGTTATTGTGGAAAGACATTCCATAATGATCCTATAACCTACAAAGATGTAGTAAGTGGAACAAATATTTCTAAGTGGAAGGAATCCATGAATTCTGAAATGGATTCCATGTACCAAAATCATGTCAGGATTTCGGTAGAACCTCCAGTAGATGTAAATATTTTTCGTTTTAAATGGGTATTCAAGAAGAAAATGGACATGTGTAATGAAACAACTATTCAGGAAGTTTGGGATTGGGTCGCCTCATGGGAATTTTTGGGCCAACCTAGGCCACCTTGAATAGTGGTTCATGACATAGATTTTTAGAGGGAAGGCTCGACCAAAATTAAAACCTTACTTACACCCTTATTGGTATTCCTTTAGTACCCAAGAATATTTCATGATTTTAGGTATAGATAAAGTGAAGTGGATAGATTCTGATGATTGATTCTGAGTTCTACAGTAAAGGTACAGAGGACCAAGCTTATGATTGTGATGCTAGTCATAAAAACTTTTGATTTATTTTTGAATTTTTGTTAGCATGTGGTATATGCATGTGTCCCCTGTATCCAATGTACCTCTTTTAAATAGATATATGATCATAATCATCATCTTTTGTATCTATTATTGATTCATCTTCTCCTTGTTATATTCTATTGATGATTTATTTTCCATTTTTTGTCTGTTATTTCTTCTTCTTCTATTTCTTATTTATTAATATACCATTTTTCTTCACTCTAATATGTGAGGGAATAATACCCCAAGGAAAAACCCTCAGACCTCGCTGCAATTCATAAGCCTCTGGCATTTGTGGAGGCACACTTGAGGTTATTTGGTCGATCATCTCAGGGTACTGCTAAGTGGCTCCCAAGGTGACACGCCACAAAGTGGTATAAGATATCTTTTTTTTCATTTTGTATTTATTTTTTGGTATTAGAAAAGAGACCAATAGTATTGGTATTTGGTAACGAGTCTATTATTTGGAGTATCTAACCCACATACAATGCAAACCCAAATTACATGTGATGGTTTAATGCTATTATTGATTACGCTTGTTATGGTTTTATAGATTTCACTATTGGGTGATGATTTTTTTGTGCCATTTTTATTATTAATATTAATATGATGGGATTTTTCCTACCCTAGACCAATGATATGAGGGTGTATTAGTTCATACATCATACTCATCACCCTGTGACTTGAATGTCATGAGTTATTCCATTCCATATATATATTCTTACATGCATTGCATGTGTTTTTTATTTCCTATGTGTACTTGATTTTTTAATATTAGATGTGCTAATGTTTATTAAAAGAAGAGAATAATTGAGTTAATTAAAGTTAACACATCAATATAAATGGTTTTTCCTCACATATATTGACAATGGGACCTTAATTAATTAACAATAACAATTTTTATCCATGAAAAATATATTCTAAAGGCTCAAACATTAGTTGATTTGATTGATTATGAAAAATGAAAATTTATGAAGCAAGTACTTCTATAAATTTGTAATGGTATTTATTCAATCAAATCACAATACATGACCAGTTATATTCTAATATTGGATGTACATGATAAATCACTATTATTTGATGTGCCAATTGCAGTTAATAAAGAGTATGGTCCTATATAAATTAGGAATTATTGACACAATTAACTGGATTGAAATATATATACTTAGAAGAATAAGAAATAACTTATATAAATTAAGGTTTTAAAATGAAATGGTTACCACTATATGAGGATTCCAAATGTAAAGTAAATTGGGGTTTCCTCAATAACTTTCATTTGAAAGTTCATATACTATAACCTCAACTATGTTATATGAGGCCTTGACCCTGGAAAAAATATTGTAGTGGGAAGCATGTTGTGTCACCTGTGATCCTTCAGTGAGTTGTTTATCACCTATTCATGGCTTTAGGAGGAGGAAAAGAAGTGTGACTCGTTATGGGAAGGTTTTGTACCTTTCCATTCATTATTTTTCTTTTCCTCTCTATTATAAATCTAATATTAGGAGTGTTATTTCCAATTGTAGAGTTATGACACTATGATTTCATTCTGTCATATGAAAATTAGGTGGTGATGATAATTTATTGGTGGTGGTGTTCCCTGATCCACCCATATTACCGTATGCAGTTCCACCTGAGGGACCTCATGTTAATCTTCCACTGGGTACCGATGCTCAGTTCCACGATAGATACTTCTATTTCATGCAATATATACAGGATTCTCCCCAACCTTTCTATATTATTCTACAGCTAACCCCAGAATTCTAGGAGCACCATCCAACCACCTTTTTGTGGGACAATAGTCCTTAGGTTGTTGAGTCCTATCTAGAGTTCGTGTTGTTTATCTTGGAGTATATAGAGATTCATCTAGAGATGAGAGTCATGCTCACTATATATATTCTTCACGACTCCACTAATCATTGGGGGGATGTCATCACTCAGGCTTGTTGACATCAGGGTATGGTCTGGGTGGACTTCCAGATTGCCTCTTTTGACTACTTCTTTCTGCTGATGGTTAGAATAGACCATTCCTGATATTTTTTGCACTATCTACAAGGATATAGGTCGGTGATGGTGTATTAATCTAATTTCACTGTACATTAGTGTATTTCACCGACTCTAACCGGTGACAACAAGACCATTGTGAGATGATTTGAGGATGAGATCACTTACACCATCTGATTGCAAGTGAATATCTTCCACTAGACCACTATTTCTGATATAGTGATCTAGGTCCTCATCCTGAGCAGAATTTGAGGAAGTATGGTAATCTGAGCTAGGGTGGTTCATCTTCTAGGCAGGGATCCCTTTAATATAACGATAGGAAGTGTCATTTTGAGGGTTCATGTGGGGGAAGTACCAAAAAGATGGAATGTACCAATAGTTGTGTGATTTTTCACAAGTGTGGCAGGGTAGAGTATAAATATCCCCAGTGCATGAGGAAATCAATCAAGTACCAATCATGCGGAATGATGATTCACTTTCATCATTTATGAAAATCATTTCTTCTTTTATATAGTGAGAGGGGATCTATTCCTACATCGCTCTTAGGTATGGGATAATTGAATCCATGTTAGGCTGAGATTTGGTTTACTACCATCAGATCAGGAAAAGGAGGTGGTTGTGGCTAAGGTAGTCAGACGTATGAGCTTCAGCACCAGTAGAGAAATCCTTCCCAAGTTAGTTAGGTTGCATATCAGGGCTGTGGATCAGGCCATATATATGATGTGTATCCTATACACGATGAGAGGATTCTGATCTCTTCTACTACATTATGTACTATTCTAGTAGTCTCTACTTTAGTTTCTATCCGTTTTGATATAGTTTCATCACAATCATTCATATCTTCTTTAATTAAGGGATTTCGGGGCCTAGTGATATTGTAATTAAGTGGAATCATGACTCTTGACACACAATTAGGGGTCCGACTAGAGGGTATAAGACAATGCAAGTATTTCCCTTTAAGATAGGTGGATACCATTTCTTATGAAATTTCTTCATCCTCAAAATTATAGGCTTCAACATCACTCTTAGTATGTACTGGATATTACCTTATTGAGATGATGTTTATTGATATCTCTATAGGGTGTAATATACATCACTCGATGGAATCACATATATTGATAACAGAGAATGTCTTGTTCCAATGAGTCAAGCTGGACCCAAGGGTCATGGGCTAGGCAAGGTGATAGCTCAGATAGCCATTCTATTTATGAGTAGTCATGGGATGAATCTTATGGAATTACGTCCTATTGTTGATCATTTTAGGGACATATTCTTTGGATATTTCCTGGGTTTACCTCCTGAGAAATAGGTGGAGTTCATTATTGATCTTGTACCAAGTGTAACACCAGTTTCCATTCCTCCCTAGAGGGTGACACCTACAGAGATCCATGAAGTTATGAAGAAATTGGAAAATTTAGAGGAAAATGATTTTATCCTAACAATTATATTGCCTTAGGGTTCACCTAACATATTTTTCAAGAAATTGGATGGTAAACTCAGGTTGTTCATGGATTACAGATGGCTGAACTATCATATGGTGAAGAACTAGTATACATGCCTTATCCAATTGGAGGAATTATCTTTTGGAAGATAAGTTCATAGTTTATATAGATAAAAAATTCTCAAATATATCTTAATATAGAGAGATTTGAATGTTAAGAAGAGTAGCTAGGTAGGATACCAATAGTCGTTTGAATTTGTGCATGCTTATACACATAGAAGGGGTAATGAAGAGGCATACACCCTGATCTGGAAGATACATACATGGGACATCCAGGAGGCCATAAATGAGTGCTAGTTGATGGCTCTATTTTCTAAGATGCACCTAGAGATTTAGGAATAACACGAGTATTCTATTTTAAAAGCTTTCATGGTGACACATCTCTACTATAGTAGGTGAAGATGAGACTACTATCAGATCCTGAAAGCCTCATCATGAGGGAAAGTGTTTCTAGTGAGAAAACACTGCCTGGTTGGGTTGTCGACATGAATGAGATCCTACTCTTCTATGAACATATTTGAGTTCCTTTAGACATATAGGAATAGATTATGTGATAATCTCATGCTTCTATTTTGAATGTTCACCCAAGGATTACCAAGATGTACCATGACATGCATCATTGGTGTTGGTGGATAGGAATGAAGATGTAGATAATAGGTTTTATCAAGAGGTGTTCCACCTGTCAGCATGTGAAGGTGGAGAACTAGTGACCTGATAGGATTTTACAGCCTCAATCCATTCCTGAATGAAAATTTAATGATGTCAGTTTGGTTTTCGTAATGGGATTTTTGAGATCTCCTTTAGGTAGCGATGTTGTATGGGTGATTATCGATAATTTAACCAAGGTCTCACACTTACTTACAATCCGAGAGACCATATCTGTTGATTATATTGGTAGGATTTATATTAGGGAGATAGTGTGCCTTCATGGAGTTCCCCATTCTATCATATCAGACCAAGATTCTCAGTTTACATCATGGTTCTAGTAGGGGCTGCAGATGAAATTGTGTTCATAGGTGCTCCTAAGTACATATTATCATCCTCAGACCGATTGGTAGTCCTAGAAGATGATACGGGTGTTAGAGGACATGATCGATGCATGAATCCTTGATTTTGGAGGTTCATGGGAAAAAAATATACCTCTTGTTGATTTTTCCTCTAATAATAGTTTCCAGGAAAAGATTTAGATGGCTTCATTTTAGTCCCTTTACAGTAGGTCGTACCGTTCATTTATACGATGGTTAGAGGAAGGTGAGGTAGCACTACTAGGTCCTCATCTCATTTAGGAGACTTTAGAGAAAGTATGGATAATTCAAAAATGTATTTTGATAGATTATTCGAGGAAGAAGTCTTATATCAATCTCCGTTGATGACCTCTGGAGTTCCAAGTGGGACATCATGTCTTTTTTAGAGTTTCTCCAAGATTGGGTCATATACGTATTCTTAGATAAGGAAATTTATCACCTCTCTATGTCGGAATTTTTGAGATTGTGGAGAGATTCATAAACATAGCCCATTGGTTGTATCTTCCTCAGAGGTACCATCCATAAAAGATGTCTTCCTGGTATTGCAGCTTCACTAGTATCATGTTAAACCATCTCATTTGTTTGAAATAGAGGATATTAAGTGGGAGGTGGATGCATATTTCAAGGAATGTCTGATATGTATCATTGATCGGAGCAAAAAGGATCTTTGAGGTAGGTCAGTTCCACTGGTTCTTGATCTATGGTAGCATGTACGTTTATAGGATGAGACCTGGGAGTGGGAGGTTGATGTACATGTGTGGTGGAAAGAACTCTTCCAAGATGAAATTTTACCACCACTGAAAGGGAAAATCAAGGATGAGTTGTTTTAAGAATGGGAGGTTGTAATGACCCAATTTTTCAAAAAGGTGAAAATCACTGTTTTTCATCCTTAATTTCTTATTTTGGACCTTTTAATGGTAAATAATGGATTCCTGAAGATCACGAGGGTGTCCAAGAATTTTTCAGAGCCTAGAGCCATAGAATTTGGAGAAACAGACTTCTCCACATGGTTAGTATAAACTGTTCTTCCCAGATCACACGGTTTATCCCAACAGTGTAGGGCATTTCAGAGGGAAGCTTGATGTCACATAGTTTTCTAACACTATGTGAATTGAGGTGCACACCCGTGTGAGGTTTCATACATCCTTGAGAGTGGAATTTCATATGTCTAGTGCAAAGTTAGTGAAATAGTGTACTTAGCCCATGTGAGGGGTCCCCTTAGAAAGTGTGAGGCACACAGGTGGCACACCATTTGGTGAACCATGCGGCCTAGTAAATGAAGGTAAAATGAACCTTTCCCCCCCTAAAATGTTTTTAACTAAAATTTTCTTCTCCTCCCTCTCATTTTCATCAGACCACATGTAGCGGAGCTCCTACTCTTATTTATCTACGGATTTTACTATCTACCTAATCCATCATCTTTTTTCCTTCACCCTTGGATGTGTTGGAGATCTTAGAGTATTCTCTTTAATCCTCTTCCTTCTTTTCCAAGTTCCTGAAATCCTATGTTTCACTATTTTGGTGTGACCTAATTTTCGCTATTTTTATGGAATCTAACCATTATTCCAATAACTTGAGTTCTAGCTCAATTCAAAGGCTAATACTAGATGAGGAGAATGTTATGAACCTAACGTAGGTATTATATCTTCTTTTCCTCAAGTTTCATCACTTTTATAACATGTGTAATTGTTCCTTACACCAGAACATTCCACTAAGGCCTGTAAATGTTTTAATAAATTAAATTAAATAATTTACCATGCTAAATATGACCCCAGTGAGTGGCTAATCATGCCTTTGGATGATCTCTTTGAATAAATCCATTGTAATGGGTGTGCTTTACATTAGAGGCATATTTTCCCTTTATCCAAAATTGTATAAACTCTCCATTTAGAGGTGTTTCCTTGAAATAAATTCCTTGAGTTAATGATTTGAGCTAATAGGTATGGTTGAGATTGAGATAGTCCCTTACACCCCATTCCATAATTTAATTTCTTGATTAAGTGGTTTGAACAACTTGTTAATAATTTCATAAATATTTCCTTGTTAAATGATATGATCTTGATAGTCAAACATACCCCCACTTTATGTTGAGAGTGATACTAGGGTCCCAATTTAAGGACACCTTGAACGGGTTCATCAGGCATTCGTAAAAATGGTTAAAGAATTTTAAATACAGTTGGGGTGATACAAGGTATGTCTTGTATGGGATCACCATGCATTTCCTCTACCTTCAGATGAGTTATACTTGATCCTTAGAGAAGACCCTATGGATGGGATTGGTGGAGAGATGGTTGTACCTTTCCATGAGTGAGACTCAGACCCTTATGTAAGATATCAGGGATGGAATCAGAGGTTCATTGTTGTTTTTACACAATTTTGGGAGTAATACTTGCGATATCATTTATGGGTCGCCTTGGATAGACTCCCACGACAATGGGTTTATACAGAGCCCCTAGAACGATAATTGGGATTCCTTCCAGATTACCTTGTATATACTTAGTGCTATAATTATTAATTTATAAAGATGTTAATTAAACTTAGGAGTAATAATGTGTAAATGAAATTCTTGGGATGCATCCACCACGAAAAATCACATGCTTCGGGATGGTCCATCCTTTGAAACTTTATTTATTACAGCTCTTACCATATTTCTTACATGTGTTGGTTGACTTTGTTTATAGACATTCATCTTATTACCAAGTAGGTATAGTCGAGTGAGTGTCCTAAAAGGTACCTGGTATGATATATATATTTATTTTCAACATCGAATTTATTATTTATTGGCACACTTCTCATTTTATATGTAGGTATTGGATTGATCTAGAGACCGTTGGTGGCAGACTACTGAGTATATCTCACACCCTTCTTAAGCCTCATTTGGTACCCAAGATAACTTCATTGTTGAAGGTATAGATAAAGGGAAGCGGCAAACTTCTGATGCATGATTGTGAGTTCTAGGATAGAGTACATGTGCACAGGATTGAGCCTATACACATGATGCTAGTTGTATCATCTTTTGATTTTTTTTTGTATTTTGGTTAGCATGTGGTATATGGTTGTATCCTCTGTATACCATGTACCTATTTTTTATAACTACGTGATCATTACAATCATCTTTTGTGTCTATTATTAATTCATATTTCTCTTGTTATATTTTATTAGAGATTTATTTTTCTATTGTTTTCCATTTATTACAGCTTCTGATTTTTGTTATTTATTTATATACCATTGTGCCCCACTCTGATCTATGAGGAAATAGTCTCCCCATAGAAGCACCCTAGGCCCTCACTTTTATTCAGATACCTCTGACATTCGGTAATATGTGCTTGAGGTCATGAGGTCAACCGTCCCAGGGCACCACAAATTTTTATCTGGGGAATGGCATCACAACATTGAAGGACAAGTCAATTCCTATAATGGGTGACTAGATAAATAAGTGTTTAAACAGTGTCATGGAATTGATTATGATGAATCCTTTTCACTAGTTTCAATGTTGAAATCAATCAGAATTCTACATTCCATTGCATCCTTCCATGATTATGAGAATTTGAAAATGGATTTCAAAACAGCTTTCCTTAACAAGAATGTTCATGAAGTGTCTAGATGACACAACCCAAAGGATTTATGACTCAAAAGGATTCCAAAAAGGTATGAATGTTGTAAAGAACCATTTATAAATAAAAGAAAGCATTCAGGTCATGGAATATTCATTTTTGATGAGTCCATAATAGAATATTATTTCACAAAAAATGAATGTAATTTGTGTGTCTATAAGTGGTTTTTTGTGAGTGAAGTTGTTTTGTTAATATAATATGTTGACAAATTATTACTCATAAGAAACAAAATACAAGTCTTAAATAATGTTAAGAAATGGTTGAATAAATGTTCCTCCATAAATGACTTAGGTGAGACAACATATATTCTTGGAATTAAGATCCATTACGGTAGATCCAAGAGACTACTCGGCCTAAGTCAAGGTACATACATTGATAAGATATTGAAGAAAATAAATATGGAAAAATACAAGAGGGTATTATTTCTAGTATCACATGGAATTCATCTTTCTAATAAAATGTTTTCTCAGACACATGAGGAATGAAAAAAATAACAAGGATTCCATACACATCAACAATTGGGTCAGTCATGTATATTATGCTATGTTCTGGGTGGTATTTTTCTTATTTATTAAGTGTGGTGGGAAAATATGAAGCTAATACAGGTGAACACCATTACATAAAAGTCAAGATAATCCTTAAGTATCTGATTCGTACTATGTTTATGTTCCTAGTCTATGGATCAGATAAGGAACTAGTCATCCGAGGATATGCAGATGCTAGTTTCCAAACTGATTAACATGACATGAAGTCACAAATAGGATATATATTTACTTTTAATGGAGGTGTTGTGAGCTAGAAGAGCTCAAAGAAGGTAGTGGTCATAGATTCTATACTAGATGCCAAGTATGTTATGGCTTCTGAGATAAATAAAAAAGTAGCATGGATGCACATCTTCTTCAAAGATCTGGACTCTTCACTTGGAATTAAAGATCCTATCACACTATATTGTGATAATATTGTAGCATTTCATATCAAAAAACATCAAATGTCAAATTAGTGGATGAAGAAAATATTTTTAAGTATCATATCTTGAGTGATTTTACTCAAAGAGGTAATGTTGTAGTGAGTAGTGCATCAATGGAATACGATGTGGAGGACCCATTGAATAAAGCCTTAAATTAGAAAAAACATGATTATCATGTGAGTTATAGAAGAATGATAGTCATAGGTAGTTGGATATAATCCAAGTGGGAGTTTTTTTTTGAGTTGGTGTCCTAGGTTCAACTGTTTGAAATTTTATTACATGTATATTCAATTAATTGAATATTAATTAGACATATTATTACACATCGTTCATTGATTGACATGTCTTGAATGTAATAATGTCTTAGAGTATTTTTTTCATTGATAATGTCATAGAAGTTCTCCTCAATGATGACAACCTTGAAATTCAATGAAAATATTCTTCATATAGTTCATTGTTTGGATAAGATACTATGATGAGACACATAGTATTTATACCATAATGTGAAAGTACTCATCATAAAATGCTCCTTCATCTCATAAAATTCACACTTGGTAATCTCTAATATGAGATATTATTATAACAGACCTTCCAGTAAGAATTAAACATGTTTTGGTGCCATCATATATTTCAATATATGAGTGTGAACTCCACCAAATTCATAGTTTTCTAGTGGTTCAATAAATCATAGCTAAAAAATTGTGAGAATTGAGTGGTTGTTTTTTAAAAACCACTGATAAATTTTATCCATTTATTAAAAAAGGTACTTTTTCCCATGATCCCTTACACTTCTCCATATAGCACCCACCCATTATCCCCTGATAACCCCTACCCCAATCCCTCACCACTATAGCATTTCCCCCTCATTAGCTTCTCCGCTTGTTTCCCCCACCACTAGAACTAGCCATCGCTGGTGCTCCATTTTCCCCTGATCACCTAGAGCTTGAGCTGTCGTTCGCAGTTCGTTTTCCACTGATCCTCTTAAACCCTCTCCCTCTCTAGTGGTTCCATTTCACCAGAGCCCCATTGGCCCACTCCCTCATTAGTTATACGGTTTTCCCTAAGCCTCCCTCTCACTCACCACCTACAGGTCTTCTCCCAAGAGTCATCACCACCTGAAGTTATATGGTATAAATGTTTAAGTTGGTTTTTCCCAATATAAAGGGTATGATTTAATTTTAGGGTGTCATTGTTTATGGTGTGAATAATACCTATATATATTTAACATACTTTTATTTAAATTAATTGAAGTATTTCCCTTGGACTAGGGTAGGTGATTCTATTCATTTATATTTTTGACCTAACTATCAATGCATGGAAATTTTAAATTTACATCTCCTAGAGTCATTATAATTTTAATGTATTACATAAAGAACTAATATATTTTTATTATATAATAATTACGAACATAATGGATTATATAGGTTTTTATAGATTTTATGATAATGATCTCATGGGTTTAAATTTTGTTTTTTTATTTATCCATGTTTGGATTCAAGTAATGGTGATATGATTTCATTAGACCCATTATATGTTACACTTTTTATCATATATATAATTTTTGAATCAAATTATTCGATATGGAATTATATTGATATGAAAATTTTCATTTATATACATGGATGTACATGTTTGACATGATAGTATTATGAATATTTTGTTTGATCTTTTGATATTGGAAATTACAAAAAGTCAAGGGAAGCCTTGGGTATCTAAGTGGGAGTTCTAGGTACAAGTATTATAAGAGTTTGATTTAATTATACTAGTACCTATATTTATGATTTCACTCTAGATATTAGTAGTAACTCTCAATGAGGAAAAGGAAGTGTACATTAGGGTGTGCTGATAGGATTTCATCATAACCTATCATGATGGTTATGTTTGAGTGAATTACTAGATTATCTCATAAAGACTATTAGATTCATCCATTGATGTTTAATGGTTTTTTATTCCTTGATAGATTTGTTTCACCTTGTAAAAATTATCTTTTTTTTTGAAAATTAATAGTAAATATATTGTTTATTTTATTTAATATCTCTTTCAAATTTAAACTTATTTTCATAATTTATTTCAAACCAGAATATATAGTTTATCATATCATTGAAAAATGGGTGCTTGACACTAATTGAATTCCTTTTAAAGAGGGGTTTCTTTCCATAAAAAGTGATTTTATGGAAATAGTTAGATTTCTAAACTGGTTTCCAGTGTGAGGTTTGATAAATGATTTTTTAAAAACAATTTAAATGTTTTTTTCTTAATTATTGTATGGTTTTCCCTTACTTATATTTTATATAATACCATCCATGATTGATTTTATTTTTTTACTTTTACCTTTTTAGTACTTTTATGGCTCTTTTTATAACTACATGGATTGTGTTATTTTACTTCCATTTATCTATTTTCTTAATTATTAATATTTTTTTAATGAAGTGTAGGTACATTGTGATATATTTATATTAACACATGGATCTCATTACAGAGGAAGAAAACTCATTATACAAAGTGTTTGGAGGAGTTTTTATATTTTTAAATTTCTAATCAATCTTTTGATGGGAAAATAATATGTCCATGTCCTAAATGTAAATTTAGAATATGGTTGAAGATACATGAAATTTATGAGCACTCAACATTGATGTAATTACTTACTCAATATTTTTGTTGGATTTAACATAGAGAATCAAAATTTATATAAAGTTCGATCACTGATGTCAATCAATAGAATGAGCTACCAACTTCATCGACAATAGAAAAATAAATTAAAAACCTTATAAAATTTTGTTTTTGCATTTAAAGACAACAAAATCATTATCAAAACACATCAGAATAACCTGTTTAGGGTGAAAAAAATAGTAACTTGACAAGTAGTATTTTTGGAACTATAAAAAAACCCAATCAAGATTCTAACATACCATTGGATCCACATCTTGATTCTGTTGTGACCAATGTAAGAGTTAATTTCATTGAGAAGACAAATTAATTTCACGATTTATTTCATAATATAAATCATGAGATGTATGGTGGATGTTTGAAATATTAAAAACACTCTTTTCTAATGAAGTTGTATCATAAAAAATGCCTATGTGGAATTTTAAATAAGAAAATATTCATGGTATTGGAATTGTTGCATGCTACATTTCCTGAAACTAAGATCCCTAAGTATTTTATGATATGAAAAATGTTTTTAACAAGCTTGGTATGAATTATTAAAAATTATATGCTTGTCGCAATGATTTTATTCTTTATTGGGGAGAGGATTCAAGCAGAATGATTGAAAAAATTGTTCTTCTTATAAATGGAAGTCAATGGGTGATATTTGAAGTCTGAATAAATATAATAATATGAAGAAGAAGAAAAAGAACTCACATACAATGATTTTTCATTACTTCCTTTTGAATCATTGATTACAAATATTATTCATGTCATCAAAAACTGCCAAGCACATGAAGTGGCATTCTATAAATAAAAATAATGATGGTTAATGCAACATAAAATAGATTCCAAATCATGGAATACATTTAATTTCATACATATTTATTTATCATCTGATCATAGGAATGTGATATTTTTATTGTCTACTGATGGATTTATCATATTTGGGACTTTCAGAACGAGTTATAGAGTTTGGCCAGTTGTTTTGATCCCTTAAAATCTACCTTTCTGGATGTGAATGCGAGAAACATATTTTTTCATTTCTATGATTATTCTTGGGAAAAATGTTTGAAAATGATATTGATGTATACTTTTAGTCTTTAATTGAATAATTACTGAACTGATGGAGCAATGGTGTTGAGATATATGATGCATCTTCTAGAAAAATGTTCAAAATGTAAGCTACTATAATGTGGACCATCAGTTACTTCCCTAGACATGGGAACATGTCTAGTTGGAGCACATACACAGGTTTGGATTCTCCTGTTTGTAAGTTTGATTTTAAGCTCAAATGGTTACCTTGCATTAAAAAATGGTTCTTGTTGTTTCATCGATGTTTTCTTGATGAATCTCATATATTTTTGTTGAACATGTCAAAATTCATTGTCACTATTGATTGTAGACCCCCTCCAAAAAAAATTTAGGTTATAAAATATTGGAATAATTTGGAAATGTGGAAATAGAATTTGGGAATGTGTGAAAATTGTATAAAAATGTGAAACAAGTTCATAGTGCATCGTCAAGTGAAATTATTATGAAAGAATGGAAGAAAAAAGTATATTCTCCGAACTTCAGTATTGAGAATTCAATTTTTTGGGCCATAACCTTTATGTTATGCATATTTAGAGGAATTTTGGTGAAAATTTTATCTTCGTATTGCTTAATTAGAATTGAAAATCATAGGACCATATCAATGCTCGAAAGAAATTATAAACAATGAATATAAAGTGTGATCTATGGCCAGATGAGAATGTAAAGTATTATCTAGAAATTTTTTCAATGAAAAATAGGGATAAATATAAATTCCATTGAATTTTAAATCATGTGGTGGTATATGATGCGTATTCAAGTAACATATCAAGGTGTCTCAACTTAAAGAATTGTAGGTTACATGGATTAAAAATCCATGATTCACATATTTTGTTACAACAATTACTACCATTGGAATTGTGTAAATTATTACCTGAAAAAGTAAAAATATTTGTACTCAAATTTTTCACATTATTCAGAAAACTATGTGAGAAAACTCGACAACCAGATCAGCTTGAAAAACATCAGGATAGATTTTTATTGACACTTTTTTCAATGGATATGATCTTTCCCCCATCATTTTTTACAATCACGATGCATTTAATTATGCATTTGGTCAAGGAAACTAAATTATGTGTCCCCATACATTATTGATGGATGTATCAAATTGAGAGGTACGTTATTTATATTTTTTTTATATTAAGTAGATAATTATTGGAACTCAATCAAATTCATAATTATGTTTTTTTTTTAATTTTAATTCTCAGATATATTGGCCATTTGAAATCATACATGAAAAATAAACCTCAAGATAAAGGATATATTTTTAAAGGCTATTTAGAAGAAGAGTGTTTTACCTTTTTTTCTAACTAATTAATTGATATGTTAATAATGATCTTGTATAATGGTTTGCACAATGTGTAAGTTCATAAATATTTCAATCAATATGGATATTAGTTTGACACATTTTTTGTAAATATAATAATGTACACTGCTTTTTTAAGATCATGAATAATCATATTCGGGCTGATTTTTCATAAGATTTGATGTTTATGGCTTGAGGTCCTCAAAAAATGCTAGAAAATTAGATTCTTACAATGTCAATGGTTTAAATTTCATACAGTAGATCGGGAAGTGGGTTTGAAAACATAGAATAGTTGTATATTTATAGTTTTTGAATTGAGATACTATAGAAAATTGAATGATATTATCGTATTAGACTACAATATTTATTTTTTAATTTTTTATTCAAATGCAAGTGGCTCAATATTACCAAGGGTATTAAAAGATATTCCTTACAATTTACATTTATGAACTTCTCTCGCTTGATGGATGTTGGTGACTTGGAATTACATGATCCATATATCTTCTCATTGAAAGAGAAAATGGTATCTTATGTGGAGCGTGTCATGGATGAAGGGTCGAGTGTAGTTGTTCATATAAAACAAAGAGAATTGTATCATATGGGCAATGAAGTGGTTGATTTTTCATATAAAATTTAATCCCATCCAAAGCATGAAAAAAAAAATATTTTTCCATTATCATATTGAAAATATTATCCTTTAAATGGTGGATGAAGTAGATGAAGTAATGATGGAGCAGGTAAACGGCATGATTGAATGAAAAATGATTATATATGTAGTAATCCATTAATTTATCAACCAATAATGTTATATGAGTATTCATGAAACATCATATATATGTATATTTTGTTTGTTAGTAATGTGCATATATTATCCTTTATAATATTTTTTCTGTATGAATTTTTTGAAATATATATTATGAAGTTAATTTTATTTGATTAAATGACAGGAATGATAAAGAATAAGTGTTTCATTGATACCAGTCGAATCCCAATGGATGTTCCCTCGACCACACTAGTACACACATCATAACAAGTGAAAATTTTCAAATTTATTAACCTACAAAATACTATAGAAGCAATGAGAATGGATAAACTAGAAAGAGAATTTTCAAAGATAATAAGAATTTTCATTAGAAAGGTTGATCAGGAAGAAAAGTTTTTAATGTTATTAACAATTAAAAAGTATTAAATACTAAATTTCTATTTAAAAAAATATTTAAATTATCTAAAACTATCAATGTGAACCAAAATAATCAATTGAAGAATTCAGTAAAGATGGTAGTGTTAGATTTGTGACATCCGTTTAGGTTCATGAAATGCCAATTATTTAATTCCCACATATGAATATTTATTTATTCAATGATAACTAGTTCAAAATTTAATCAAAATACTATCAGGTATTGGTCTTTGATATTAGACTATATTCTATTTTTTAGACAAATCATATGTCATTTCGTTCACTTTATGGATGAATAATTTGAACACCATTATAATAATGAATCACTTGGTGAAATACCGCGACCAATTTCACAAAAAGTCAAAGTATATACCTACGTTTGGTTCAATCACATGAGTTTACTTATTTGGTATCACTCATGAAAGTTTTAAGGGATATGCACACAAAAAAATAATTTTTCTATTAAAATATTTATTTACAAGGAAGCCTTTCACGTGCGATTTACGATTCTCCCGCACATGAAATCAATTTAGGAACAAATAAATTATATGATGATATCTCACCCATGGTTGATTCATAGGTATTACCAAGGTTTGCATGTAGGATCTGAATTATAATTAATTCAAAAAAAATATATAATTAATTAAATAAACATCCAAATAAAAATAATTAACTAGTAACCAAACATGAAAATTCATTAAATTCAGGTTGTTACCATCACATTAATCACAACCCAAACCAAAAATAACTATCCCACCATGATGACAACACTACACATAAAATAATAAAAATATATCACCATGATCTTGTGGTCATAATTTTCACCACAATCTGCCATTGACGATCAAGAAATAATAATCACCACTCTGTCGATCACCATAACATTGAACCAAACCATCGAGAACATATGTCAACATGAAAAAAATAAGATTTTTGTTCACTCTAACTGTGAAACCTTGACCTTATAAAATCAAAGATAATCCTTCACATGCAATGATGTCACACCAGAACCACCGATGCACACCTGGAATTGAGGAGGTTGGATTAGATGACAAAGATGGTGGTATGATACAACACAAGAGGGAGGTCAATGTGAGGGGTATTGCTACCTAGATGATGCCCAATGAGGAGGGGTAAGTCAGCATGCTGCATACTTTTCAGATGGTGAAGATGGGCCATTGCTGCTAGTGTGTGGTAGGAAGAGAGCATCATCTCACAGCTCCTGTGTCTTGGGTTCAGATGAATGATGTAGGGGGGAAGGAGCGAGGGAAGGGGAGTTGGGGGGTGGATGATTGGGGGGAGCTGTATGGGGGGTGGGGGCATTGGGGAGGGGGGATGAGGGAAGTGGGGATGGTGACGTTAGGAAGGGGGGAATGAGGGGAGGGGAGGTAACGTTGAGGGAGGTGGGGGAGAGAGGGGGGCTGGGGCATTGGGGTGAAGGAGAGGGATATGTCTTCCTGAAACAAAAAATAAGCACAAATAGAAATTCTAATTCAAGATTTTTTTAAAAAATATAATTATTTAAACATGTTAAAAAATCAAAAAAATAAAATAGAAATAATAATAGTAGAATAAAATATATAATATAATAATTAACTATATATAAAAAATAATTAAATGAAAATTTTATAAAAGTTAAAATAATAAAATATTTACGCACATATAATTAAACACCCTGAAATATAGATATAGTAATACTTTGAAAATAATATTACTTTTATTAAATATTAGAATAACAAAATAAGAAACTAATAATAAAAAACTATTATACTAATACTAAAAATATAGAAAGGAATAATATAAGATACTAATATAACCAATTAATATATATACTTATAAATGATATTAAAATAATAATAAAACTAATGTTAGCGAAACTAATAATAAAAAAATATAGATTTAAATATAATATAAAAATTAACATGACTAATAAAAATACTTAATTTCCAATATTATTTTATAAATTAACTAAAAATTATCAAAATGTCTAAAATACTACAAAATAAACCAAAAAACATTAAAATAAGTTAAAAAATAAAAAAAATTAAATTAAAAAATTATTAAAAATACAAGACAAATTCATGCCCACAAAATCCCCTCATCTTAATATTTTTCACTCCTAGGAAAAAAAATCAGAAAGAATACAGAAGTGGACCCTTAGCTAATTCAAAACATCCAAATAAAAAGTTTAAAAAAATTTAAATCCCTTTTACTCACAAAATATAATGCTTCATTTAAAATCCCAATTTCAAAAATAGTTTCCCATCCACTCAAAACCTATCAAAAACAAGTACCAATATTCATGAATCATGTGACCTACCTCTATATCACTCTCATCACTCAAACAATTTGAAATTGTTTTAATCAATTCTCATACACATGGATGATTACCATAGGATTGTTATAAATTTCTCATTTACCATATTGGAAGTCAAAATAATTCATTGATTTTGAGGAATTAAAATTTGCTTCAAATATCTAAGACACTGCGGGATGATGGTTCATAAATAAATAGAAAATTTTATTCCGAAAGGAGGGTTGAATCTTGAAATAACTGGATGATGATTTTCAATCCAAATGTCTTCCTCAAACCCTCACTCCTCCACACTTAAAATGTTTCTTGTCCCCAAGCATTTTAAAATCCAATGCTTCTCTCAAATATTTTATTTTTTCCTCTTTTATTGTATTTTTTTATGGACACAACTTGCTAAAATAAGATGGGGAGAAAAAACTGGTGAGTACCAATTCCAAACCCCATGAAATACATGTATGAAAAAATACCAAAGAAAATTACAAGTGGTGTGAATGCTTTAGAATCTCAGTAAAAGTAGGTTATATAGAATACTATATAACCCACATATTAATGATTCATCATTTTTATAGGTATCCCTAAAGGATAGGGTTACCGTATAATGACCATAGATGTACTCATTGATGGAAAAATAGATTCTATATTACCATATAAAAATACATTTAATGAATGTGGATAGTATTAAATATAACACATATAATCAGGACGACATAATGTCGATCCATGTGCATCAAATGATTCACTGTCCCTCAAATAACCTAGTACCTGAATAAATCTCTTCCCCTTACATAGATTCAAAATCATCATGAAAAAATTCATGAAATAGGTAGAGAAGGATATCAGTTATGCGATCATCCTAAAAAGGATTATTCATGGATTCTAAGGGTTACACAACAAATAAAATGTGTGGGTGGATAAGTGGTTCAAAGGGGATAAATAATCAAACCAATAACTCAGTTATTTCAGTTCAACTTTCAAAATTATTGTCATTTTGAAGGAAATACAAGGAAAGTTCTAGAGGACATAACATGGTCAAGATTCGCTCAAGAAAAATAGAAACATAAGATCATATAAAAATGTTCTATAAACCTCATGGGGAAGGGAACATAATGTTGGGCATCATTGATAAGAATTAGCGAAAATATGTGTCTAAAAAATATACAAGTTTCCAAAAAACATTTTCAAATAATATAATAATATGAAAAATAATTTAAATTAAAGTATCAGGAATCAAATAATTCTAAATAGGAATCATGTTCTCAAACTACCCAGAGATATAAGTGGTATGTTACCAACTGTGTTACAAAATAATACAATGGTTTTCATGTGTGTTTAATAAATGACAATAATTTTATAAATATTTTTTATTTTTCAGTTTTTTTATGTTTTTTAATAATTTTACATTGTGTTTTTAGAATCATAAAATATGATAGAAAATAAAAAAACTTCTTTATATAAGTGTATATAGATGCAAAAAGGCTCTCTATATCCGATGACACTCTAAAAATGATGTAGCTATAAAATATACCCATAGAACAACACATACCCACATCATATCATAGAATTCAAACTATAATAAAAATCATGTGGATGATAAAAATATGTATGATGATTGAACAACTCCACTACAGTGCCAAAAGAAAGCTAATTGTGGTAAATGCATGTCATTTTATTAAATAAAAAAAACTAAATGAAAAAAAACTAAATGTTGTGAAAGGAAAACAAATAAATTATGGGTTGCCTCCCACTAAGCACTTTGTGTAACGTCCCAGGTTTATCCAAAGTAAATGAGAATTTAATTTTTAGTTTTAATTCCTTAAAACAACTCTTATTTTGATTCCATTGAGGTTAAGAGAGGTCTGGGGGGTATCTGGGTCTCGTTTGAAGCTTGGAGCACTGAAAATGGAAAAAATAGGCTGGGCCACCTAGTTTTTCAAACCATACTACCAGTTGTAGGTCTCAAACAGTTTGAAAATGCATGGTTTTCACACGGTTAATCAAACCATTTGACTAAACATTCGAGGTACCCTAGTGAAGAAGAACCTGTCGCATGACTAGCACATGGTTTGACCAACTGTTTAGCCAAACCGCATGACCCCTTATGTGTGGGTAAAAATTCAAATCTTATTTTAAATATTTTAACCCACAATTATCCCCTCCCTTCTCAACATGGTATTTACTCATACTCTAGGAGAAAGAAGGTCTTCCTACTCCACCTTGGGGGTTTTGATCTATCTCCCTCCTTAGTGATTTGTTATCATCATCGTCAGAAGCTAAGGACTCATCTCGGTAAGAACATCCTTACACAACCCTTGAAATCTTGGTTCCTCTTCTTCTCATTGAACTATTTCTATGTGACAATTTTTAGCTGATTTTGGGTGTTTTTCTAAATCTATTTATTTCTCCCATTATAGGATGAATCAATCCTTGTTTTTGGATGTGTGGATTACTATGACCTAGAGGTAGGGAATCTACTTTTTTCCCTTCAATTTCATTTATTTTTGGTGGTGTGCCTTTGTTCCACTTGCCAGAACCTACCAGAAAAGGTTGGTTATCACATGTTAAATTAACCAGGATGGTCTACTATGTCTGTAGTGACTATAAATCGTGGAGAAACCCATCTATGGGTGTCTGGTTTACTTTTATAAACCCCATTTGGGTGTGTCCAAGCAAAATGGCCTACTTTTGCATTTCTCTACATGTGTAATTTAACTTTGTGGTGTGTTTCATCTTGGTTACATGTTTTAAAATGATACAATGAATTAAGAAGGGTTTTTAACCATTAATTGGATCCCTTTGATAATTTGTAGGCTTGATTATAATGGAATGTCCCATGTGTAGTTCCATATACCTTTGGCATACTTTCCGTTTATTGAATCTAATATGTCTGACATGCTAAATTTCTTATTTCTAGTTATATGAATACCTTTCTTTATAATGACATCCTTATGCCTTGTGATAAAATCTTACACTTCACGAAACATGCCTTTCTTAGTGGTATTGTACTCAAATTCCCATGTTTATTCCATGTACATTATGCTAATGCCTTTTGGTTAAATGCTTATGCTTAATATCATGTGAAATTTCTCACCTTACATCATGCCAAATTCTTATGTCTTGTTTGGTGATCCTTTCTTTATCCCTTTAGATGGATTTAATGGAATTTTATGATTTTTGAAACATGATATATTGAGATTATGAAATAATATAAAGTACATATTGGTAAGAGGCAGGTTGATGCCATATTCTTTGCTTAAATTTCTTGATTATGAAATTTTCCTTTGGCTTATTCCCTTGCTAGTGGATTGAACTATATTGGAGGCTTTGGAAATCCTATTAGATTGTGTTGTTAAGATGCATGTGTTGACATGAAATTGTTTAAGGATTATTCCATGTAGCTTATTCCTCATACCTTGCTTACTCGTAATTAATTATTATTTCCATGCTATATTAAATCATCCTTTATTAATGGTATTGAAGTGGATAGCTTGGTTAAATGGTAATAATGTGGTATTTAGATGATTATTATTGGCTAGAAATCATAAATACATTTCTTGATATGTCTGCCTAGTTTGATATGAAATTTTTCTGGGACCGGAAGGGATCATGGGTTTCATATTGAGGAACCATAGATGGACTTTTTAGGCTCAATGGGTTACAACCTAATGCATTGAGGGTGATGCTTTGACTTACTAGGAAAGGGATTCCTGACTGGTTTCTTATACTCTTGAGTGATATCGGTATCCTAGGGGAGAAACCGTGGATGAACCTTTTAGAAATATGGATATTCCATGCCTTGGGTGATACTCGTTCCCCTTGTGAGATAGCTTGTATGGACACAAAAGTTTACCATACCTCATAGAGACACTTAGGATGCTATAAGGGACGCTATAAGGGTTTCCTTGGATGGGCTCAGTGGTATTGGATTATAACATATGTTCATGTTGGGATACTTGTGGTTCTTTTTGATTTCCTTGAATGGGCATGGGACTCGACCTTATAAATTGATGGTTTTCTTTTATTGAAATGTTTGATTGTTTGGATTGAATATTCTGATGATGTGCCTCTATTACCTTTACCCCGAACCTATTGTAATTTTCCTTGTGTATACTTATGTATTATTGTTAAATGACATAAATACATGACCCCAATCCAGAGAACAAGAATGGGGGTATGTTTTGTTAGCTTCCTTGTTTACATTGGCACATGTTATATATATCATGACCTACTTGGGTTTCTTATTCAGACTTCTGACATAGGCTGAAGCAGGTCGTATGGGACAAGTGTACATTTAGGAACCCGGACCAAGATGTAGTTGTTTAATTATTTAATGCCCTATCATTTATTATATATGACACACTTTCTTCCATTTATAGAATGAAATGGAATGTCCTATACACCGTGGGTTCCAGCCTACTGGGATTATATCTCACACCCTTCTTGGTCATGGTTTGGTACAAGAGTAGACTTTATGACCATATGTATGGATAAAAAAGCGGGCTGTTTCCGATGCTTGATTTTTGTTACTGTTTAGGATGTAGATTTTAGGAAAGAGTACCGAGCCTATGCTCGAGATGTTGTGTAGATGTTTGTGTTATTTTGTATTTTTTGATAGCATACAGTATATGCTTGTACCCCCATCCCCTTTAGTTCCATTTTTTTATAGATTCAAGAAATAAAATCATTATCATTTTTGAATATAGTATTGATATTTTATTTCAAGATGTTTACTTTAATTTCATAAATCCTTTGTTTCCTTCTATTTTTATCTTCTTATCTCTATGATTCTTCTACTTGTAATATTTTTTTTACCACAGTGTCATACCTAATACAACAAGGGAATAGTTTTCCCATGAAAACACCTAAGGCCCTTGCTTCTAGTCGATAGACTCTAGTGTTCAGGGAGATTACCTTGAGGTTATGTGGACCACCATCTCAAGACCCCATTAAATGGTACTCAGGTAAAGATTCTACAAAGTTGTATCATAGGTTTTATTTTCCCTTTGTCTTAATATTTGGGTTATCCAAGATACAAGGTTATAGGAATTTGGACTTGACCCTATTCTTGTACATAGCTAACCATGTATAGGGGACAACCAAATTTCATGGGTTATGAATTGTAGTTATTGATTATTCCATTGATTGTTGATATGACTTCACCATTGGGTGATGAAAAATATTTTTTATATTATTGATATTGGTCTTATTATAATTATGATTTCCTATTACTCCAACCCGATGAAATGACTGTGTTGCATTACATGCATCATACTAGGAACCATAGGGAATGAATTTCCATGCATAATTTCATGCCATGTCTAGATTTAGTGTGTATCTTCCTATTTTCATGTGATTTCATCTGTGTTTAGTTGTTATATCTTGCAGCGTTTAATGTTATAATAATAGAAGTGTTCCATTTTATCTTGCAGGTATATGTTATTGTTTGGGTTATGTGGACACCGCCTTCAACTCATGAGGTGTATAGGCCCTCATGGATTGGAATGATGATCCACCTAACTCAGCCAAATGAAAAAGGGTAATTAAATCCTTAAATTTATAATAAACAACCACCCGTTAAAATGAAATGGCCACCTTATTTGGTAATGTGTGACCATGAAGATACCTTGTCATGGGATGTTGGTTGAATTCCTTGTGAACCCTTGAGGTCCTTTAATTTTATCTAGATCTTGATCTTAGAGAAGGCTTTCAATGGTGATATGATCATAGGCATGCCATGCTCATGTACTTTTATTGATTTCCTTATCTATTGTTCCAAGATGAGAGAGGCTTAGTACCTACCCTTCTTATTCCGATTTCCTTACCTAATTATACTATATGTTATAAATCTTTCCAGAGTTATGTGTTTGGAAATTGTAGAGCTATTCCACAATGATGTAATCATGCTCCATTCCAAGAGAGTGGCGATGATCACACTCCGGAGGTGGAGGTCCGTGATGCACCCATTTTAACTCATATAGTACCTCCTGAGGCACCTCATACTGACCTTTTGCTGAGCACTAATGATCATTTTAGGGATATTTTTATGATGTTTATGCAGGATATTTAGGGTGCTCTCTATCCTGCCCCAATTATGGAAGAAAATACATGGGACTTTCTGCAACATCATCCTCCCACTTTCTCAAAGAATGGCGGTCCTTATGCTATTGATTCATGGATAGAAGCTATGATATCCATCTCCATCCATCTTCAGACTCATCTAGAGTGGAGGCTCAAGCTTTCTACCTACATGCTTTGCGACTCCACCAAGCATTAGTGGGATGTCGTATCCCAGTCAGAGCATTACCGAGTCATGAGCTGGGAAGACTTCCATATGGATTTATTTAATAACTTATTTCTACAGACTTTGAGAGAGGTCTAAGCCAGGGAGTTCTTGAATCTTTAGTAGGGATCCATGAATGTTGTTGAGTATTATCCTCACATCACTGAGCTTCAGCGTTTTTCACCATCTCTGATGGGTGATGAATTGACTACTGGAAAACGTTTTGATGATTGGATTGGATACATTTTCTCCTCACATGTGAGTGCCTTTCCGTTGACTACCATTATTGAGATAGTGAGACATGACTTGATCACATAGTAGAATATTAGAGAAGCTAGTCCTCTAATCTATGTCAGTTCTGTTCTGTATCAGGTTGAAGGTTCTAAAGGTAGTAGAAAGAACCATTTTGTGGATGAAAGTGGGGGAAGTTCTAGCAAGGTGACACATACTAACCGTTCCACAGTATGTCACTGATGTAGTAGGATAGGCCATAAGATTCCCCAGTGAACGAGGAACCCAATAGAATGTTGAGATTGCATAGGGATGGATCATTTACAATGCTTCTGTCATTATTTTCCTCTAGTAACTAGTTGAAGGGGATCTATACTAGCACCTTTATGAGGTACAAGATCCATCAAACCATGCTAGGCTAGGAGTTGGTCCTCTACTATCCGATCAGGATGAGGTAGTAGTGGCCATAGTTGAGGTTGCCAGGCTTCAGATCATCAGCAACAGGATAGTGGATCTACTCATACTAGACAGACTGCATCTCATAGTCATGGTTCAAGCCATATGTATATAGTGCATCCAGCTCTAGAGGAGCATATTTCAGGGCCCTTTGCCATTAGAGGTACTATCCTGGAATCCTCTACTTTAGTTTCTATTCTTTTTTACACAGTTTCATTGCAATCTTTCATATCAATTATGTATTTGGAATGAATGTTTCTTTTTAATTGAGTACTTCTGCGGTGTTATGTACCTCAACAATCCATTAGGGGTCAGAAAAGAGGGCATACTTCAGTGTCATGAGTTTCCCCTTGAGATAGGCGAGCACCATTTCTTCTAGAATTTTTTTATCTAAAGATGAATGACTTCTATTTCACCCTCAGTATAGATTGGATCATAGGTGGGTGGAATACATTCAGTGTGTTAATTTTTATCTACCTTATACCCTTGGTAAAGGAAATTTCAGGGTTGATGCTTTGAGCTGCAACACTCAGACAAAAGTTGTTCATGTGGCTAGAAGTGAGTGGTAGATGATGGATATATTTTCTAAGTTGTATATGGAGATTCAAGAGCAGCATGAGAATTCAGTATTAGAAGATTTGGTAATAAAATATTCTCTTCTATAATGGGTTTAGATTCTACAATTATCAGATTATGAGGGCCTTGTTCTGAGGGAGAGTATCATAGGAGGGAACCCACCTCTAGGTTGGTTTTTTGAAAGTAGTGATACCCTGCCCTATTATAGGTGTATTTGGGTGACTTAACATATATGGGAATAGATAATAAGGGAACATCATGCCTAAGTTTGGTAATTTTACCTTGGTCATACCAAGATGTATTGGGATCTGAATTATCAGTACTATTGTCCAGGTATGAATATGTAGATAGCATGTTTTATCACTCGGTGCTCCACCTTCCAGTAGGTGAAGGCAGAGCCCCATCAACCCCCTGGTCTTCTGAAAACGTTATCCATTATTGAATGTAAATGGAACAACGTCAACATGGATTTCATTACAATCTTTTCGAGATCTCCTTGAGGTAGCATTGTATTATGGTTGTTAATCGATAGGTTTACCAATATCGCTCACTTATTTATGAACCAGGATACCTACTCTATTGATGAGTTGGTAGGATTTATATCTGGGAGATAGTGAAAATTCATTTTTTACCCCTTTATATAGTCTTGGACTAATATGCCCAGTTCATATTGTAGTTTTGGAAAGGGTTTCAGAAAGAAATGGGTTCATAGGTGCTCTTCAGTATTTAATATCACCCTCAGATGGATGGGCAGTCCGAGTGGATGATTTGAATGTTATTGGATATTCTTAGGGACTATATTCTTGATTTTAAAGGTTCCTAGGAGAATTATATTCCTCTGGTTGTGTTTTCCTATAATAAAATATTTCATGCAACAATTCAAATGGTTTTGTATGAGTCCCTCTATGGTAGATCGTTCCATTAACCTTTGTGATGGCTTGAGGTAGGTGCAGTATCACTACTGGGTCCTAATCTCATTCAGGATACTTTAATGAAACTCCATATGATTAGGAATAATATGGATACAACTCAGTCGAGGTATAAGTCTTATATCGATCATTGTTATAGACCTATGGAGTTTGAGGTGGGACATCGGGTCTTTCTACTTGTTCTTCCTCCCTTGTGACATAAACAAATCATGATATCGGGAAAGTTATCAAAGAGCTATGTCAACCCTATTTAGATAGTGGAGATAGTTGGGATGGTAGCCAATCGATTGTCGTTACATCATAGGTATTGTGTCATGCATGATGTATTCCAAGTATCTCATCTTCAATAGTATCATCCATACTCATCTAATTTGTTTGATCCTGATGATATTGATATAGAGGCAGATGCGTCATTTGAGGACCATCCAATCCGTATCATAGATCATAGTAAAAATGTTCTATAAGGCAAGTTAGTTCCTTTTGTCTGAGTGTTATGGAAGCATATATCTGTTCAGGATATGACCTAGGAGAAGAAGGTCGCTGTATGTGTGTAGTGGCAACAACATTTCTCAGATGACGTTGTACCACCCTCAGAAAGGAAAATTGGGGATGATTTGTTTTAAGGAGAGGAGGTCGTAACATCCCAAAATTTTCCTAAGGTAAAAAACCTTTAATTTTAAGTTTTAATTACGTAAAACATCCCTTAGTTTGATTCCCAGGATGTTAAGAGAGGTCCCGTGGGTTTTCAAGGATCGGTTAAATCCCCAAGCACCAAAAATGGGGAAACCAGGCTGGGCTGCATGGATTTTCAAACAGTGGAACCATGGCACATGGTAGTGTGACCAATTGCAGGTCTCAGATAGTTGGAAAATGCATGGTTTCCACATAGTTAATCAAACTATGTGAGGTTCCCCAGTGAAGTAGAACCAGCCACATGGATGGTGCATGGTTTGGCCAACCGTGCAGCCCGTACTGTGTGGGTAAAAAATAAAATATTTTTTTAATGATTTATTTTTAACGAACCTTTTCTCCCATCCCCTCTCACTCATGATTTACAACTCCTCCAGGCACACAAATGTCTTCCTCCTCCACCTTTGTGGTTTTGATATATCTCCATCCTTAGGGAACCATTTTATTCTTAATTAAAAGCTACAGACTCCTCTTGGTAATAACTTCTTTCCACACCCCTTTATTTCTTGGTTTCTCCTCTTCTCATCGTGTTATTTCTACATGATGAATTTTATCCCTATTTTGGGGGTTCTGTTAAATTTTTTGATTTCTCCCATTCTAGGTTGAATCAACCCTTGTTTCTAAACATGTGGAGTAATAAAACCCTGAGTTTGGAAATCTACTCTATTTTCTCTTTCAATATCATTAATTTTTGTCATTTTACCTTTTTAACCTTAGACATAACCTACCGACAAGGTTTGGTTATCACATATGAAATAAACTAGGACAATATACCAGGTCTCTAGTGATTACCTCTCATGGAGAAACCCATCCCGTGGGTGAACACTATTCTTTTAGAAACCCCAATAGGTGTGTCAAACCAATGTTTCCTACTTTCCCTTTTCTCTTCATGTGGAATTTACCTTGGTGGTGTGTGGTACCATGGTTGCATGTTTAAAAATGATAAAACGAAATAAGAAGGGTGTTAAACTATGAATTGGATCACTTTGATAATGGAATGTCTTGATTATAATGAATTGATCCCTGTTTAGTGCCTTATACCTTTGTCTTACTTGTTGTTCATTGAACAAAATATTCCTTACATGCTAACTTTCTCATTTCTTGTTAGATGTATACCTTTCCTTATAGTGAAACTGTTAGGCGTTGTGATAAAAGATTTTACTTCATGTAATGTGACTTTGTTAGTGGTATTGTACTAAAATTACCATGTTTATTCGAAGTGCACAATGCTAATTCCTTAGGTTAAATACTTATTCTTAATATCATATGAAAATGCTCACCTTACATAACGACATAGGCTTGTGCCTTGTTTGGTGCTCCATGCTTGATCCATTTAAATGTTTTAAATGGAATGTGAAGCTTTGGAAATCATGATAGATTAAGATTATAAAATAAAATAAAAGAAATAAGATAATGGAAATATTGGTAAGAGGCATGTCTATACCATATACTTTGCTTAAATTTATTTATTATAAAAGTTTCCTTATTCTTATTCCCTTGTTAATGGATTTAACTATATTGAAGGCCTTGGAATTATTGTTATCTTGTGTTGTTAAGATGTATGTATTGACATGCAATTATTTAAGGCTTATTCTACGTAGATTATGCCCTATACCGTTCTTACTCTTATTTAATGCTTATTTCCTTGCCCGATAAAATGTGTCATTGTTAATGGTATTGAATTGCATAGCTTGGTTAAATGGAAATCATGTGGTATTGATTTGATTATTGTTGGATAGAAATCATAAATGCATTTCATGATATATATAGATTGTTTTACATGGATCATATCATATACTGGGATAGAACACGGGTTTTGTATTAAGGACCCATGGATGGACTCATTGTGCTTGATGGGTGAAAACCCGATGCACCGAGAGTCGATGCTTTGGCATGCTTGGAAAGGGATTCCTGGATGATTTCTTATACTCCTAAGTGATACGAGTTCCTTAAGGGACAAACGGTGGATGAAAATTTTGGCAATATGGATACGCCATGCCTTGGGTGATACTCGGTCCCCTTACGAGATAATTGGGATGGACTCAAAATATTACGATACCTTGTAGCGATACTTGAGACACCGTAAGGGTCACCTTGGATGCGATATATGGTATTTGATTATATTGGATGTTCTTGTCGTGATACTTATGATTTTTTATTATCACCTTGGATTGGAACGAGACTCCACCTCATGAATTGATGATTTTATTTTATTTAAATGTTTGATTTTTGGGACTGATAATTCTGATAATATGCATCCATTACTTTTACCTTGATCTTGTTTGGATTTTCCATGTGTATACTTATGCATGCCTGTTAAATGACATAGATACCTGACCTCAATCCAGAGCACAAGAATGGGGGTATGTTTTGTTAGTTACATTGTTTACACTGGCACATGTTATATATATTGTGACCTGCTAAATTTTCTTATTCAAAATTCCGTCATAGGCCAAAGTTGGTGGTATATGATGGTGTATGTTTAGGAACTCGGACTAAGATGTAGTTGTTTACTTATTTACTACCTTTTCATTTATTATATTTGGAACAATGTATTTAATTTATATCATAAAATGGAAAATCCTATACACTGTGGGTGCCGACCTACTGAGATTCAACATCACACCGTACTTAGGTACAATTTGATATCTATTTAGACATTATGACCACAGGTATGGATAAAGGGAAGAGGGTTGCTTCCGATGCTTGATTTTTCTTACTTCTTAGGATAGAGCATTGGGGGAAGAGGACCAAGCCTATGCTTGAGATGCACTATATATTTTTTTGGACTTTTTTAGTTTTCAATAGCATGCAGTATATGCTTATACCCCCATCCCCTACACTTAATTTTTTTTATAGATTCAGGACATGAAATCATCATCGTTTTTTATATAGTATTGATATTATGTTTCAAGATGTTCACTTTAATTTCATGAGTTGTTCATTTTCTACTTCTATTATCTACTTATCTATATGCTTCCACTACTTGTTATATTTTTTTTACTACTATGTTGTACCTAATCCTATAAGGGAATAGTCTTACCATGGACACACTTAAGTCCCTCATTGCTAGTTGGCATACTCTGGCATTCACGGAGATGTTCTTGAGGTCATGTGGCCCAACGTCTCGAGGCCTGATTAAGTGGAACGCAGGGCGAGATGCTACACTAAGTTTACATCCTCTTCAGCAAGACATTGTTGAAACTCTACCAAGATCAAATGAAAATATAAACTAGGCATCTAATTATTTATCATTGGGAGTGTAGAATCTATTCATTAGAAAAGAAATTATTTTACATGATGCACAATATCACAATAGAAACAAGTTAGAAAAATGGATTGTTGGAGTGAAATAAAAATATCCCAGATCATAAGGGAATAAATATACCTCAACTCAAGAAGGAAACATTGAATAATTGAAAATTTTTCTATGTTCATTATCATGATGATCAGTAACATTTTAATTTTGAATTTGCACAAGAGATGAAATGCCCTTACCGGACTCTTTCGATGGTTGGATTATATCATTCCCATTCTTGAATGCAGTATCCATGTCAATGTTGTATCCTAATTCATTATCACCACCAACCACTAGAACAGAAAACTCCACTGGATTCCAAATCAATTAATTCTCCACGATGTCATTGATTTTACGAAGGTCAAGTGTAATTATAGTATCTGTGGATATTTCAAATTAAGGGTTTTTAACCTTGATTCCTTGGGTAAGTGGGGTGGGCATAGTTAGAGTAAATGAACCCACTATTTCATGAATGGTTTTTTTTTTCAAAATTCTCTTCTGTACTACCCTCGTTATATTTATCCATTTGCACATTTTTCACTAAAAACATAGGATCCTCCATGAAATCTAATTCTTCCATTGTTTCTTACAAATTATGAGTTTCATCCACCACCAACACTGACTATTTTTTTGAATTTTGGAATTTTTAATATGTCTCTATTTTGGAAAACGTTTTAGTCTTACATATATTTTTAGAAATAGGAAATTCAATTTCATCTGAAGTGACATCCTCTTGTGTGTGAAAATGCATGGTGTCTTGGCTCAATTCCGACTCTATCACAGTAAAGATGAGTCCTAGATAAATGTCTTCTTCATCCTCTAAAGGACCAGTTTAACAGAAATTGAATGTTTCCATTTTCACTTTTTGATGGATGTGTTGTAAACTCATAGAATAACGATATGAAATCAAATTTTCTAAGAGACCGTTATATTTAATAGAGTAGAAGACAGAGCTCACATATTATTGAAATGTGCTTAGATTGGAAGAATTAACTTTTTATGGAGAGGATTCATCAAGGGTATGATAGCAATAAGGATTGATCAATTTTGTCTCATCATTAGAATAAGAAACTGGATGATGTTTAATTGGAACCTCTAGTACACTTTCCTAAAAAGAGTTATTCTAAATTAGGTCATCAAGATGTAGTGAGGCAACTAGTTCGGTAAGATGATACAATTGATTTCCTAATTTATTTAATTTATTTTCTAGATCTTTTTCTGAGGATAGAGACATTTCATTATGTTCATCATTAAGTTCAAACCACTGATTTGTATCATTGATTATAGAAACCAACATACAACCAATTATTGAATAATTTATTTCACATGAATTATTGAGTTCTAAATTTTTAGGAATGCATTGACTTTGAGAATGATCAAATTATGGGTAGGAACTAGAAGTAGAATATGGTGAAGGATTATCATATGGATCATGACATGGACTTCCATAAAAACCGTTATAATAAAAAGGATTATCTAGAGAGCTGATGTGCGGTGAATCATTATACAGCGTATCTTGAGGTGTGACTATATAGGGAGGGTATTGATTGTAGCTATATGGTGATGAACACACCATTTTGAACTTTTGGAGTTCTTGAAATTACATATAATAATAAATTCCTAGAGTATTAAACCAAACATTTTTTTAAATTTTGATTTTATTATTTATTTTTGACCTTAGTCGCTCTTTTAATGGAACTCTTATTGCTGCTGTTAACCTCGGAAATGGTGCTATAAACTTGGTACATGCATTGAAACACATGAAAATTTGAAAATTTATTAGCCTACTAACTACTGTAGAAGTGGTGATTAGGGTCAAACCATAGAGAGAACGTACATAGAAACTAAGAATATCCTTTTGGAAGGATGTTCTAGTAGACAAGTTTTTAAAGTGATTAACAACTAAAAAAGTTATAAAAACTAAATGACTATTTAAAAATTACTATTTAAATCAACTAAAACTATCTAAGTGAACCATGCTAAACAATAAAGAAATTAGTGGAGATGAAAGTGTCCGAGTTGTGATGTCCATTCAGGTGCATGCAATACCAATTATTTAATTCCCATATCTGAATATTCATTTATTGAATTATCACCAGTTCCAAAATTAAACAAAATACTATGAGGTATCATTCTCTGATGTTAGATAAAATTCTAATTTTTACACAAATCGTCAATAATTTCATTCTCTATCCTGACGAATAATTTTTGCGTCATTATAACAATGAATCACTTGGTGAAATACCATAACCTGTTTCTCACAAAGTCAAAGTATCTACCTGCATCAAGTTCACTCATATGAGATTACTTATTTAGTATCAATCCTGAAAGTTTAAAGAGGGATGAAAAAAAAATTAATTTTTCAATTAGTATATTTATTTACTTGTAATTCACTCACGTTCGATTCATTATTCTCTCACATGCACGAATGATTTTCCAAAAAATAAATTTTATGATGATATTTCACCCAAAATTACTTATTTGGTATCACATAAACAAGCACAAAAGCATGTCTGAAGACTCTAAAATACAATTAACCCAAACACAAATGTAATTAATTAAATAAAAAAATATAAAAAATCATTAATTAGAAATCAAACATGGAAGTAAATTAAAGGTTTGTTGTTACCTCTGAAACAAAAATAATTTTTACTTTATTTTGACAAAAAAACAATGAAAATAATAAATAGATATCACCATGCTCATTTTGTTATAGTTTTCACCATAAGACGTCATTGATGATCACAAAATAATAATCACCACACCGTCAATCACCGAAATATTGAACCATAACATTGAGAATATATATCAACACACAAAAAATAAGATTTTTGTTCATTCACACCATGAAAAATTGATATTTTTAAATAAAATATAATCCACCACATGTGATGAAATTACACCCAAACAAAATTATATAAAATTTAAAATAAATATATAATTATGCACATGTAATTAAGCACCCTAAAATATAAATATAATAATTCCGTGAAAATAATATGACTACTATTAAATATTAATATGAAAAAATTAATAAATAGATAAATTTTTTTATTAATACTATAAATATATGAAAGAATAAAATAAGATGCTAATATAGACAATTAACATATATAATAATAATTTTTAATAAATAAATTATAAAAATAATGGTGGAAAAAAATTAGTATTGAATATAATATAAAAATTTAATACAACTAATTAAAATACTAAATTACTAGTATTAGTATATAAATTAACTAAATTTTTTCAAAATATCTAAGACACCATATGTCTACCACCTTAGGCATGTTTTTCACCCTCCATTCCGATAGTATCTAGCACACCCTCCTTATCCATCCCATCATCATCTAAGATAGTGCCTCCCCATTTAGCAGGTTCAACGGTAAGGAAATAGGTTGCCAATTTTGTTTTTATGTGAGGATATTGGAGGGTTACAATTATTGGTACAAATTTTAATGTGAATAAAGTTATTTCAATTTTTTATAATACTAACTATTTTTTATAAATGATGAAAAAAATGTTAATATCGAGATAAATATGAAAAATTCATATGTCTAGAATCTAAATGAAATGAAAATAGTTGTCCCATTTGACTGTTATGGGGTCCCCATGGATGATGCTATGGGATTATTTGGCCACATTCTAGGCCAACTAGTGGTGGATCCAGTTACCCTTCCCATTACCTAGGCTGATTAGAGTCATGTGCCTTAATCTTGGAAAAATTGTGTTATTTATTCCCAAATAAAGGCAATTTTAATACATTATTGTGTAATTGAATGTCAATATGTTATTAAATTATAATATTTTAAAAAAGAATCTCTTTTAAATATTTTATTATACTATATCATTTCAGATCTCATTGTGAAAAAGTGGACATTGAAAATTTTGTGTAAGAAATGGATGGATTTTAAATGGATATTATTCAATTAATTCAACAATTATTTGTTGACCACTTAGTAGTTTATATGATATGGTACCTGAAAGGGTACCTAGAGGGAAATTGAAAGTTTTTATTAATAGTCATCATCATGAGAAGCCCGTGGTATTGAAATATATACTATTGTATTAATATAATTTTGCATATATACATACATATAATAAGGAGATGACATTATATACATTACTATTAAATGACATGTTATTTATTATAGGATGTTTCATGGAATAATGTATCATGTAATGCTAAATAAATCATCCCCCACACTACTGGTTAAAATAGTTTTTATAGAAACATACAGACTCTATTAAAATTTTCATTATTTTAAATATTTATAAGATAAAATTATCTATTTTATATATTAAATTGTTGATTTATATTTGTTTAATGTAGTCAAATAATATAGGGCACCAATTATCTAGAAAAAAACATTGGTTGGAAGTTTATACAATATATAATGGGAGTTTTGTTAATAATCCCACCAAAGAAGTTTGGGTATGAATTATTTTTTCATTTTAATAACTTATTGTAAGTTGTCACTATGTTAATATGATTTTCATAAAATATGAATGATATTTTATTGATTAGTAAAAATAAAATAAATATTAGATTCAAATCTTTCACAATCCTTCTCAGTCTTCTAGGACGATCTCATTGCTCATGTCCATGGTAAGGAGCATCCTCGTCACATGAACGAGATTGATTTAGGACCATTACCATCAGAGGTATTTGGAAGGCCACTGAGGATGGAATGAAAATATACACCTATTTGTAGTTACTCCTTACCTTGATATTAGAAGAGGGAGTTTTTTTGGAATGCAAAGCACATTTCAAGAATAGGGGGTATATATAAAGATGAAAGATTAAAACATCGTTGCTCTAGAAAAAGATTTGATTGAATTATATTAGAAGACAATTGGATATGTCCCTGGTGATATTACCTCGATGGATGGTAGTGAGTAGGTAAATAAAAAAACATCAAAATCATTTAGTACACAAACTTTTATTGGGTTATGTTTAAATTTAAATATACAACACTATTTAATTTTCAACATAATTGTAATACAGGTGTTGGTAATAGGGAGTGATGATTGAGATCGAGAGGGTGTCAATAAATGTTAATCATGTAGTGATTAGTGTTAATTTTGGATTCAGAGATGATATATAACTAAACTTAAAACATGATAACACTAATATGGTTATTCAGACACCATGTTGTGGTTTCTGGTGGGGATATTTGTATTTCACTTACATTAAATGAAAATCTATATGCTTGGTTCATTTTCTATGTTTTATTCTAAAGGTTAACTTATGATGAGTTTTCATTGAATATTATGTAGATGATAAACCATGACACCCCCACTCCATTCTTATATTAAATATGATATAATTTCTTGTATTGCAAATTTTTATATGTTTTGGAATTTAACATTGATTTTTAGAGAGATTTCTCTAATGAAAGGCTTCGATACAGCTATGTGTAGTTATGCATAAAACCTTATGTTTGGGTAAAACATTGTTGGTGAATCATATGTATGGTATTTCCCTATGGAACATGGTTAGTGCATGACCATGTGAGTTCGAGTAGTAACCATGAAAAAACAAACACATGTGGATTTTAGTGCAATTTTGTGTTGTGACCCTATGAAGAAACACATCCCCATATCACTAAAATTTTGATATGATAATTCATTGAGTTCATCAAACCCTCTAAATGAATCTATGGAAAATTTCCCCCAAAAGAAAATACACACTCAGTTATAATCCTCTAACTTTGTTTAAGTCCTATATATAGGTTTTTCCATGTACCATGTCCCTGGTCTCACTCTATATGGTCATTTCATTTTTATGACACTACCCCCAATGATCAATAATATCTGGGATAAAGATACACATTTCTCTAATGAAACCATTGGAACTGACCTCTATCTGGAAATTAGCCTTGAATCTGGATAGAGGCGGTTTAAACCACCACTATCTCTTCATCATTTTTTGGGATGGGAAACAACTGTTAAAACCAAAAAAACATCT